>QXTE01000192.1:2062155-2242300 GCA_003942145.1 Platysternon megacephalum
ACACCCCCCCCAGCCCTCATCCCTGCCCCCCTCCTCCCCCCCAGGTCTGGGGTCCCAGCTGCCAGCCCCATGCCTTTTAAAAGATCAGCATTTTAATTTAATTTTAAATGAAGCTTCTTAAACATTTTGAAAACCTTGTTTACTTTACATACAACAATAGTTTAGTTATATAATATAGACTTATAGCGAGAGACCGTCTAAAAAACGTTAAAATGTATTACCGGCACGCGAAACCTTAAATTAAAGTGAATAAATGAAGACTCGGCACACCACTTCTGAAAGGTTGCCTACCCCTGATCTAGAAGATTGAGCTCTTGGTGATGGGTAGAGAGGGCTTGTCTGTTAACCATTTTTCTTCCACAACTATGGTTTGGTAAAATAGCTCATATGCTTCATTGGTTCTCTGATGTGTCAGAAATGCTACAGTGAGCTCAACAGATTGTAAGCCTTCTTGCAAATAACAGACTTTTCTTTGCAGAACTCAGGTTGTCTGTTCAGTGTAACTGATTATTCGATACACTAAAGTCCAAAATATAACTTGAACAGTTAAAGCTGGTTGAGAACATCTTTGGCTTTGCTACTATGCTCAGCATTAAAAGACTAATTGATTTCATAGCAATATTCCAAAAGAGTATGGTTGAAAGATTTGGCTGAATAGTGCACAGTTATGCAGTATCCATACAAATATTTAAAGCATTCCTTATTGTGACATACCATAGCTTGACTCCTGCAGGCACCTGTTTAAACAGTGTACATACAATGCTGCTCATTCTAGTTCCCATAGCCATACAGCAACTCCATGACATTTCCCAGCCATGTTACCCGTTCCATCATATACTTGTCCCTGGCAGGTGGAAAGGGGTAACATGCAATGAACCAGTGTGTCTTTCACAACTGTGCACAGGTGTTGCGTGTCAGTTTTATCTAGTTGCATAAAGCTTCTGCAGCCTTCATGAATGTCAAAAGAATTTGTTGACCCATCAAATACAAATCACCATTTGTTCCTTTTCAGATAGGTCAGTGGCTTCAGGTCAGCAATTCGGATGGTATTGCTGGATTTCAGGTAGTTTTGCTTTGTAGAATCTCATTTCCCATGAGAGAGATCATTTCATTCAGAATCTCATGTGATAGATATTTTTTGTTAGCAACCCATGCATTGATGTTTGGATTGTCTTCAGCTCCTAAAATCAAAAGTTGTTGGAGGATTCCCCAGAAAGTCTTCATGTCTGTGTATTGCCTTGCCATGATAGGAAATGTAGGCTGACTAGGGACTAGGCGGGAGGGATAGCTCAGTGGTTTGAGCATTGACTTATTAAACCAAGGGTTAAGACTTCAATCCTTGAGAAGGCCACTTAGGGATCTGGGGCAAAAATCTGTTTGAGGATTGGTCCTGCTTTGGATTAGATGACCTCCTGATGTCCCTTCCAACCCTGATATTTTAATAGCTGAAATGTAGCATTCTTTCTTCTACAATTCAGTCACACTATAATTGGACATTACAAAGATCACTTTTGTCAACTTCTCTTAACCTTACTATCACATTCTTGCAATCATTGTACCCTTTGGTGAAAGCATCTTCAGCTTTCTTACCCAGAGCTAACAGAATTTGAGCTTTTCCCTAGTAACAGTAGAAGTAAAGTGCCATGTTCCACTGAAGACACAATCTCACCCATGGGTAATGACTGTGTCCTCATTCTTGAAATACTTGAAATATTGTGTCCTCATTCTTGTTTCCAGATTGTCTTCTTGTTCCTTCAAGTTGGTTGGTTGGTGAGGAGCAGCTGCTTCAGAGTGACAGCATATCCCAAAACATTCACTTTCCTTGTCATCCGACAATAAAGGCATGTCATCAATAACATTCTTAGAGAGTGCATTTTTCCAAACTTCACTAACTTGCTCTTCAGTAGCTGACAGCTGCTGTGGTTCTGGCGAGGGTGCAATTTTCAGGAACTTTCTTCTATTCATCAGCACTGCAGAACAGTCACGCAGCGTACAACATTTTTTGGATAGATCCAGCTCTTGTTTCTCTTATGCTGAAGGAGAAGAGGTTATATCTTACAACTAAAGTTTAGGTGGGGACTGAAAGAGCAACATTTGCTGCTTTTGGTTTATTTAAAAATATATGAGAGCAAAGATGCATTTCATTGCTCTCCTCTTCTCTGCATTGTCAAGCTCTGCATGAGGAGTGGGGTGAATTGGGGCATCAGGGCAAAGGGAGAGGTCAGGGTGTTGGGGATAAGAAAGGGAATCAGGGTGGGGGAGAGATTCAGTTGTACATGCGAGAGCAAAGTAAAACTCTGAGTGCCAAAGAGGATGTTTTAAGAGTTACAGTTTCCCATGGAAGATTATAGCTGTATCAGCTCTGCACACAATACTTGATTGGCATTACAAGTGCTGCCTGTTTTCAAAAAGACAGAACCCTCCTGTGGTTTGCCAACAATCAATATAGTATTTATGTATCCACTTAATGGTAGTTCTGCCAAGCCTGCATTTCTGCAGCTTACTTATCAGAATGCCATGTGGGATTGTGTCAAAAACCTTGCTGAAGTCCAGGTATATTTTGTCCACCGCATTCCCCCTATCCTCCAAACCAATTACTGTGTCAAAGAAGGAAATCAAGCTGGTTCGCCATGATTTGTTCTTGGTAAATCCATGCTGGCTGCTAGTGATCATCCCTTCATGCCCCAGGTATTTGCAAATTGAATGTTTTATACATTGCTCTAGTAGCTTCCCAGGTATCGAGGTCAGGCTGACTGATCTATAGTTCCCCAGCTCCTGTTTTTCCCCTTTTTAGAAATGGGCATTATGTTAGCCCTTCTCCAGTCTTCAGGGACCTCTCCTGTCATCCATGAGTTTCCAAATATTATCACCAGCCACTCCAAGATTTTTCAGATAATTCCTTCAGAACCCAGGGGTGAATAGCATCAGGCTCCACTGACTTAAATTCATTCAAATTGTTCAGAAGGTCTCCAACGTGTTCTTTACTTATTCTGAGCTGCAGCCCTTCCCCGTTATTGTCTACGGTAACTTTGCTAGTCGTCTGGTCACATCTTATTTTTTGTGAGAAGACTGAAGCAAAGTAGGACACTGACAATGTTTTTTATAATGGAAGTTAACGAAATATAGGAAAGAGATAAACTGTGTTGCATTCATTTTTAATGGCAAATAGGCAGGCTCCCACCTCTGCTCATGAGTGCATGATATTTTTCAGTGTAAAAACCCATTATCTGCCTCAGCATATACTCAAGCATGAAGATACAATTTTCCACAATGACGCATGCCGACCCATCTCATCATTAGGGCCAAATTCTGCTCTCACATTGTCTATTGAATTTTTATACCAGTGTTAAGTTTGAACATAATTTGGTGCTATATCTTCCTGCATACTCTTAAGATTCTTTTTTTATCATCGTTGCAGAATTTGGGATGGCTGAACTACCAAATACCTGTTCAAGGGTCACACAACTTTAGCTATTTCCTTCACATATTTTCAACACGACTCAGTTATGGATCTAAAGGTTACATTATACACCGGAAATGAAAATCCTAAATTTCAGGATGAATGTTGTAAGTGTCTAATGGCAATACATTCCTTTCCTGCAAATTCAGTGGTTCATATGAGGTAACATGATTTTGCACTGCCAATGGAAACAAGAAAAGTCAAAGAGCAATTCAACAGTGTAAAAAGATCAAAAGAAGGTTCATGCAGCGACTTGACTACTAAAGCAGAAATTCTCAGCTTGAGTTCAGGCAACTAGAGAGCTGCTAGAATTCCAAGTTTATTATCTGTATCTGTTTCCCAAACTTTTCAGAACCTCTGCTAAATCCAAAGATAAAAATAGCAATTAGAATTGCCATCATCAATAACAATAAAATCATGTTCTTTCTTATTTAGAAGATTCATAGTGGAACTGGGGAAATATTTTATAAGTTATACTTTTTAATTCAGCACAAGCTTGTGTGTGTGTGTGTGTGAGAGAGAGAGAGAGAGGGAGAGAGAGAGAGAGAGAGAGAGAGAGAGAGAGACTCCATTAAGTGCACCACTAAGTGGGAAATTATGTGTATTTTATTCAGTTATTTTGATTTTTCTTGTGTAATGTCCAAATGATCAATCAGTTTGTTTGAACTAGTGACCTATACAATACTCCATTAGTCATTCACCTTCAGAATTATAATATTCAAGTGGAAGTAATTATGAACGCTCTAGTTAGTCCAGTATAACCTCATCCAAAGGTTATCGTTACTATTTCTATGTTAATTGATCAGATTATTTCTTAATTTTTGTATATGTGATTTGTTCATCAGGGCTCACACAATGACAGCCGGTGACCAATGCACTGCAGAGTAACCCTGACTATGCCCCTGTAACTTTGTCCATGCCTTCTAAGCCAGTAGGTATCATAACAGCAATTATGCCAGGTCTATGCAACTGGAGGATCTCCCGACACTGCAACCCGATACACTACCTCCACAGCCACAGCCTAAAAACCTGGTCCATACATTCCAATCTAAGGAAAAGTGTATTTCAGTGAGGAGAGGGTTGACTTGTGTATGAGGTTGCTGTCCTGATTTTCAAACCCTGGCTCCATGAGGGACCAGCTCTGTCTTCACAACTTCGCTCTTCAAGGACACTTTTGTTCCACTGAAATTATGCCAGACAACAAGTACAGAACTCATTGCCAGATGAAATAAGAATGATTGCTAACCTCACTACATCCAGGGCTAAATGCAAAATCCACCTGTTCATGCAAACTTTCCTGCACTAGTACCATCGCGCCCACCAGCGCCCTCCTTCTATATTCAATAATGATTAAAAAACAAACACAAACACACCCAATACTGGCTCTTGCCCACAGGGAATATCATTGTTATATTTTATTCTTTGGAGGCACTCAGATAACACAGCAATGGGCTCCAATATAAGAACGTGTAGGAAAGACCCGGAATACAGAGGCATGGGGAGAATGGTATTGAATAGAGTTCAGTTCCAGGTTCTCCTGATTTTCAAACCCTGATAGATAGTATCTGTTTTGTGGTGGTCCAAGTATCATTTCATTCTTGGAAAACTCCTTCCTCCCCTGCTTTTTGTGAGCAGAAGTCACAAACATAGACATATGAACTGTTTCTATGTTGGCTTAGATCAGAGGTCTCAAACTCAATTTACCTTAGGGCCAGTCCCAGTCCTCAAATCCTCCCAGCGGGCCAATAATATCATTGAAGATGGTGTTCAGAAAAGAAAACGTTTATATTGCATTTTTTATTTCAAATTTCTTAGAAATAATAAAACTGTCATACAACTTTATACAATTATTCACCTGCCAGAGAGTTTTTAGTGTTTGCCAGACACCTGGCAATGCTTCAGTTCTGTCAGTTTGTTGATGTTTGGACTCAGTGACTAAGCAGTTGAAACCTTCAGGATTGCAGCAAGGTGTGCATCAGATAGTTGTGTTCAGTATTTTGACTTGTTTATATTCATTGTGGAAAAAAGTGACACTGTCTCCATGGCTGACTCTGCCCGGCAACTAATGATGCTGCCTCCATGGCTGACTCTGCCCAGCGACTAGTGATGCTATCTCTGTCCCTCTTCCCCAGCCAATGGGAGCTGCGGGGGGCAGCGCCTGCAGCAGACAGAGCTGGCAGCGTGGCTGCATGCGTCTCTCCTCCGCGGGCTGCAGTGGGGAGGTTCTTGGCTGCAGATGGCATACGTGCTGGGACTTTGAGATTCCTGGCTTAGATCTTGCAGATTTGTATGGAGATGTTTCTTCCTACTGGGTATATAAACACTGCTAATTAGTCTTTATGTTACTTATTTATTTTTTTCCTGTGTAAAATCAATGAAAATTGCAGTTTTTCAAAAAAATATTTTTTAATGAAAAAATTATGAAGTGTACAAATCACAAAAAGAGAATCGATTCACAGAGTGGGAACCATTATGGGCCTGATCCTGCAAACACTAGTGCAGGTGCTTAATTTTAAGTACACGAGAAGTCCCATTGAAGCCAATGAAATGACTCATGCTTAAAGTTGAGTGTGTAAGTGTTTGGATGATTGGGTCCTACACTCTTAGGGCCAGGCCCTCACAGTTGATCTTCAGCAGCCTCTCTGAGGATGTTGTTTCATTAGACTTGCTACGAAGCTGTGGAGCTACAGAACAGAGTTATAGCAACTCTATTGTACGGAAGTGAAACGTAGGCACTGAGGAAACTTGAAGAGCACTGAATCAAAAACATCAATCCAAGATCAGAAATGAGGATTTTTGACCCTGACCCCAGAAATTGTCCCATCAGCACCGGCTCAGTTTCAGCAGCTTTCTTGGTATGGACATGTTATTAGGATGTAAGACCAACAAATTCCAAAGCATCTTTACAAAGGAATGCCACTACATAGTTAGCAATCACATGGACACCAAAAGCTTTGGTGGCATGATAAAATCACCAGTGATAGACAGAAATGGAATATCCAGTAAGAGCACCTTAAAGGCCTAGTTAGAGATCAATCCAGGTGGTGTTTGATCTGCAAGAAGGCTCTACTCCATTGGGACTTGCCATGATGATGATGAGATCCTCAGCTGTATCACTGCAGTCAATGCAATTATGCTTGTCTGTACCAACTGAGCACCTGAGCATCTATCTTTAAAACAGCTCAGAATTTACCTTATCAATGGTATTTGCAATATTTCCTTCATGTGGTATGAGGAATGTTAAAAATGTGATCATTTTAATTACTGCACTTTGTAAATGTCAAAATCTAATGTCACTAATGTCTTCCAATACAATTTGTAGTTTACAGACAAAGCCAATGAATGTTAATTCACCGTCCTAGTAGTGTTATTTATTTATACATTAAAAAAATACATCTGTGCCTCTGTGTGATGAATTCATCTTCTGGTTGCCCAGTTTCTTGCCAGTGTGAATTTCTGTCTATGGCTTGTATGGGGCAGGGGGACTAAGGCTCTTCCATGTTCTGCAAAGCTCTGAGCACATTCTGCAAGCACTGAATGACTAAGTAAATAATTGTAATCAGGACTGATCCAAGCAAACTGGGGGCTTTTGCAGAGTTATTCAACTAGTGACCCCATAGCTGGAAACCCCAAGATTCAGTGTGCAACTTTCTCCTCCCAAACTCCTATGCAATGTCAGCTAGATTTGGGTTTGATTCCATGGGCACAGGGCATGTATGTGTGTGCACGTGTAAGCTGGTAATGTGCCAAAAGTGCAGAACTAGTTTGTGTTTTTGGAAGCAGTTGTGGGAACAGCAGATCAAGATTGTATGTGAAAATGAAAAAGCAAAGGGGAGGGAACCTGCTCCGATCAGGGCCATGGTACAGGGAGATACATCCCGAAACAACTATGGATGCTTGGAATAAGAGTTTAGGCACCTAAATTCCACATGAGGCAACCACTGGAATTCCCAAAACTCCCACTTGGCTGCTGCCAAACCCTGTAGCCATCTAAACTCACTTGGCATCTAAATTTTTGTAGTAAAAGTTCCAAAGGTGCCTATTTTTCTGCCCCGGGCATGCACACTTCAGCCTCACTCCAGGTGTCTGTATGCCTATCTCCTGCCTAAGCCCGGGAGAGATAACCTGGGAGGTGGGAGATCCAGGATCCAGTCCTCCTGCTCAAATAACTTTTTAAATGAGCAATGGCAAAAATAACTGGACAGTGTAAAATCTCATTTCAGACAGAAATATCATCATCATCAACATGGCAAATTCCAAAGGGATGTAAAGATTAAAAATGACAAAATATTACATGTATTTTATTGAATAATTACAATTTTCTGACAAACTTTCCTTTTCTTTCAGAGAGCTGTAACTATGTGAGAGATAAATAGTGGTTATTTAAGCATGCCACATACAAGTCTGTTTTCTTCTGAGATCAGATTAACTATTTTGTGTCACGATGATGCCTGTCATTTTGTAGAATAATTAGTTGTGAGGTTAATCATGAGGTTAACGTGATAAGAAACTATCAAGTGGCTATTTGGGAAAAATGCAGATTTAAATTTCTCAAATTTGTTGACTTGATTATAGCTCATATTACTTTTTATTACTTTTACCAATTAAGTAAATTCATGGCATTGTTTTTAAGAGAGAGAATGTGTGTGTGAGAGAGTGCAGAAAACAGAGACAAATGAATTCATGTCCTTATATCATTCAATCTTCAATTTATTTAATTTGCTTGCTCTTTAAAAGTACTTCTTTCCTATTATGTGAAGGATTTAAAAAATATCTGACAATTTGAGAACAATTTGAAAAGAGTTGCTTCCTCAGCAAGGAAAAAATATCAACTCAATTTTGAAAAGCCAATGGTAGCAGAATCTTCAACTAGTGGGGAAATGGAAGAAAGGAAGCACATGACATCATTTTCACATCCAGTGAAAGTGGAAACATCACTCTCAGACAATGATGAAGCTACCAAGGAAATTCCTGGTGCACTTCCTGCAGCCACTGGAGAATTTGAATGTGTCCTTGCTTTCTCTTTCAAGAAGGAAGCAACTGACTCTGCTATGGTCAGCCATGGCCATCAATCTAGTTTGAACTAGAGGAAGAGAAAAATTAATTGCAATAATTTTAATTAAATAAAAACACAGATGTGTGAATTTACTTCAAGTTGACACAGAATTTTCAGTCTGCTGCACCAGGGTGCCTCTGAAACCTAGGAGCCTAGCCACAGGATGTTGGCCACAGACTATACAGAGCCTTGTACGTAACATTCCTTAGTGCTATTTCTCTTGGACTTTCCCTTCCAGAATAGGAGAAGCAGTCGAGATCCTGATTCAGCAAAGCACAAATCATGTGCTTAATTCAAATTGACTCCCAGCTTAAAGATAAGCTTTGGTCCAACAGTACAGAATTTGCAGTGGGAGGCAGGGAAGTAGAGGCTGGCCTACAGGTGTTTCTCCAAAGATATAGTGCAAAGTCCTTGACTGCTGCAGAATCCTGATGTGATGAAATTAACAAGATCAGGAACACTCTTGCTGCCTTATCAAGAAGGTAAGACAGGTCTATTGCTTGGTGTGAAATTGACCAAATCTGTATCACTTCTAACTTTGTTTTGGAATAGGAGATCAAGCAGTTGTGTTCTTAGATTAATTTAACTTGAAGAGAGAAGAGCTATGTGAGTTTTCATAACCATAAAATATGCAAGAGTCACAAAAAGCTTTGGAGCTTCATGCAGTGAAAGTGACTAATTTGGAAATCTTCTGTTCTCATTGAGGGGCCAATTTGAAAGAGGGGAAAGAAATGGGTTGTGGGCTTGAATAGAAAAAAAAATGTCTGGCTGTGTTTTTCCACACATCAGGATTTGTAACCTGTGAGCTGAAAAGACAGGTTTGGACAACAGCCTTCAGCTTGTGGAACTCTCATGATATTTCAGAGTGAAATGGACTGAATTCACTTACAGCTTGATGAACTCTGTTCTCACCTCATGGCATGCTCTGCTCAGATATTAAAATGGGTGTCCTGACAGAGCAGCTGCTAGGCACATTTATTTCCTGACATCTATAGATAACATCAGCTTCATCAGCTTGTTGCCTGATCTTCTGTTTATTTACCAGAAATTTCTGAAATATGTTCAAAGTGACATAGTTACTGTACTTGACAGAGTGAGTTGTGACCACTATGAAATCTGACTATAAGAGCTCTTTAAACAAAACCTTTTTTTAAATACTTGACTGGAATCACAATGAAGGTATAGTTGTCCATATAAAATGGGAAGTCTATGATAGGGGCACATATTCACTCATTGTGGAGATGCAAGATGTAACAAAAAAAAAATTATCTCAGAAAAAGTGTGATCTGGATGCAGTGAATAAATTAGGTTCATTTGAATATGGAGAGATGCATGAATATGCACCTGCACCAGATAGTTAATCTCAGAATGAGATTCTGCAGTCATTCAATTTACTCAACAGGAAAATAAACCTAAAGCAGGGGAAGTACATCAGATTTGGATTCTGTTGAACTTTGTGCTGTTTGAAATGGGACTACATTAACACATGCTAGGGAACTTTTAGAGAGCACCAGCAGAGTCTACATGAGCCAATTAGTGCGCAACACATTAGTTTGCATTAGAATTTACACTCCTGCTATTGAAGACTAAGTCTGTACTGATGCAGCTGCACTGCTGTAAAGTCTCTTGTATAGATGCTCTAGGCTGATATGTTTTTACATGTATGCTTTTCCAACAAAGTAAAAGAAGCAGTGAGAGGCAAAAAGGCATCCTTTAAAAAGTGGAAGTTAAATCCTATTGAGGAATATAGAAAGGAGAATAAACTCTGGCAAATTAAATGTAAAAATATAATTAGGAAGGCCAATAAAGAACAGCTAGCCAAAAACTCAAAAAGTAATAGCATTTTTTTTAAGTACATCAGAAGCAGGAAGCCTGCTAAACAACCAGTTTGGATGATCGAGATGCTAAAGGAGCACTCAAGGATGATAAGGCCATTGTGGAGAAACTAAATGAATGGCTGAGGATGTGAGGGAGATTCCCAAATCTAAGCCATTCTTTTTAAGTGGCAAATATGAGGTACTGTCCCAGATTGAGGTGTCATTAGAGGAGGTTTTGGAACAAATTGATAAACTAAACAGTAATAAGTCACAAGGACCAGACGGTATTCACTCAAGAGTTCTGAAGGAACTCAAATGTGAAATTGCAGAACTACTAACTGTCATCTGTAACCTATCATTTAAATCAGCTTCTGTAGTAAATGACTGGAGGATAGCTAATGTGACACCAATTTTTAAAAAGGGCTCCAGAGGTGATCCCGGAAATTACAGGCCGGTAAGCCTGACTTCAGTACCGGGCAAATGGTTGAAACTATAGTAAAGAACAAAATTGTCAGACACACAGATGAACATAATTTGTTGGGGAACAGTCAACATGGTTTTTGTAAAGGGAAATCATGCCTCACCAATCTACTAGAATTCTTTGAGGGGACCAACCATCATGTGGACAAGGGTGATCCAGTGGATATAGTGTACTTAGATTTTCAGAGAGCCTTTGACAAGGTCCCTCACCAAAGGCTCTTAAGCAAAGTAAGCTGTCATGGGATAAGAGGGAAGGTCCTCTTATGGACTGGTAACTGGTTAAAAGATAGGAAACAAAGGGTAGGAATAAATGATCAGTTTTCAAAATGGAGAGAAGAGAGTGGTGTCCCGCAGGGGCCTGTAATGAGCCCAGTTCTTTTCAATATATTCATAAATGATCTCTAAAAAGAGGTAAACAGTGAGGTGGCAAAATTTGCAGATGGTACAAAATTGCTCAAGATAGTTAAGTCCCAGGCAGACTGTGAAGAGCTAAAAAGGACCTCTCAAAACTGGGTGACTGGGCAACAAAATGGCAGATGAAATTCTTCAATGTTGATAAATTCAAAGTAATGCACATTGGAAAACATAATCCCAGCTATACATACAAAATGATGAGGTCTAAATTAGCTTTTACCACTCAAGAAAGAGAACTTGGAGTCATTGTGGATAGTTCTCTGAAAACATGCACTCAATGTGCAGCGACAGTCAAAAAAGCAAACAGAATGTTGGGAATCATTAAGAAAGGGATAGATAATAAGACAGAAAATATTATATGGCCTCTATATAAATCCATGGTACACCCACATCTTGAATACTGCGTACAGATGTGGTCGCCGCATCTCAAAAAGCATGCATTGGAATTGGAAAAGGTACAGAAAAGAGCAACAAAAATGATTAGGGGTATGGAATGGCTGCCATATGAGGAGAGGTTAATAAGACTGGGACTTTTCAGCTTGGAAAAGAGATGACTAAGGGGGGATATGATAGAGGTCTGTAAAATCATGACTGGTGTGGAGAAAGTAAAGAAGGAAGTGTTATTTACTCCTTCTCATAACACAAGAACTAGGATCATCAAATGAAATTAATAGGCAGCTGGTTTAAAACAAACAAGGGACGTAATATTTCAGACAATGCACAGTCTACCTGTGGAACTCTTTGCCAGAGGATGTTGTGAAGGCCAAGACTATAACAGGGTTCAAAAAAGAACTAGATAATTTCATGGAGGATAGGTCCATCAATGGCTATTAGCCAGGGTTTGCAGGGATGGCAACAGGGGATGGATCACTTGATGATTACCTGTTCTGTTCATTGCCTCTGGGGCACCTGGCATTGGCCACTGTCAGAAGACAAGATACTGGGCTAGATGGACCTTTGGTCTCACCCAGTATGGCTGTTCTTATGTTCTTATGAGAGAACTCTCCCATCAACATAATTAATCCACCCCTAATTAGCAGTGTCGGTGGATGAAGCTTTTCCGCCAACATAGCGCTATGCACACTAGTGCTTATGCTAGCATAATTTATGTCACTCAGGGGTTGGAATATTCACACCCCTGAGTGATTTAGGTTTTTCCAACATAAGTGGTAGTGTAGACATAGCCTAAGGCATCATGTAGACAAGTCCTGACAGTCTCATGGAATTGATTCTGCTCTCTGAAAGGATTAATTAATTTTTTATAAATGGAAGTAGAAGAATGTAAGTGTGACGGGTTGGATCACAGAAACCCACTTGAGAGCTGCCAGCTGATGTGCAAAGACTACTTCTGTTTCTACTCTCCCTGCCAGCTCAGTGGTTTCAGCACTCTGTCTTGCTGAAGCCAGACACAGCCATCTGCTCCGGACACAGACTCAGAGTCTGAATAACCTGTCTCAAAGCTGCAGGTTTACCTGAGAACAGCTCACAGAAGTCTGCTTGCCCTTAGCACTCAGATGCCCAATTCCCAATGGGGTCTAAACCCAAATAAATCCGTTTTACCCTGTATAACGCTTATACAGGGTAAACTCATAAATTGTTCGCCCTCTATAACACTGATAGAGAGATATGCACAGCTGTTTGCTCCCCCAGGTATTAATACATACTCTGAGTTAATTAATAAGTAGAAAGTGATTTTATTAAATACAGATAGTAGGATTTAAGTGATTCCAAGTAGTAACAGACAGAACAAAGTAAGTTACCCAGCAAAATAAAATAAAATGCGCAAATCTATGTCTAATCAAACTGAATACAGATAATCTCACCCTCAGAGATGCTTCAGTAAGTTTTTTCTCAGACTGGACACCTTCCAGGCCTGGGCACAATTCTTTCCCCTGGTACAGCTCTTGTTCCAGCTCAGGTGATAGCTAGGGGATTCTTCATGATGGCTCCTCTCCCCCTCTGTTCTCTTCCACCCCTTTATATATCTTTTGCATAAGGCGGGAATCCTTTGTCCCTCTGGGTTCCCCCACCCCTCACTGGAAAAGCACCAGGTTAAAGATGGATTCCAGTTCAGGTGACATGATCACATGTCACTGCAAGGCTTCATTACTCACTTGCCAGCACACACATATACAGGAAGACTCACAGGTAAATACAGCCATCTGCAGACAATGGCTCTGGTTAATGGGAGTCATCAAGATTCCAAACCACCATTAATGGCCCACACTTTGCATAATTACAATAGGCCCTCAGAGTTATATTTTATACTTCTAGTTTTAGATACAGGAGTGATACATTTATACAAATAGGATGATCACTCTCAGTAGATTATAAGCTTTGTGATGATACCTTTTGCATGAAGCATATTTCAGTTACATTAAACTCACTTATCATGTTTTTATAAAACTATTCCAATTACATTATATTCACTTATCATGTTTTTACAAAATCATATAGACTGCACAACGTCATAGTAAGAGACTTCAAGATGGACATGTAGACACAAAGGATATGTCTACACTGCAATTAAAAACCCACGGCTGGCCCATGTCAGCTGACTTGAGCTCACAGAGCACGGGCTAAGGGACTGTTGAATTGTGCTGTAGATGCTAGGGCGCAGGCTAGAGCCTCATGTCTGGGACACTATGAGAGGTCTGAACCCATCCCTAGCCCAAGTCCGAACATCTACATCGCATATAAACAGCCCCTTAGCCTGAGACCTGTGAGATTGTCAGCTGGCACAGGCCAGCTGTGGATGTTTAATTGCAATGTAGACACACTAGAAGCATACATACACGTGAATGAGTTTTCACAAGATTTTCACTTGTCACAAATATTTTTGGAAAATAAATAATAATCTCATGAATGGCCATGGAAAACAACTAAAAAGGTAACAATACCATGTAGTGGGGCAGCTGCCCCACTCCTGGAGAACGGGTTAAAAGCAGTCAAGCTAGGCTGATTGGGGAAGCAGCCACAGGTGTGGCCAGCCCAATCAGGCCACAGCTGGCCCTATAAAGGGGCTGTGAGCCAGGAGCTGAAGGAGTCTCTCTCTTGCTCTGGAGAGAGAAGGACCGGGCTGCCTGGGAACTCAGGGTACAGGGAACAGAGCAGGGCTGGGGAAAGGCAAGAAGAGCTGAGGAGCTCCAGCCTGGTAAATCCCCAGGCTGGGGGCCTTGCTTAAAGGCCAAAACAGATACTGTGGTTGCAGAGGTGCAGCCCGGGCTTAGGCAGAGGCAGCTAGTCTGACTCCCTTGCCAATGATGAGTGGCCTTTACAGACTGCAGTCTGCCCCGGTGAGTGGGGGCGAGATGATGACTGGCAGTAGCCACTGAGGCAAGGGGGGGTTAGATGGTTGGGGGTTCCTCTGGGAAGGAGACCCAGAGAGTGGGGGTACTGCAGAGGGCAGAACCCCAGGGTAAGGTGCACCGGTGTCCAGGATGGACACGGGGGGCCTGAGGCTGGTGAACCACCGACCAGCAGAGGGCGCTCCAATCTGGAATCAAGCTAATTCCCAGGACAACCTGCAGGAGGCGTCGCACCGGTGAATCTTCACTTCGCTACATACCACTAAAGAAGATCCCTAGTTTGAAATCCTGACTCCATTGAAGTTAATGGCAAAATTCCCACTGACTTCATTGGGGGCCAAGATTTCATCTGTAGTTTTTATTTGAATAAATGTTCAGGTCATGCTTCCCAGGTCAGCTGAAGAACCCACAATGATCATCACTGAAAACAGAGTTGGAAAATACATAACATTTTATTCACACAAATTTGTCCCTGGTATTAAAGTGGAATCCAAATGAGTGATCTATAGCTGCTCAATAAAGACACCATTGCACGCTGAGAGGAGCAACCCTGCTTCAAAATGGCTAAATCATTTGGACAAAACAGAAAACAAATAGCTACAGCCAAAAATTATGAGAATGTTCTGAACTGGGAGGTAGTGTCCTTGTGTGAGTCAGTAATTACTAATCTTTTGGGGAGGGCATGTTACAGGATTGCTGCACTGCATTACAAAATATTTGTTGTTTGAAAACTACAATAGAATATAAAATAGTTTTGCAATCACTTGATCCAGTGCAAAACACGACAAAAACCAGTAAAAGATATTTCTTTGACTAGTCCTGCATGTAAATATAAAATAATGAAGTAGGTGCAGGTAAATATATTTTCTGTCTGATGCCAAGTAATAGGACAGGAAGATCAAAAGTGCAGCTGGAGACACAGGAAATTGCAGCCAGCTGTGGAGACACAGGGAACATTAAGAAATTTCCACATGTCTTTTTTCTTCTCTCACTCTCTCTCTCTTCCTTTCATGGGCCTACTTATGTAAGTAAAATTCACACATGTGAGTAAGGTTTGCAGGATCTTTCCCTAAAATCCAAATCCTATATTACTTACATAGGAAAACTCTAATACAAGTCAGTGAATCTTTTGTCTCATTAAAGGCTACAGGACTGGGTTCTAATAACTTGTAATGCCATGTAGAAATCCTTTAGTATGCCACCAGCGACAGAATATCAATGACTCAAATACAGAAGGCACAAAAGCGTGACATTTTAAAAATGTTTTACTGAATATGTTATTTATTTAATCCATATGACAAAAAAATGTAGACACTACTAAACTACATACACTTGCTGGATATATAGGTGATATAAAATAACATTAAAGGAAAAACATGATTTTTATTCATGCCTTTGAAAATTACTGGAACAGTCAAAGTCAGAACATGTAAGTTAAGCAAAAAATGACAAAACTGAATTTAAAAATACACACAAATGTTCCCAACCCCCCATTGATATAAGCTGTCACTTTAATGATAGTTCCAATGGAAAACCCCACCCTGGTGACATGCAACAAAGCAAGAAGATTAGAGCTGTAGTTTGAGATTCATGGTCAGATTGTGCCAAACTGTGCTCATTACATGACAGATGGGGGAAGAGGACAACACCCCTCTCTCTTGGGAACAGCTGTGAAGAGCCTCCCCCAGGAATGCACCACTACATCAGCTCTACTACACCTGGAAATTCCCCAACACAAAAATCTGGCCCGAAGAGAACAGTTGGAGATTTCCACTGTTCTTATCAGGAATGAAATTTAAGAATTACATGAATTGCAGGTGTAAGCCCTTTATATTGCATTGATCAGTAATATTGACTTGAGAGAATAAGACTACTCTGAGCATTAAATTGCATTATGTTACTTTGATAACACGATTATTTTATAAGACTGCTAAATGTAACAGGCCAGTATCTCTGGTTCAGCAGAGCTGCATTCAGAACAGGGCTGAAGGGGAGTAGTGGGGAAGATTGCTTTGGTCCAAGTCTCCATTCTAGGGGTGAATTTGACCACAAAATGCATAACGTGTGACCTGTCCTCATGCAGATCCCCTTTGAAGTAAATGAGATTGTGTGGGATCACAAAAAAAAAATAAAAAAAAAAATACCGAGAATATTTCTCCCACCCCCTACCCAATGGCATATACTGTGAAGACTCATGTTATCAAGAGATAATACAGTTCTGGTAATTTGGGTCATGGTGAGAATTTATAACTTCTAGCTACCACTGGTAAAACTACACACTCCAGTGATCTCACATAACATGAAAATATACTTGAGAATTATTTAAATCTTTGGATTCCTGTAGACAGGCTACTGAGTTAACTACACATATATATATAATATGGATCTGTCTAGATATCAGAAAAATCTGGTCAGTTATAGCTTTAACCCCAGGCATTTAAGGAGCTAGAGAAGAACAGAGAAGCAGAATGGTCTCTCACAGTAGGTAATTAATCTCAATAACAATGTCTATAAAAGCTAAATCTTATAGTTCAATAATGCTATTTTTGTCATTATTGCTCTTGAAAACTGTACTCAGGGTCAATCTTACTCCCCAAAATAAATCTGATATTTTCTTCTTAGTGATTAAGATCTCCCTATAATCAAAATACAGGCTTATTTGAATCTAATATGTAACCTTTACTACATGCATACTAAAATATAGCACATCAGAATATCACTCCCAGCATACTGCTGGAGACAATTTGTAGAGACACAGTGATTCACATTTTTGACACTCCTAAATTCTTTAAATTTTGGGAAATGGTATTTGACTATGTGAGAAAGATGTTGCAAAATAAGATCTAAGCTGGCTCCTGAGACAGAACCAAATGACAAAGGACCGCAGCAGGCTTTTGAGCTCTCTGTGTGTGAGCAGGCATGCCCGTGTGCAAGTGCCTGTGTGTTAAAGATTGCCCAAATACAGTAGATATCATTCTTATTTGGAGAGCAACCGAATCTCTTGGGCAGTTAAATTGCCATCTCATTTATAACCCATTTGTGCTGGTCTCTTAGAAAACAAAAGTTTATGGAGCAAATTGTGACGGGTTCAGTCACAGAGACCCCCTTGGGACTGTCACCTGATGTGCTGAAATTACCTCTGAGCCCGTTTTCCACTGCCAGCTTGGGAATCCAAAACCCTGCCTTGTTGAGCCAGACACGCTAGTCTGCTGCAACACAGACCCAGGTCTTGTCCATGCCCCCAAAGCTGCAGACTTTAACCAAAAACTGCTCAGCAAGTCACTTATCTCCAGCACCCAGACACCCAGTTCCCAATGGGATCCAAACCCCAAATATATCCGTTTTACTCTGTATAAAGCTTATACAAGGTAAACTCATAAATTGTCCGCCCTCTAGAACAGTGATAGAGAGATATGCACAGCTGTTTGCTCCCCCAGGTATTAATCACTTACTTTGGGTTAATTAATAAACAAAAATGATTTTATTAAGTATAAAAAGTAGGATTTAAGTGGTTTCAAGTAATAACAGACAGAACAAAGTAAGTTACCAAGCAAAATAAAACAAAACACGCAAGTCTAAGCCTAATACATTAAGAAACTGAATACACGTAATCTCACTCTCAGAGATGTTCCGATAAGCTTCTTTCACAGACTAGACTCCTTCCTAGTCTGGGCCAAATCCTTTCCCCTGGTACAGTTCTTGTTAGTTCCAGCTCAGGTGGTAACTAGGGGTTTTCTCATGACTGCAGCCCCCTTTGTTCTGTTCCACCCCCTTTTATATCTTTGGAACAAGGCGGGAATCCTTTGTCTCGCCCTGGGTTCCCACCCTTCCTTCTAAATGGAAGAGCACCAGGATTAAGATGGATTCCAGTATCATGTGACATGTTCACATATCCTGTGAGACTTCATTACCCACAGGCTGGCACCCACATATAAGAAAGTCTTACAAGTAAACAGAGCCATTTACAACCAATTGTCCTAGTTAATGGGAGCCATCAAGATTCCAAACCACCATTAATGGCCCACGCTTTGCATAGTTACAATAGGACTTCAGAGTAATACTTCATATTTCTATCTTCAGATACAAGAATGATACATTCATACAAATAAGATAAACACATTCGGTAGATTATCAGCTTTGTAATGATACCTTACAAGAGACCTTTTGCATAAAGCATATTTCAGTCACATTATATTCACACTCATTAGCATATTTCCATAAAACATATGGAGTGCAACGTCACACAAATTAAAATACTTTTTGGGAATTCACACCTTTCAGTTGAATGGTTAAATGCCCTCATACCCATAAAAGACCTCTTTTGCTGTAGCATTGTCATATGATATGACTAGTCAATCTCCAAAACTATTATTATGTATTTGCTAAGGACAAATATATACAGTGTGCTAACAATTTTCTTGGAATTACAATTTGAAGGTGGACTTGAATTCTTAGTATCATGAGGTAGAGAGACTGATGACACAAGTTCTCATTTACAAAATGCTGTCTTTCTACCCCTCCTCTTTCTTCCTCAGTTTCATGTATAATCATAAAATAAAAACTACATCAATCTCAACAAAATAATCTTCCACTGTAACTCAGAATTACTGAGCAAATATTAAGAAACAGGCATGAGAATATCCACATCAGCAACAATGATAACAAAAAGCGCTAGATTGTCCCATAACCTCATGCAGGTGTGATGGTGGGGAAAAGCACCAGGGGTCTCCCCCCTCCCCACTCACTCTGCAAGTCTCAGGGCTAATTACTGTCCCTGTGCTCAGAGGAGTGCAGGGGCTACTGACCCAGTATACTAAGGCAGTGCACAGTCTGTGCTCCACACCACAGTGATGGTAGGGAATAGGCAGGGCCGGTGCAAGGATATTTTGCGCCCTAGGCGAAACATCCACCTTGCGCCCCACCCCCACCCCCCCGCACATCAGTTCATTGAGGAGCAAATCCCAACAAGCCTTTATAGACCCCAGGGGCCAGCCGTGCCCAGGGGCTGCTCCCCAGACCAGGTTCCCCCCTCCCCAGCCCCTGAACTCCCCTGGAGGGTGCACAACCCTCCCATGAGCCCTCCCCACCCCACCCCGACGGCCCCTGCCCTGAGTCCAGTCATTGGCTTTGCCGGGCTTGGGCCGCTGCAGCAGCTCGGCAGGGAGAAGCCACCTTCCGGAGGGCCAGAGCGTCGGCTTGCAGCAGCGGTGAACCCCAGCCATGGAGGAGTCCGTGCAGCGCAGGGGGGCAGCAGCCCTGCAAAGGCGGCAGCCCCACTAGCGGGCAGCAGCCGCACCCCTTGCCCCTCTGCCCAGGCTGCGGCCAGGCACCCCCCTGGGGGCTCCTGCAGTGGATGCATGCGGGCAGAGGACCCTGTGCGTCCCCCAGCTCCTCCCTCGCCGCGCTCAGGCTCTGTGGCTCCCGGGAGTGTGAGCTGCTGCCATTGCTGCACCTCCCAGAGCAGGCTCAGGGCCCCACGCCCCGGCAGTGGCTCACATGCCCGGGAGCCACAGACCCCGAGCACAGTGAGGAGGGAGCTGGGGGGCGCCCGGGGGCATCTGCCTGCATGCATCTGCTGCAGCCTGCAGGAGCCCCCGGGGAGGGCGCCAGGCTGCAGCCTGGGCAGGAGGGGCAAAGGGAGCGGCTGCTCCCCACTAGCAGCGCCGCCGCTGCCTTTGCAGGGCTCCTGCCCCCCTGTCCCGCGCCGGCTCCTCCATGGCTGGGGCTCACTGCCCCCGCAAGCCGATGCTCTGGCTCTCCGGTGTCTCCGGAAGGCAGCTCCTCCCTGCCGAGCCAGGGCACCACTTTTTGGCGCCCCTAGGGCTGTCCTTAGGATTTATGGGGCCCTATGCAGTATTATTAAACTGGTGCCCCTATGACCGATGGCAGCCTGAGCTTGCAGCCTGGCGGGGGCGGAGGGACACAGCAGAAAGAATAACAAGACGCCCGGCCCGCCTCACGGTGGCGTAGAGTCACAGTTCCCCGCAGAGATCCCTGTACCCTCTCCCTCACGCAGAATGGACATGCAGAAGGTACCTAATTAAAAGCACTAAACTTGGGAATAAAAAATGTCAGTCTCAGGTTTTTTTATATGCCCTGAAGTTTGTCAGACATTTATTTGCAAAAACTTTGTAGTAAGGGTGAGTAAGCTGTCTTGCTGAATACAACATTAAATATTATGGAATACATGATGCAGCTCTTCTCTGTTTTACATTTTCTTAATCAGTATTTCTAAGCTGATTTTATATTTTAAATGTACTCTTAAACCTTCATAAAGTAATCATTCCAGATTACTACATATTTAACTCACTGAAACAGACATTATTTTAAATTAATCAGTTACAGAGGTTTAGTGTGTTCATAACAATGTTCATTGCTTTTAGAAAAAGGGAACACTAATTTACTGTGTGTGATCTCCATAACAATACACATGTTTATGAAATGTCACCAACTTTAAAAAATATGTTTCCAAAGATTTTAGGCATAACAAAGGATTTTATATCTTACTAAGGTACTGATTTTGCTTAAAACTAGTTCATCAGATAGTCAGAAGTAAAGAAAGGGAAACTCTTTGTCCAGCTATCTGGAAGCAAAGGGCTGTTGTCCGTTTAAGGGCTCTCTTCAATGGGGGTGGGGGGAGAGGGGGTGAAGGGAGAAATGGATGAACAGAAAGGACTGGAAGACTTTGGAAGTAAGTTTTTTTACTATAGTAATTAAAATGTGTATTTTAGATAAGGGAGGTCTTTTGAAGGATTTATTTAAAAAAACATATGTCTGAAGATCCAAACATTTAAGGCTAAAGATGATTGTGCATCTAAAAATCTATGCAAGGATTTTGTTAGAGATGTGATTTTATAATCTTCACCAACTCACTAATGAAATATTTTTAAAGCAAATTTTAAACTAAGATCCTGTAGACTGACATGTCCTGAGTAAATATGAGGCAAATGCCTGTTAAGTGGCTTCATTACCCCTTGAATGGCTCTTTAACAGTTTCAGTGTTGTGCTAATAGGTCTGGCAGGCTGGAGGCTTTTTCTCTTTTAACTACTAGATCCCCTTCCCAGGAAGACTCGGAGCCTGCAGGAAGGGTCAGAACAGGGATAGGAAACCCAGAAGGGTGGACACTAAGACCCAGTGGGCGCCCCCAACCACTTGGAGCCCTAGGCGACCGCCTAGTTCGCCTAATGGTTGCACCGGGAACAGGTGGATCTATGACGGCTCCCTACTAGCCCACAAGTAGATTTGGTTTGTCAAGGGGTGGAGGCCGTACAATCACAAGGAATTGTGCAGCCTATGCACCGCCCTTGTGTACTCGGGTGGCTACAGAGGCACAGTTTGTCAGTGCTCTCCATTTTGCTTCTCCAACCTTCCCCCCTCCTCACGCCAACACACACAAAAACATACACACACACATATGCACACACACACACACTCAGGAGTGGGCAGCTGAGTCCAGAATTGTTACCAACAACAGAAAAATAAAATGGCATATTGTACTCTTTTGTCCACCGCATGGGATTTTTGCTATCAGCCCCAAATGGAACAGCACTGCCAATTTATCTCAGGTGTAATAGAGCAACATACAGAGAATGAGTAGTAGTACTATTGAAAACACTAAAGAATCTTTCTCAGTGAAGAGGGTTTTGAGAACATTGCATTCCATTCCATTCAAAAGAATAAGCTACATATCCCATGAAAAATATTTTTTCCTTTGATGTACAGTCTGGAAAATTAAGCAAAAAAGAACAAGAAAAGTATGTGAGGATGTTGAGAAGGGATATGATTACTTATTTTTCAGCTGTTGGTAGTGACCACTAGGAAAAATGAATCTGGTTCATAGGAATTTTTGTTTATAGCTGGATAATAATTTTATATCATTGAAAAAAATGTGTGTCTTTGCACTTCATGGTTTCAACCAGAAATAGAAGCATTTCAGTCCCAATGGAAAGAACCTTCTTACAATATTTCTGCCCCAACTAACATAATGACACACTAAAAATCTCACAAAAAAGCTTGATATTGAGATATTCCCAGGCCAAATGGTTCAGGTAAGTTTGGAGGTGCTTCCAAATTGAATCTCCACACATTTGGTGCCCCCCCCCCCACCCCCGCATCATTCTGTAGTTACACACATAGACATAATAGATTAAGCACTTAATCTTTTTAAAGTTTTCTTCAAGCATATGAGGTCTTCGTTTCAGGCTGACAATCCTGCTGACACTGTCTGTAAGAGGATTAATTTAGATAACTTCTAAAAATGCAAGTGTTCCACATTCACTCTCCTGAAGTAGAAAAAAAATGTTGAATAACAATATAGATTTCTTTTTCTTCCTGTACAAGCAAATGTCTATGGATTGTGTCATTTCTGGGTTCTTCAGGTGTCTGAAAGAATATTTAGCTTGTATTATCATTTGAAAATCTGTAACTCAACACTTTCAAAAATGAAAAAAAAATCATATTTCCATTGTGGAATCCACATTGGGAACCATTTTAACTGCATCCCAGGGGAATAATATTCACCATAAATATTATACAATCCTCAGCTGACCTAGCTTTATACTCAATTCAACAGATGATTCTCCTTAGGATGCACTGAAGCTCCTTAGATTTATTTAATGTTGGCATAAAAGGATGATGAATGTTGGTGATGCTGTATAATCTCATTCATTCCAACAAATATTCTGGGACTGTCCTAAACTGAAGGGAATTTGGTAAGATGCAGGTGACAGCATAGGCGCTGACTCCATGGGTGTTTAGCACCCACCAGAGGGTTGGCTCCCCCATTCCCTCCCAGCGCCTCCTGCCCGCTGCGATCAGCTGTTCCACGGAGTGCAGGAGGTGTTGAGGAGAGGGGGAGGAGTGAGGATGGGGTGCTCAGGGGGCGGGGCAGAACTGGGCAGGAAGAGGCTGGTGGGGGTGGGAGCTTGGGTGAAGGGGTCCGGTGGGGGCGGGGCCTGGGGCAGAGCAGGGTGTTGAGCACCCCCAGGGCCCGAAGGAAGCCTGCACCAGTGGGTGACAGAACAACTTTTAAAATGTGGCTTTTCCTTTAATACTTATAATGTTCAAATTTTGACTGATGCAGGTAAACTAGGCCTTACAGATCCTCAGAAACTAGTTTGTTTGGGCTGTAATTGTACCTAGCTTATTTATCTTGCAAATATGGAGGCCTTGTTTGTCTCCAAAGACTGGTATAATCATTTATAAGACATGGCAAACCTTAAAAGACTCATCACTAATTCATCTATATTTTGAATTTTATACCATCTCTTCTAATCCAGCAAAGGAATGATTACACTGGGGATTCACTTAGGAACAAAACAGGTGTATGTGGTCTTTTCTCTTCTGCCTCAGTTACTTTGATTGATAAAATAGAACACTTACTGAAGAACCTACAGTATATATTATCTTTCTGATGAGACCTAATGGACACATTTAATCTTAACAGAAATAGATGCTACAGGACACTGTTTGTAATACTTTTCTCAGTAATATGAAGAGGAGAATATTTTGGTTACAATGTAAATTTAAATCAGATTTTTAACAGAGTAGATGTTTTAGATTAACAGTTACTTTCAGTTGACTAACAATACTAGAGTATAATATCATGATTTTGTGCAAGACACTTAAGGTGAAGCTACACAAATGCTCCTACCACATTCAATGTAATATGACATATAGTTATTCTTCAGACAATCGATCAAGAGAGTTCATTTACTGCTTACTTAAGCTATTTAGATAATCATTACACCAAGAGAGCTATATTTAAGCAAACAAAAACTATGCACACTTACTATACTCTTCTATGTAAGCATAAATACTAGTATAGGCACATAACAGAAATTAGCAGCTTGGTATCAGGGAAAAAGCTGACACAGCTAGAAGAGCAGAGCTAATATGTAAGTTCCAAGAAACATTGGTCTGAACAGTTTATTATATCAGCCTCTGCACTGGTCTGAACAAATGTTGTGTCTAGAAAGCTGTTCAATTTTAGCAGCTTGTCTCTTTATGTTTTGTAGTCAATTAATCACAAAATACTGGAAAAATGCAGTGTCCAAAAACAAAGTAATCAAAACTAATCAAATAGCTTTTAAAATTCAATCAATTTTTTGTTTGAAGTTTTCCTAGCTGATGCCAAATAAATAAAACATAGACACAACCAGTCATAAACTGTTTTTATTCATTTCCATTTCCCTGAAACCTTACTAAGTGCTGTCACAATCAGTAGCAAATAAGCTTAATGTTAAAATAGGGATTGCCAGCTCAGAACTCTCACATACAAAGATAACTGCTCAATTCCATCTCCTTAAGGGCTATAGAGTCCACTTGTAACCTCACACTTACTGCTCTAGGTCCAGATTCAGCAAGCACTTGAGCATATCTTTAATTTACAGGAGGGCCTCACAGTACTCTGGTAGGGCTGGATCCTGATGGGAGTCCTTCTATTAATTTCAGTGGGCTTTTGGTTAGGTCCACGGAATTTAATGGGACCACTCATGCCCTTAAAGTTAAGCACAGGGTCCTTTGCAAGCATAAGAATTTTGGTCAATGACTGTGTTTACCCTGTAAAACAGAGAGGGTACCTAGAAAGTCTTTATATAGTAGTCAAGGGTGTCTGCTGAAAAAAAGGAGGGGAAAGAAGAAAATAATGAAACTAAAATTACTTAATGTGAGTTATACCTCCACAATGTGTTGTCAGATGCCAAGACCTTCAGTACCAGAATACAGACTTCTAACACTTGAGCTAAAAGAGAAACTCCAGGTAGCAATAGTAGGCTTTTATCCTTTGCGGACCAAACATTAGAGGAGGACACAATACACTTAGTGTGTTACAAATCTACTTCAGAAGTCTCAGTCAGTGAAAAGCTGTTTTAATAAAGTGATTTTGTTAGTAATTCAGCAAGTTCCTTGTTATTTTTATTTTTTTAAACCAAATGCAGTACCTTTCCCAAACAACACACTAATGTTTATGCTTCACACACATTTGTAGCCAGCCATAAAAGGTTTAATCAAGAACGATGGATAAACTTAGTGTAGCAGAACATTAACCTAATGCCATTTGAAACTGTAGCACAGTTCTTAACGTAAGTTCAGGTTTACTCTTTGAGGAACTGAAGTTATGCTGTTTTAACTCAGGTCTACCACTCTTTCTACTGGGGCTGTCAGTTAATTGCAGTTAACTCAAGCTATTAATGCAAAACTAATAAACTAGATTTTTTAAAATAGTCGCAATTAATTGCAGTTTTAATCTATTTTTAATCACACTGTTAAACAATAATAGAATATCAATTTAAAGTTATTATAAATATTTGTGCATATTTTTTCTATTTTTTAAAATACATTGATTTCAATTACAACACAGAATACAAAGTGTACAATGCTCACTTTGTATTATTATTTTTATTATAAATATTTGCACAGTAAAAAAGATAAAATAAATAGTATTTTTCAATTCACCTCATATAAGTACTGTAGTGCAATCTCTTTATCGTGAAAGTGCAACTTATAAATGTAGAATTTTTTTTTTTACATAACTGCACTCAAAAACAAAACAATGTAACACTTTAGAGCCTACGAGTCCACTCAGTCCTACTTCTTGTTCAGCCAATCACTAAGACAACAAGTTTGTTTACATTTATGGGAGATAATGCTGCCCACTTCTTGTTTACAATGTCACCTGAAAGTGAGAACAGGTGTTTGCATGGCACTGTGTAGCCGGCATCACAAGGTATTTCCGTGGCAGATATGCTAAACAGTCATACCCCCCTTCATGCTTCGACTTGTAGATTGCACTAGTTTTTTAAAATCTTTTTTACAGTGCAAATATTTGTAATGAAAATAATAATATACAGTGAGCACTAATAACATGGAGTTCTTGTGACACCTTAGAGACTTACAAATTTATTTGGGCATCAGCTTTCGTGGGCTAAAACCCACTTCATCAGATGCATAGAGTGAAACATACAGTAGGCAGGTATATATATTACAGCACATGAAAAGATGGGAGTTGCCTTACCAAGTGGGGGGGTCAGTGCTAATGAGGCCAGTTCAATTAAGGTGGATGTGGCCTATTCCCAACAGTTGACAAGAAGGGGTGAATATCAACAGAGGGAAAATTACTTAAAAGCATTACTTCATGCATCTGATGAAGTGGGTTATAGCCCACGAAAGCTTATGCCCAAATAAATGTGTTATTCTCTAAGATGCTACAAGGACTTCTCATTGTTAGTGCTGATACAGACTAATATGGCTACCCCTCTGAAACCTGTCACCAGTGAGCACTGTACACTTTGTATTCTGTATTGTAATTGAAATGAATATATTTAAAAATGTAGAAAAACAATATTTATAATAAAATTATATTGGTATTCTATTATTGTTTAACAGTGCAATTAAAACTGTGATCAATCGTGACTATTTTTTTAATCTCGATATTAATTGTGATTATTTTTTTAAATCGTTTGACAGCCCTATTTTCTACAAGTCAGGCTTTGACATAATTTTCTCCCAATAGACATTCAAGCACTTTCTAGTCAACTGTTTAATACCCACTGTAGCCAGATATTGATTCTCTGCAAAGAGCTGAAGGAATGTTTGATGGTGTAAGTTGTGACTGAAAGGGCAAGATGGTCAAGGTGGCCATATTAATGCTTGGTAAATTTTGGTGTCTTCCAAAATGTCATTTTCATGCTTGTCTCTTGATGATGCTGATGGGCCCACACTTTTTGAAAGTGGATTCTTTACATGATAATTGATCTTCCACAGTTTCTTAAAATTCACCCAGGTTCCAGATGAGTCATTTGGAAGGGACAGAAATTTAGTAATCTGAATCTGAGTTTTGCCTAAGGCTAAATTGCATAATCCAAAAAAGATACATAGGAGTGGCAGTAAAATTCTGCTATAGATTCAGTCATGGGTTTAGATAGATTTATCTGCCATCATTCTGGTTGTGAAGCTCTGACTTCCATGACTAGAAAAAAGGAAGAGAGACATCATAGACAGTATTTAGAGACTATATGAACATGATCTCTGAGTTGTATATGTTGCTAATAAAAATTCAGAAGTTGAGCGCTCCTGTGAAAACTGGTTGTCTAAAAATTGCAATAAGTGATTGCATGGTTGTTGTCTCACAATGATTTCTGTATCCTGCGTGATCTATTCATAGGTAAAAAAAGATGGATTTTAATTGCAAACTCAACATGAGCTCTGAGAGTCAAGCTGACCTCTCAAAAGTAAGGAGTATTTCCTTCTCATGCATGCTAGCTTAAAAACCTTTTATTTGATGAACTATAAGGAAAGATAGTCAAATTCATTCCAGCTTAGTTGTGTTGACCGTGCAAGCTCAACAGGAATAAAAAGTAGAAAATACTTATTTTGATCACTAGGGGCAGATTCGTAAAGGAATTTAGATGCAAAGATGGAAATAGGCACCTAGTGAGGTTTTCAAAAGTATCTAGAGGCCTGACTCCCACTCACCATAAAAGCATTGCAGAGGCAAAGATCTAGAATATATAGAGTTGCACATTTGTAACAAGTTAGCATAGGAAATTATTCTAGCAAAGTACAGTATAAGCAACCAGGAAGAATACATTTGGAAAACTGTATTGTATATAGCCATGTCTAAAATAATTATTGTACAATTGGACAATATACAACTATGGGAATTAGAAAAAATGGGGACTCAATCAATGTACATTTATAGAAGAATAGAGAAACATTTGTTTCTAGACTTGGACTGTGGGCTAAGGGAAATATTGTTGGTAAAAGAGGGTTCAAACAAAAACAAGTTTCTCCTTTAGTAAGCTTTATTTTTCCTCTTACATCTATTACCCATCTTTTCTAACCTTGGAGGTGACAGAATTATGACTTTAAAAATGCTTCAAGATAGGAGTTTGTTTCATGATCTCAGTCTCTCTTGCGCACCTACCTTTCCTCAGCTTTTTAGTTTCTATTCTGTCCCCTCTAAAATAACTGAAAATTAAAATTAAAAAGGAGGCTCAAGAGGTGTAGTGGGTTTATGCACTAGCCTTTCACTTCAGGAGGCTTGAGTTCAAAGTGTGGCTTAGGTCATAAATGAAAATCAATTTGATGATCTCATCCTGGTCCCTATGTGACCACACCTCCTAATAAACAGAATTTAATTTGCTATGGCGGGCAGTCTTTCCTCTTTAAAGGAATGAAGAGGCTTGGGTTTTGAAGGTGTGAACCAAGATATGTAAATATACCTATCTCATAGAACTGGAAGGGACCTTGAAAGGTCATCAAGTCCAGCCTGCTGCCTTCACTAGCAGGACCAAGTACTGATTTTTGCCCCAGATCCCTAAATGGCCTCCTCAAGGATTGAACTCACAACCCTGGGTTTAGCAGGCCAATGCTCAAACCACTGAGGTATCCCTCCCCCTGAGCAGTGTGGAATAAATTTATACAGTTCCATCTATTGCTTTACCTGACTAACCTGCCTTTTTTGTGTCAGTATTTTGTCAGATCAGTGTGCATTGCACATGAAATAACAAATGTGAAGGAGCTGAAGTCAGCCGAGAAACCTTAACTGTTCAATCACACTATTAGAGACAATGTATGTTACAAACAGGACCCACAGTTTTGCACATACAGGGCACAGCTTGTTTTGACCTTTTGGTATGTCTTAGCAGGGATGGATGCAGCAAGTTTTACTTTTTTTAGCTGGGAACGGGGATAGGTAATTGTGCATAGATAAGAATGAAAAATACAAATCTTAGCCAAAATGGTATTTGTGTTTATTTGACATTTCTTCCTGTATGTTTAAATATTTAGAATGTTTTTATTAGCATTTTCAATTTTAAAGATTTTGACTGAATTTAATGGCTCTTTATACTGAAAGATTGATAGCAGGTCCCTCTAATTGACTAGCTGGCCCAGCTTACTGTTTTCAATACGTATTATGATTAGTGTGATGTATGTAGTGGAGGACAGTGCAAAGTACATACATTTAGCTCTTGGATCCTATTTTCAGTCCTATTGTAATTAAAAAGACTGGTGTTGTTCCAGGTACTTATTATGGCAGGATTTTTTGGGAGGTTTTTTTGTTTTGTTTTACTTCATCATGAGCCATTTCATATCCTGACTGTAATGAACTGCAGTTTCTTAGGATAAACAGAAGATCTCCATAAGCTTAGACAAAAATGGATAGATACCCATTGTTGTATAGGATGAGAAGGGGTGGTATGGTAGTCTGTACCACTGGTTGTTTTCTGCAATAAGTAGCAACCAGTTTCTATAAACTTTAAGGTGATTAACATGCCAATAAACTCAGTAAGAGCTATGCTGCTGTATGAATCAGGAATTGTTTATTATACTCTAAGTGCAGCACTGCACTGGCTCTCAAACACTAAGCAGGATGGGGCAGTATCTACTTATCTATTTTATGTATTTATATGGCCCCTATTACTATGGTATTAGATTGAATCCCCATGTTAAACCTCACAACACTGCTGTGAGGTAGAGAAGTGCTATTATCCCCATTATGCAGATGGGGAACTGAGGCACTGAGGGACAGATTTTTTAAAGTATTTAGGTGCCTAGTGGGATTTTCAAAAGCACTTTGATGCCTAAAACTCATTGATTGAAAGGCTGAATGATGCCTAGATGCTTTAGAAAATCCCAGTAGGTGCCTAAATACATTTAAAAATCTGGCCCCAAGAGACTAAGGCATTTAGGCTCCTGAAAGTTAGGAGCCTAAATACCTTTGTGAATGTGGGCATAAGTGACTTGCCCAAGATCATACAAGTACTTTGTGGCAGAGCAGAGAACTCAACCCCAGTCTAACACCCTAGCCACTGAACCAGTCTTTCTCTCAGGTCCAATATCGTGCAAAAGAACACTTATGTGCTGCAAAAAGTTATTCAGCGGGCTATATTCTATCTGAGTCTGTACTGAACCAATGACCCAGCATAGTATTAGACGACACTGTGCTGTGCTTCAAAACAATAGGGAAAAACTTGAGTTCCTGGCTAATTGAGGTAATTTAAGAAATCATGTTGCAAAAGTGGATGTGCTACCTGGCCAAGCAGCAAATTAGGTAACTACATGCTGCCATCCTAATTCCTAATGGTGAAGTTTCTATATCATGACTCTTCTTCCGTACCTGTCCCAAACTAGTGTTTGGTACTAATGGGCTTTCACACCAGAAGTGACTGCATTTCAGTAGTGAAAATTTTCAAAGATGTGTGCCTAAATCCTTAAAGTGTTCACGTGTAAATTTGTAAAACAACAAGGAAGGGCCTCAGCTGCCACCCCAGGGTGGCCAATAATGACCTCCAAGGCAGGGTACAAAGGCCATCTGTAACCTAAACTACTGGGGGTCTAATTTAAGCCCATTGAAGCACTGATTGCTCGCAAATAAGCAACAGAAAAAGGGTGAAATCCTGGCTCTCTTGAAGTTTATGGGAGTTTTACCATCAATAGGGCCAGAATCTCACTCCAAGAATTATTCACATAAATTATTCAGTGCATAAATTCAAATAATAAATGAATCTGAGAAAATCACAACCTGCTTGCAGGTAATTTGAAAAACAACAACAACAAAACAACCCCATAATAACATAGAGGTGACATTCATTGAATAAATTATTCATTGCAAATTCTTTGCCTAGCTCTAGTCCAAACTGTCCCCTGAAACATTGTTTCTTTTCATTTGTTAGCTGAAGTTCCTTTCACAGATTTCTCCTCTTTCCTGCTTGCTGCCATTATGACATTTGCACTTATCTCAGTAAAAGGAGATACTGTAGGTGAATTACCATTGAGGGCCACATCTCATTTCCACATCACAAATAATCTGTCCAGGATGCAGAAAAGTGGTTAAATGACATATTTGTGTAACTTAAAGGAAAACTGCTCCTGATTCGCTAAGTCCCACCGTATAAAAGTTCACACGTTAATAAGCACTTGCCACTAAGGATAAATTATGACTTTTTAAAAAAATGTGTTTAATTTCAAATGACATTTCGCAGTCTAGTGGCGGAGGTGACCATTTTTCTGAGAATTGATGTCATTTGGGACATTGTAATTCAATTCAGGAGACTATGGACCAGGTTCTACCATGTTTTAATAATGGGAACTGTTTTCACTTATGCCCAATTTGGTATGACTTAGAATCAGACTGTTTCAGTACTTTCAGTACTTCATAATAATATCTGCAAATTAATAGTAACTACTGTCTCTGAGTCTTGATGGTTTTCTTAATTTACAAAACAGTCCCTTCAGTCGTGCCCTATTTAGCTGCTGATCCCCTGGAGCTTGTATTTGCTGCTTCCTGGTGACTTCCACTAAACATTTAACCAGTTCAGCAAGAAGACACTTGTTTCCACAAGCTACTTGGCTTATGTATTCAGCTCTCCTTTTTTTTCCAAGCTAGGAACACTTTCATGTAGCAAGATGTGAAGGGGTGAGCCAAATAATTCATGACACTGGAAGTTAGAGGTAATCCCTGATTTTGCAGATTTTACTCATCTTCTTCCTGTAGAAACAAACTGATTTCTAGTTGGGCCACTTAAGCACTGCAATGTTATATACATAAAATGCTATCCCTGATAGTTAATTCAATGAATTTGTCACTAACAACATATGTCATATAATCAAATATATACATATATTCATGGTGAATAGAGACGGTTGAAAATCATAGGGAAAAATTCTTCAGAACTTTAGTTGAAAGTGTTATTTACCCTTCACATAACATACAAACCAGGGGTCACCCAATGAAATTAACAGGCAGCAGGTTTAAAACAAACACAAAGAAGTACTTCATCACACAACACACAGTGAGCCTATGGAACTCTTTGCCAGGGGTAGTGAAAGCCAAAAGTATAACTGGGTTAAAAAAAGAATTAGATAAGTTAATGGAGGATAGGTCCATCAATGGCTATTAGCCAAGATAGTCAGGTGCACAACCCCATGCTCAGGGTGTCCCTAAACCTCTGACTGCCAGAAGCTGGGATTGGATGACAGGGGATGGATCACTCAATAATTGCTGTGTTCTGTTCATTCCCTCTGAAGCACCTGGCATTGGCTACTGTTAGAAGGCAGGATACTGGGCTTGATGGACCATTGGTCTGACCCACCATGGCCATTCTTATGTTCATGTGATTTAAAAACAAATAAGCAGGATATAAGTGTAGTCACAGGTGCTACTGACCCCTGCCATATGACAAGGGGTCACATCATCACTGTCACCTTGAGCCAGATCAGGTCACTGAGGCCAAGAAATAAAGTCCAGTTGCTTAATGGCATGGCTGTGTGCCAAACCCTTGTTACAGAGAGAACTTAAAACAGAAGACTTTTTCTACTCTGTCCCTTTCCACTTCTCTGAACCTACCTACAGTCTCACGATTGACTCAAAGTGATCTGCTCTGCTTCTTCCATTAATGTTTTAGTAAATGTTCTAGCCTCTTTAGAGAAGCAGTATCCTGTGAATGATTTAAAAAAAAAAAAAGCGGAAAGCAGAAAGTTGGTATTCCTAGAAGATTTGACTGAGCACTGTGTTTTATAGAGAATGTGAAACAACATCTGACAGATCCCTATCTCATATCTGTTGTCATGCACATCAACAATGCATTGGGTCCTCTGGAGGCTCTCTTTCTTCTTTACTCAGATGGAAAATAAACATAGTAGAAGAGACAGTGGAAGGCTGCCCTCACATTACTCCTGCTGTTTGGTCACGTGAGTCTGAAGGGTCTATTATACTGTACCTAGAACACCAGAGAAAAGCTGAAAAAAGACAGCAACACAAGGGATCTAGTGATAATTATCCCTTTTAGATGACAGACTCAGAAACAATAGGCCAAAAGACAATGGTTTGGAGTTTATCCTTAATGACCTTTACAATATTGGTTCCCACACAATGTTCTAGGTAATGCTGAGCAGAATATTGCAGACTCCAAACAACAGTCTGGCAGTCCTGAAGATCATCATAATCCAAAATCTTTACTTCAGAATGGAATTAGATAATTTGTCTGTCTCTTGCAAAAAAGATGCTTTATAATGGGTAATGTACAATGGACTGGGAAATATTCAAAATGAAAATGTCAGATTATTATTGAATATACGGATACTTCATAATCACTTACCAGTTTAATAATAAATTGATGTATACAATGGAGAATTGTTGGCAATGAAGACCCCCTTGCAAACAAAAATCTTATATCTCAGATTCTTAGTCTTCTGTTATAAAGTTTTAAATAAATAAAGACTGTGTACAGAATAATAATGTTACATCATAAAAATTTCATTTAATTTAAGTGAGCTGATAGGTACTTACTGTGGTATCTGATGGATGAGCATGGCTGTTTTATTTTGAAAAAGAAGGGAATCTTACATGCAGAAATAAGGTAACAAAACTTCCTTCTATTCTCTCCTCTTGTTTTTCAGTGCCTCACACAAAAATGAAGAGATTGCATAAAGAGTATATAGTAAGTGTAGCATCATCACTCTTCTTGAGGACTTACTTTATAGCACTCTTACCACTGTTCAAAACCTCACAATTTATTTGGGTACCTAACTTTTGTCTGCTATTTTTTAAAATGTTGGCCAGATGATCTGCTGTCCATTTGGAGTGTATTCTCTGATGGATTTGAGATAAAAATTATTGAGTATATGTGCTCAAATGAAAAAAAAAATGTTTTGATTTATACTTCAAAGATTCTCTATGTTTGGCTGCAATTTTACTGCTTTTCTCATAGCCACTGGTTCATGGTAGTGGAAGGGGAAGTAGGAGGGTGGTAAGAAGTCAGGGGAACAAACAGTGGTGAAGAGCTAGAATGGTAGTTCAAAAAGATGGCCTTATTATAAAAACACAGAAAAAGGGCTAAAAAGTTTTATACAAAAATATACAGTAAATTGAAAAGATTAATATTATACACAGAAAATTAGGAACGTTTCATTGAAATATATATGTAAAAAATGGGACTACTAAGATTTGTGCTTATCTTCACCCTAACCACTTTGCCTGTATACCATATCCTGTTCCCCCTCCCTCTGGCTGTCTTTTCTGTCAAATACTGCAAGCTCTTTTGGACCGATGGAGCTAGATTCACGATGAAACTTGGGCATGGCAACACTGGGCACCACCACACTGACTTTTAGGCACTTAGAATGTCCCTGGGATTTACAAAGCCTGAATTAGGTGCCTAGGCTCCCTATACAGTGAATGGAGAGAGAGAAGTGCCTCAGAATAGGATTCACAAAAGCCAGCATATTAGGCACCTCACTGCTTAAACTAGCCAATGGGGGATGCCAAGCTGAAGGGTGTGTACTAAGCCTCACCCATCTCTTGGAGATAGGTGTCCAAGCTTGGACTGCAGGGAAGTGCCTCCCTCTGCTTGGGATTCTCATCTGCAACCCCTCTCTTGGCACTGGGCTCCTATGCATTTTTGCAAGAAGCTGGGTAGGGGAGAGGAGGAAGAAGAGGAGGCTGTCTCCCATAACTTTCAGCTCAGAAGTTAGGATATCCCCTTGGGATGTGGAAGACCCCTGGTTCAGGTCCCCTCTTAAAGTCATTGGAACAGCATGATTGAATTCTGGGACTCCCACCTCCCAGGTGAGTGCTCCAACCACTGGATCAGAGTCATTCTCTGTCCTTTAGCCCAACGACTTTTAAATTATTTATCCACATCAGAGGAGCTTCAACGGGAGAGGCTGAGGGAGCCTCTCATCAAAATATCATATAGCCCAGTAGTTAGCACATACTGCTGAGAGGTGGCAAGTCCCTGTTCAAATCCCTTCTCCCTCTCTGGTTGGAGAGGAGACTTGAATAGGGGGATCCCACATACCAGCTGAGTACCCTAACCACTGAATTAAAGGCTATGAGAGAGTGGCTACTGCCACCATCTTTTTGTGGCCTGATCTGGTAGGCGAGATCTGAGTGGACTTAGTGGATTGGGCCCCACAAGTGAGTTAGGTGGAAGAATGCATGTCTTCCCCAGGTTCATGAATCGTGCTGGGGCTCAGGCATCTGGATGCCTCATGTGGGACTGCAATGCACCTGTCCAGAGTCAGAAAGGCAGGTCCCTAGGAACTTTCACTACAAAAGTTTAGGTGATGAGTGAGTTTAGTTGTCTACAGTTTTCGATGGGGGCTAAGTGCGGGTTTTATGAATTTCAGAAAGGCCTGATTTAGATGCCTAAAGTGGCGGTTAGGCACCAAAATACTCTTATGAATCTAGTCCGTAGTGACTTGGTGTTTGTACAGTAGTTTGCACAGTGAAGCACAAATCCTGTCCGGGATGTTACTGCAATGAAAATTAAAAAATAATATTAATAATAATCCTCCATAGTGACTTCAGTAATAGCACAATCTGTATCTTTATTTTTCTTTTGTTTTTAAGAATGAGGCAGTCATTATTTTGAAAACATAAAGGTCCTGATTCTCATTTACACTAAGACCCCTTTACCGAGCACTAGCAGAGTAAAGGGTACTTCAAGGGGGAGTACATTATTTTAAGGCTCCTTTGGACTGTCAAAGCATGGTGTGTGATTGCAGCTCAAGTAGACTTATCTAAAATAGCTTTAATGTAGCGAGCTTGGGTACCAGAGCAGTGAAGCTGCAGCAGTGCAGGTGTCAATGTGGGTTGTACAAATGTGACCATAACCCTGGGTAATTACGTGCAAGTCTAGCCTGTGCTGAAATGTGCACTGCCACAGCTTCACTGCTCCAGTGCCCAATCTGGCTTGGGTATGTCTACACATGCTGCAGTGATGTGACTGCAGTGTAGACAAACCATTAGTGTAAATAAGTATCCGTCCTGGAAGTATTCTTCCTTGGAATTATTCTTAGTTTTTTGCATGTTATTTTTTGTGAATATATTGTGTGAATAAACATGGGGGTTCACTTGCCAGGTGACTTTTGTAGAATGAAACAGTTACTTCCAGGATTTCATTTCTGTGAAACAGACAATTGAATTGAAATGACAATGAAGTAGATTCATTTCAAACCTGTCACAATGTTGAGTTAATACACAGTGTACACTCGTTGCAGACTTCTTTCCCTCATTATATACAGGGTCAGCTTTCTCCTTTTTTGTGGTAAAGATAGACTTTTCAGTTTAACAGTTTTATTTTCCCCAATAGATTTAAAGTGATGATACTCCATATGTGAAATTCAAATGTGGTTTAAACAAACTGTTTAAGGAAGCATGGAATCAATTTTATGTAGCCAATTCAGAGTCTGTTCCAAAGCATTATGCAGGATATGTCAGCTCTCAGGAAAGTACAGTATTTAGAAACATATTGCAAATTACTTTTCATAAATGAGAACATATTGAAAAATTAAGGAACTTTCTCAATTGATCAACCTTATCTGTAACAACAAGGGGAATCAGGAAGACAAAACAGCAATTGTGAGATCAAAAAAGTATATAAACCCAAACTTATTTTGGAAGGTATATATAGGTATATTAGCTGCTATCTAACAAAATGGAAGGACAGAATAGAAGGAAAATATATTGATATTTTAAGAGCATGATAAAAATTAAACAAAAATAAATACATGCCGAACATGCCAGTGTTGCTACTTAATACACATCCAAAATAAATACCACAAAATTGGAATAATTCTGTAGAATTTGGAGAACAGTTCATAGTGCTGTAAATATAGGAGAGGAAGCAAGATTAACTGCTTTTTGTTAAAATCACATTTTATAGCATAAGCATAAATGTAACCATTTACATGTAAATAATGAAGGCATGGAGAATTGAAGGTATATCAGAGGACTCAGGGTTGGGGAATGTGGAGGAAGCAAATGTGGTACCACTCTTCAATAAAGGGAAGAATGATCCTAGCAGTTCATATCTGTTAAATTACTAGGTGGTAAAGTTAAGCATTGGTGCATAAATATTAGCAGGATCAGGAACTCAGAGTAAAAAAACCTGTAAACCTCTAGAAGACAATGGAAACAAAAAACATAAGCATCACAGAACAAATTAAGGCAAACAATTACTTTTTTTGACAGAATTACAAAATCACTGAACAAAGGCAATGCAATAGAATATTTGGATTTTACTGAAGTGTTTGATACAGTGTCTCATGAAATCTCTTTCACAAATTTAATTCAGATTGCCTTGTGTAGAAACACTGTCACAAGAAATGCAAACTAGCTGACATTGCTAACTAACTGTAACCATAAAGAAAAAAGTACCGAGCTGGGGAGAGTTATCTATTGGGGAGCAAAGGATTGTGTTAGTTCTGGTCTTATCTTGCACCATTAATGATCAGGAAGAGGCTAATAAAATCATCAGATTATATTACACTGGGAGACATTACATACACCATTGAGTTAAAAGACATAAAACAAAAGGACCTAGAGAGGTTAGAATTATGGTTAGGAAATAATGAAATTAGATTGTATTTGGAGAAATACATCTGGAGAAAAATTATTTGAAAGAAAGATACTTCAGTAGAGGTAATAATGCTGAAAAAGAAGGAGGGAAATAGTGGACAGGATTTGAACTGAGACCTGTCAGCAAACCAGTTCAATTAGTTTATTGGCTGTGTGTGGAGAAGGAACACTTCATGTAGAAAGGAAGAAGGAAGATGGTAGTTGATCTCTCATGAGTTTAAAAATTGTCAATATCTTTTGTTGCAATATTTTTTAAATGAAAAATTGCAGTTTTCTGATTTGAAACAACTTTTTGTTAAAATATTTAAGCTAATTAGTCTAAAAAGGTTAAAAAAGGAAAAAGTCAAAATCAAAAGAAAACATTTTGACTGACCTGAAGTGAAAATATTACTTGTTTGGTTTACAAATATTTGTGAGATTTCACCCCTTTGTCTACATTCAAAATTGGAAAAAATTTCAAACTCTCAACAATATTTGTGGGATGAGAAAAGTGTTTCCTACCCAGCTCTGCTCAATACATGGTAACAATCTTCAAATATTTGATATGTATGAGCAATGTGGAAGTGGAATTATAAACTAGGGGTTATACAGTAGCTAGAAGTAAAGAGAGGAAATTATAGATATCACCACTAAGAATAATATTTATTAGTCCACAATAGTTGCTCAGGTGCAGCATATGTAGTATATTAGGTTCTCATTCATAAATACCTCCCTTACTTCTTTTAGATTCCACTTTAAAACCCAGTTTTCCCAGAAATCCTTCCCACATTATGCTCATTAATAGTAATTATATACTGAGTACCTGATCTTGTGTTCATTGAATTCAATGGCAAAAGGCCCACGGATTTGATAGTGCAGAATTAGGTTCTTACTTCTTATTATCAGGAATGTCTACACCATCTTTCACCTTAACTATTGTCCATATCTGGCATTTGTTCATCTTGTCAAAGTTAATGCCTGATCATGCAACCTTTATCCAGGTGAGCAAATATTACTCACTTGAGCAGTTCCATTGATGCTGAATGGATCTGATGTGCAGGTCCCTTCAAGTGAGAAACACAACACCTGACCCGATAGCACGCATGAGAAGAGATTGCAGAACTGGGTTCTTAGACTGTAAGCAATTCAAGATTGCAAACTTTTCTCATTTTGTGTTTATAAAGTACTGTGTAAATTATATCATATATAAGTTATTATTAGTAATAAATGTTAAAATTAAGGCTGTCAAACAATTAAAATATTAATTGTGATTAATCGTGAGATTAAAAAAATTAATCACGGTTAATCTCAGTTTTAATTGCACTTTTAAACAATAATAGAGTGCCAATTGAAATTTATTATAAATATTTTGGATGTTTTTCTACATTTTCAAATACATTGATTTCAATTACAACACAGAATACAAAGTGGACAGTGCTCACTTTATATTTTTATTTTTGATTACAAATATTTGCACTGTAAAAAAGATAAACAAAAGAAATAGTATTTTTCAATTCACCTCATACAAGTACTGTAGTATGATCTCATTATCATGAAAGTGCAATTTACAAATGTAGATTTTTTTTGTTACATAACTGCACTGAAAAACATAACAATGTAAAACTTTAGAGCCTACAAGTCCACTCAGTACTACTACTTGTTCAGCCAATTGCTAAGACAAAAAGTTTGTTGACATTTATGAGAGATAATGCTGCCCGCTTCCTATTTACAATGTCACCATTCCAGAGGACATGCTTCCATGCTGATGATGGATTCAGCTCGATAACGATCCAAAACAGTGCAGACTGATACACATTCATTTTCATCATCTGAGTCAAGTACCACCAACAGAAGATTGATTTTCTTTTTTGGTGGTTCGGGTTCTGTAGTTTCTGCATCACAGTGTTGCTCTTTTAAGACTTCTGAAATCACGTTCCACATCTTGTCCCTCTCAGATTTTGGAAGGCATTTCAGATTCTTAAAACTTGGTACCTTCTTTGCATTTTGTCAAATCTGCATTGAAAGTGTTCTTAAAACATCTTCCGAGACTGCTATGACATGAAATATATGGCAAAATATGGGTAAAACACGGAGCAGGAGACATACAATTTTCCCCCAAGGAGTTCAGTCAGAAATTTAATTAACACATTATTTTTGTAATGAGCGTCATCAGCATGGAAGCATGTCCTCTGGAATGCTGGCCAAAGCATGAAAGGGCATATGAATGTTTAGCATATCTGGAATGTAAATACCTTGCAACGCTGGATATAAAAGTGCCATGCGAATGTCTGTTCTCACTTTCAGATGACATTGTAAATAAGAAGTGGGTAGCATTGTCTCCCGTAAATATAAAGAAACTTGTTTGTATGAGCGATTGACTGAACAAGAAGTAGGACTGAGTGGACTTGTAGGCTCTAAAGCTTTACATTGTTTTGTATTTGAATGCAGTTATGTAACAAAAAAAAATCTAGATTTGTAAATTGCACTTTCACAATAAAGAGATTCACCTCATACGAATACCATAGTGCAATTGAAAACCACTAGTTTTTATATTTTTTACAGTGGAAATATTTTAATCAAAAATAATAATACAAAGTGAGCACTATACACTTTGTATTCTGTGCTGTAATTGAAATCAATATATTTGAAAATGTAGAAAAACATCCACAAATATTTATAATACATTTCAACTGGTATTTTATTATTGTTTAACAATGCAATTAAAACTGTGATTAATCACGATTAATTTTTTAAATCGCGATTTTTTTTCCAGTTAATCGTGTGAGTTAACTGCGATTAATTGACAGCCCGTCTTACATGTTCTAAATATAGGACATCATTAATACCCCAGTAAAGACAAATACGGTAAATATTGATGGTCAATGGCAACAGTTGTATGAAAAGTATTATTTATCCACTATATTTTAGAAATCTTCCTGATGATGGAAGCTCCATTATTTGGAGCCTTTCAAATCAAACCAGATGAAGAATTAGAAAGTATATTGCACCTACTGGGGTCAAATCCTAGTTATACTGGAGTCAATGGCATAACTCTAATGGCCAGGATTTCAATCTAGTTCTTTTATATTTGTAATTTGCAGGACTCCATAAATCAGTGCTAATCTGGCATGCAGTTAAAAATGTTGCAGTAAATGCCTACATCCCTATGTCTCAATATTGCAGAAGCTGTGTCATCAGCAGGGACAACAGCAAATACTGTGTTATTTAGCCTAAATTTCTAAGAAAGGAATTTTTTTGTCCCATGTTTGTGTTAAAATGTAGTAGCAAATTGTGTAAAACTTTGAGGAAATTATTCTGCAGTTGCTAGCCATTTTCTCCAGTTTAATAAACTAGTTGATTATTAGATCTGACATACTGTATACTCTGCAAGTTTTCCTATTTGCCCTATTACCAAGTATGAATTCATTTCTCAGTATAGTCCTTTTCAGATTCCTTTGACTCTTCTACTTTTCATTTATCTGCTGTCAATGTCAAAGGTAGATGTGCCTCATGGTGAGCATGAAGAAGCTGAAAAAGCATAACCACTTACCTTTAAAGTAACTTGATTCCTTATTTCATGCAAGTGATGGCAGAATAGTTTGACCCTGCTCTTAGAACCAGAGGCTGTATATGTAACTTGTAAACTCAGCACCTGCATTGCAATATATGCAATATGTGTATGCATATCTATCTGAGGGTGACATTAAGCTCTCAGAGTCTTACATTTTGTTGTTTGACAGCACAGCAAGGACGAATAAGGAAACAGAATTGTTACCAAAAGTTAATCGGATTTTATGAAGATGCACTATGCAATGTGCCTCTTCAACCAATACATAAAGAACTTCCATTTCCAATGCTTTTAATGCAGCACTTTGGACCATCACTAAATTCACTCAAAACATATAAAGAAAATCTTTAGAAACTCCTACTTGTTGGAGAAAAATAGGATCCAGGAAATAGTGAAAAAATATTTAATGTGAACAAAAAAGGTAACAGATTTTAAATATTTAACTTGTACAGAAAAGATTTGTTTCCTTTCCTGCATCTACCACCAATATAAGTATAGTTGCCATTCATATTTCTGCAAATTAAACAACTTTAAAAATATTTTTAGTTTTTTCAGACTAAACAGTCTAATACATTAAAACAGTTTTGAACTTTATAACAGGCCAGCGCAAACTGCAAAATAGTCCCCTCTGGTTTATATCAGATCCCCCTCTGATATAAACCAAAGTCAGAGCTATGCTGATTTACACCAGCTGAGGATCTGGCTTTGACTGAATGCTCTGCATCAGACAAAATTCAGAGCTTCTTTCACATTATTCTCAAATAAAAGGATAGCTGTACTGACTAAAAGTTTGTAGTTAGATAACCAGGGATGACATTTTTTTGCTCCCTTCACAGAGTTCTGTCTTCTGCTGATACCCATTCTTAGAAGATCTTGTTCTGTTTTAGTTAAATAAAATCAAGTGTCCCTCTTTCCATGGCCCCATTCAGTCTCTGGTCCTTTGCAGAATCTGCAAACATTGTTGGCAATGTTTTTTGCAATGTGAGCACTTTTCTGAGATAATCAAACTCATATCACAAAACACCAAGCTCATTTCACAATAGAATGTGGAACAATCATTAACTAGTAAACTCTGATAACTATCAACCTGCACTGGAATTGAACTGGTGACCTATATCAAAAGTGAAAGGCTCTATATCCCATTACTTCTATCCTTTCTATTAAAGGGAAATACATTTTCTCATCAGCCTTTCTTATTCTGCATCTCTCCTCCCAATATCTCTGTTTTTTAGGTATGAGTTAGATAAATGTGAAATAGAATAATTCTATCAATCTCATACTTGTCCCATTCTGGCTGCTGCCCTTCGCACAAACAACTAAAAGTTTCAGTCCTAAGCACTGTAGAATGCTGCCTTGTTCTACAGATGAGCTCTGTCATGCAGTACCACACTGGCACTAAAAAAAATGCATTCTGAGCTAGGAATTAGCAATGTCAATACAAGAATGAAGGAGAGGCTATATTTCTTCTAGATAAATTCGTTTCTAAACAAAGGACATCACCGATAGTAGTATTGTAGAGCAAATTTGACGATGCCCTGCTTTCCTCAACCACACATTGATTATTGCCTTCTAAAATAAGGTAATTTCTTGAACAATTTATTTTTTATTTTTAAACTTATTGCATCTTAGCATTTTAAAATTATAAGGGGAACTTTTTTCAGCTAAACAGAAATAATGCTACAATTTCAATTATTCCTTGTTGAAAGATGGGTACTGTGGGTGCCATTAAAGTCTGGCATTAAAATCTGTTTGCAGTTGGTAAATTACTGCAGAATTTCCATTGTAAGTATGGGAGTACTAGAAAAAATGCTGTAATAGTAAATACTGTGGTGTAGTAATCACATGGGCCTTATTTGCTTCTTGGAGTACGAGTATAAGTCCCATTTAAATCAACAGAATGTATTAGTATCCTTTGAAGGAAAAGGGTTCTGAGATTTTAATAGCACTGACTGTACAACTAACTCATGGGCACTCTCTTCTGACTGCATGAAGAGTTCACCTTGTGGAGACACATTGAGAACTATATGTATACGCCCAGATTTTTAGAAGGTACTCAGGGTTGCAGCATCTCACTGATTTCGGAGCCTAAATCTCATTTTCAAAAGGGATTTAGGCATTTAAGAGCCTAAATCCCATCAGCATTCCATGGGATTAAGCTCCTAAATGCTAAATCCCTTTTGAAAATGAGATTTAGGCTCCCAAATCAGTAAGATGTTGCAACGCTGAGCACCATAACGCCTCAATACCTTTAAAACTGTGGTCCATAGAGACATACTCTGGAGGTCATGTGACTTTTCAACAGCTGCCAAGTAATTATCTGCCATGGCAGTTCCTGTGGTGGAATACCCATGGCTGCTGTAGAAATTAACATTTCTTTTGCTGTTATAGGCATGGATATAATCCCTCAATAAACTGAAGAAGTGAGCCTTTTTATTTTGATTTCTCCATATACTATAAATAATGTACATGGCTATATTTCATTTTTAATCACAAGCTTCTAGTAACTCAAGCCTTTCTCTGTTTTACAGTGTTAGCAGAACCGTTCAATAAAAATAAAGCCCTGAAAGAGACTTTTTGGGAGCATAATTTTCCACATGTGTGAAGACAACTCCTCTTATCACTTTGTGCCACATTCTGATACCCTCATTCATGAGCAGTACCAACTTAATCTGTGAGTATTCCCACTGACTTCCTGGGTATCAGAATCCAGCCCCTCATAAATAGAAACATACTACAGCACAAGGCTTTCCTTGCTTGGTGTCTGAAACCCAATTATGGGGACAAGGTTGAGGCCCAATTTACACTGAAATATTTAACTGTTACAACAAGACATAGAAAAAATGTGTTAGGACCAAGTCTCCCAGCTCAATTATAGTTGTAATGTAGATAGGGCCTTATGAAATCACCTGGAGGTAGGTCTGATCTCCTCCTGAGAGCGGCCATGCAAGGGAAGAGGAAGTCCCTCCCCAGCCCAGTGGACTAGTAGCTGGAGCCCAGTGCATGCCAGGAGCCCCTGGCTTGGGTGCCCTCAGCCCTGCCCCTCTCCCTTCCCTCCAGTAGCTAGATTTCATGGGGAGGTCTGATTTCATGTTCCGTGATGTTTTTTCATGGCCATGAATTTGTAGGGCTCTAGCTATGAAAGAAAAAAAATTGCTTGAGCCCCGGCACCTTTCATTACAAATTAAGCACTGTGAAAAAGCCCTGTAGAGCAATTGTTTTAAAAACCTACAGCATTTAATACAGGTTGATAACTGCCATGTAAGATGCTTTAACCATCCTGTGGAATTCTAAGGCTATGTCTACACTACGACCGAGGGATGCGATTCCCCTGCTCATGTACACGTAGTCGCGGTAGCATGATGAGAGACAGCATGAGTATAAATAGTAGTGTAGCCACAACAGCCTGGGCAGTGGAATTGGTGGCACAGCTCAGCTGTGCCAAGCGCAAACCTGCTGAAAACAGTGGGTACATACTTAGCATGGCTCAGCTGTACCTCTGCTGCCAGTGCTATCACAGCTACACTGCTAGCTATACTCATGATAGCTCTCATTGAGCTACCATATGTGTACACAAGCAGGGGACTTACACCCCAAGTGTAGACATGACGTATAGCTGGGATATAATACTTACTGTAAAGCAGGGATCTCAAACTCAAATCACCATGAGGGCCACATGAGGACTAGTACATTGGCCTCGGGCCGTATCACTGAAACCTTTTCATATAACGATACAGAAGTATAGTCAAAAATGAAAAAAAAATGAAGAGTAATATAGTATGATATTAAAAGTCAATGTATTAACTTATTAAAAACTGTAATGCAAAAAGTCAGTGCTCATTTTGACAGTCATTTCATTTTTGGCCACTTAGCTGGCAGCGTTTTGCATCAACCAGAGCATCAATATTAGGTTTGATATCCTGAGATGAAACCAATCTCAGTGTTGCTTTCACATGTTCATCAGTGACCCTTCACCTTAATACAGATTTGTTAATCTTCATGGAAGAGAAAAACTGTTCACATATATATGTGATTCCAAACATTGCCATTACCCTTGCGGAAGCAGCAAATAACATGGGAAATCTTTCTTGTGAAAGAAACTGGTAGAATTCTGGAATTCCAACATCTGTCTACTTCTGCTTCAAAATGGTATCACACTGAAGCTCTACTAACTCCATCTGCATTTCCTCTGCAACATTGTCAATTTTCACAGCAAATGGTGTGGAAAAAAGTTGAAAATGTGGTTCAAGTGCCTTGAAATCTTTAAACCGCACATCAAACTGTTTGTGTAAGTTAGAAATGATATCTGCATATTCTTTCAAGGATTTGGGTTCAACTTTTACTAAGGAATTCAGAGTCGAGAAATGGACCAAATTGCCAGCAGTCAGCTTTTTCCCCCACAAAGTAAGCTTGACTTTGAATGACTTAACACTGTCATACATCTGTGTTATCACCTGTTTTCTACCCTGAAGCTTCAAGTTCAGTGCATTCAGATGATCAGTTACACCCGTTAGAAAAGCAAGGTTGCAGATAAAAGTGGAATCAGCAAGCTGTGGAACCTCCTTGTTTTTCACTTTGATGAAGGAATCAGTCTCCTCTCTAAATGCAAAAAAATGCTAGAAAAATTTCCATGACTCAGCCATCTAACTTGAGTGTGATACAGAATTCCCCATATTCGCTGTCCATACTTGCTAGAAAAGAAGTGAACTGTCTGTGATTCAGCCCTCGTGCACATATAAAATTAACGGTTTTAACAACTACATCCATAACTTCCTTCATTTGTAGACTTTTACTACACAGGGCTTCTTGGTGCAAAATGCAATGTACATTGGTGAAGCTAATTCCTGGTACATTGAGGCTGTTCAGTTTGGTCTTCAATAATCCAACCACACCAACGTTTACGCCTTCAAAAACTTTCTTCCTATCAGGACATAAAATTTCTTGGCCTTCACAAGACATTCTTTTATGAATAGGCCTTCTGTAAAAGATCGCGATGATTTAGCTATCATTTCGCTTATCACAAAACTTGCTCTTACTGAATCTTCGCTAGACTTGTTAATCTCCGAAAAGAAATTTCTTTGCTTGGCAAATGCTGCTTTAAGTTGCCAAACTTTTTCCTCTCGGATTTTTCTGGTGAATGCATCATATTTTTTACAGTGCATCGTGTCCTATTGCTGATACAAATTATACTCCTTGGGAACAGCAATCGTTTGCTGACAAATAAGACATTGAATTTTATCTTTTACCTCTGTGAAAAAATATAAATTCTCCCATTTGTTTTGGAAAACTCTCTTTTCTTCTATGAGTGTTCTTTTTTACGACGAAGTCATTTCCGAGGGGGTTTAATAAAATATAAACACTCAGTAATGCAACGCACTCAAAGGACAAAACACACACTTACTTTTAGAATTACTTCTGTTAAAGTCCCCCACCTGCCCCTGGTCCTGCCCCCACTCCACCCCTTCCATGAGGCCCCACCACTGCCCCGCCTCTTCCCACCCCATCCCTGCCCCAATTCCAACCCCTTCCCCAAATCCCCGCCCTGGACCCGCCTCTTCTCCACCTCCTCCCCTGAGCGCATTGTGTCCTCGCTCCTCCCCACTCCCTCCTGGAAAGCCCTAAGTGCCACCGAACAGAAGACTCAAGGGAAATACAGGTTAATTCATCACCTGTCATACCCACGAGGTGGCTCTGTTAATGATGGGATAGGTCCAGTGCTATGTTCCGTGCGCTATTCCTCCATTGACAAAGCCATTCGTATGGTTAGGGCTTGTGACCCAGGTGATGGCTAAGTATGATATTGAGTCTGCTTTTCAACTGCTGCCAGTGCATCTGTTGGACTTCAACCTTTTGGGTTTCTCTTTTGAGGGACAGTTTTATTGTGACAAGGCTTTGCCCATGGGCTGTTCAGTATCCTGTTCAGCATTTGAATGTTGCACTGGGCAGTGGTGCGGTCAGCGGGACTATGCCAAGTAGTGCATTATTTAGACAACTTTTTGTTTGTGGGATGAGCTGGGTCAGATGAGTGTGTTCACCTGTTGGACACATTTCAGGTCCTGGCTAAACAATTGGAGGTACCCCTAGTGGAAGGAAAAACATATGGCCCTTCCACTACATTGACCTACCTGGGGATCGACCTGGACACCAGGGTGGGCATATCGTGGCTCCTTCAGGATAAGCTTCAGGAGCTATTGGGATTGCTCAGGAGAGTTGTAGGAGCGAAAAAAAAAATCTTGCTAAAAGACCTGCAGTCTATTCTGGGGCACCTGAACTTTGTCTGCAGGGTTGTTGCCCAGGAGCGGGCATTTTGTCCCTGGCTTGCGGTTGCAACAGCAGGCATAGTGAAGCCACACCATTACATATGAGTTAATACAGAGATGAAGGAAGACTTGACGGTGTGGGAACATTTTTTGAGTCAATTTAATGGGGTGTCATTGTGGAGGGAGGAATGGGGGGGGGTTTAAAAATCCATTCGGATGCTTCCGGGGGTACAGGTTTTCAGGGCAGGTGGTGTGCCCAGAAATGGCCTGCCATCTGGATGCAAAATGGGGTTGTATGTGATATGACTTTCCTGGAATTTTTCCCCATTTTAGTTGCAGTGGTTATTTGGAGACCGGAGCTGGCTAATAAAAGGGTGTGTTCCTGGTGCAACAACATGGCAGTGGTACAGGTTATCAATTGCCAAACTTAGAGATCACACAGGGTTATGAAGTTAGTGAGGGCATTTGTTCTACAGTGTTTAAATGGATAATGCCTTGTCTCGTTTTCAGTTTGACTGATTTCATGAGCTCGGACCAGGAGCTAGCAATGAACCTGAGGAGATGCCACTGGCTTTCTGGAGCCTCGGCATGTGATATTGTCAGTGGCATGGAGATTCTTGGTTCCGGGCACACAGCTGAGCTATAAAGGAAGTTTTAATGAGTTCTTCCAATTTCAGGATCCAGAATGCTGCTCACTGATATTGCCCACTGTGGAGGGGCAAGTGTTGCGGTACCTGGTTGTTGACAACCCAGATGCTGGCGTACTTGACGATCCTGGCATAGTGCAAGGGACAACAGGTTCTTTTGGGAGAATGGAGCTTCACCTATTTGGGCTGCTATTAAAAGGGTATTGGGAGATGTCTGGGAACCTGACTGGGTTTGTGGGGGATGCAGCCAAGCTAATTGCTGGTGCCTCCTTGTGGCAGATGTCCAGTATAGGTACTTCATAGGGAAGACAGCTAGTGATCAGATAAATGGCTTGGTAAAGGACTTAAAAAGAACAGAACGGAGAGAGAGGGGGTTGCGGACTCCTATACCGTTGATAGCTAATGAAGCTTCAAATGTTTTAATGGTATGTTTTCCATGGTACTAAGCAGGCTGAGGTCTCTGTATACCAAATAGTTTCAGCCAAAGGACCAATAGCCATTAATTATACTCAAAATTAAGGAGCTAGAGTCCATTGCTAAATTACCCAATCTCCATCACACACTCAGAACTAGCTGCAAACTAGACCACAACCATGTAAAGAAAAAAGAACAATCCTCCTGACACCATCTCCAAAATCTACATGATTAAGCTTTTATTATTATTATGTGTATTACAATAGCACCTAGGGATCCAAATCAAGTTCAGGGCCCCATATTGTGCTAGATGCTGTACAGTCTAAATAGACAAGACACACAAAGGATGGGAGGTGAAACGGAGGTACAGAGATTGCAGTGACTTGTGTGAAGTCACAGAGAAGGTTAGTAGCAAAGCTGGGAATAGAACTCAGCTCTGCTGACTCCCAGTTCTGTGCCCTAGAATGTGCAGCTTTGTGGTGTCACATATAACTATTCACAATTTTCAATATATAGTAAGTCTGATCAGTTCATCTTATTTGAATCTTCTAGACTTTACCAAAATCTTGACAAAACATTTTATAATATTGAAAGGGGATAAATCCTCTTGTACGAAACCCTGTTGCCAGGAGCCTGCTTTTCAGGAATCAGGGTTGGTATGCTTCATAAGCCTTACAAGCATATTAAGGACATGATTCTCCACTGCCTCATGCCACATGTAGGCATTTACACCTGTGCCAAGTGATTGTAAAATGCTATATTCTGATTTGCTATTGATTCCACCAACTTTGCACAGATATAAGTGATTACAAAAGGTGTAAGGCCCTAAGTGTGCTAGAATAGGTTGTAACACTCTTCTACACCCTGAGGCAATGATGAACTAATATTTATTGCTGTAATATTCAACTGATAGGTCATATAGCACAGAAGACTTCTCATTTTAATATGGTTTATTAATGTTTAGAAAAGATCATTAAACCCCCTAACTAACAAAGCTAAACATTTATAAACAATATATAGTCTCTGAAAAATACAAGAGAATAGACACTCTATACTAAATAAAACAATTCAACGCACAAAATTACACTCACATTTCCAACTTCTTCTCCCTGGATATATACACAAATTAGGGCAGTTCACTAGGCCTCTAATCATACCCTAGTTGTGATGGGGGGGCGGGGGGTACTCTCCCTCTCCTCCTACCTCTGCCCCTTCTTCTCTCTGGTGATTGTATCTGACACTGAGCTATCTCACTAGTTAACTCTCCTTCCACTCTCCTGACTCTGTCTGACCCTCTCCGGAGTCGGGGAAGGAGGAAATTGCCCCCCTCTCCTGGCTCTCACTGTCCTGCGTCCATGTGGAGCCATGTTGCCTGGTGTGCTGGAGTCCTCCGTTCCCTGCTGCTGCTTCGCCTGCTCCATGGACAAGGGCTTCTTCCACCTGGGCTTTCCCCTTTTCGACCCTTCTGCCCTTCTGGTCCCAGGGGATGAGTTAGCATCACCACACTGACCCATTCCCCCCTTTTGCAGCAACTTCTGACATTTCTCCCCCACCCATAGAGCACTGTTCCCTTTCCCTCAGCCAGCTGGACAACCTCCCACCTGTTTAAAGGTGTGGTGCGGTCCATCTTTTCAGTTATAAAGGTTTTAATTTATCCTGGGCCTCCAGTAGTTCATCACAATTTTCATCAATACTGATGTTCGACATTTTATGCTGCATTTATAACAACTAATTTTCTCTTCCAACTTAAGATTTCGTTCTTTCTTCTAGCTCATTTCCTATGGGGTGCTTTCTAAATTCATTGTCCTTCAGTCCTGCTTTAATGGCATCCCAAAGTCCTTTTTCAGAATATTAGTCTCATGATTGTCATTAAATCTCAAATATACCTCCCACATTCCACCATTCCACTGACTCATCTACAGCTGGTAGGTCTGATAGCAAAAATCAACAGACATTGTAGGAACGGAAATTAGAAGAGGCCATCTTTTCTGGTATTTTGTCTATGTTGGTGGTTTCTATTAATGAAATATAAAAACTCACATAAAACAGGCCAATGGTGCAATAATCCACCACACAGACATTTTTCCTCACCCTACCTAGTGATCAGTTTAAATACTCTGAAAGATAATAAGAAATTAACTCACAAATAGGCACCAATTGAAATCTAGGGTCACAAGGTGGAGCTATTAATAGTAAATGTCATTATTTTATGTCAGTGGTGAGCAACCTGTGGCCTCTGGGCTGCACGCAGCCCATCAGGGTAATCTGCTAGTGGGCCACCAAACAGTTTGTTTATATTTTCATGGCTGCCCGCAGCTCTAATGGCCAGGAATGGCGAACCACGGCCACTGGGAGCTGCGGATGGCCATGCAAATGTAAACAAACTGTCTGGCTGCCTGCCAGTGGATTACTCTGATGGGTCGCATGCTGCTAGCGGGCTGCAGGTTGCCCCACCTCTGCTTTATGTCAATCTGAGTGTAACATAAAAGAGGTCAGCATATGACCATTCATATTTAGACTAAAAACAAAGTACATCTACCGCCGTTATTTTTGTTCCTCCATATTTGTAATTTAGATCAATAATACAAGTATTTGTTTTCATATTGACTGTTTTAGGAGAGAATTTCCATAAAAGATTTAATTTACCATCAAGGAAAAGAATAATGTTCTTTCCCTATACCCAATGAAAACTCCCTTTTGCTCATGCAAACCAACAGTGAAAAGGAGCTGTGTATCTTTAGTGGAACTGTGGGGAAAAAATTATTTGGAGCATAGACATTTGCAATTATAACCACCTGTTCCCTCAATTTACACACGGAATTATAATTCCCTCCAGACTTTACCAGAAACGATTTGCATAAACTATAAGAAGCTCAGCTGCTGAACAAAATGGCAACTCCCACTATTTTCCACTGTGCAATAAAAACATACTTCATGACATTCCTCTAACTCCATGTGATGCTCAAATGCCTTTATTTAGAACCCAATTCTGCCAACCTTTCTGAGTTGAGTAGTACCTTATTGTACTCATTTCTCTTGTGCCAGCTTCTCAGCTGCTGCAAACAGGTATGCCAATTTACATCAGCTATGAGGCTGGCCCTGGATTTCAATCAACTATTCACAGAGTAAGATTATGTTTCACATTAAAAGGGCAGGAGAACTGGGCCTTTGTCTTGTATTTATATTTATGTTATATAATTGTATTTTATTTACTTAAAACAGAACAATAATAATAAGAGACAGAAAAGATAGGGTACTTAGGGATGCAAATTATTGATAAAGAAAAGAAATATTGGTAAAGAAATACAAAAAGGTATGGATACATGTAACTAAATTATGTTTAAGTTTAGTTAAATGTATTCACTCTACTGTAATAGAAAAAATGTGAGAATACAACTTTAAATAGCCAACCAGCTCTCTATCAAACTATTTCACCCTTGGTACATTAAAATAATTAACATGAAGCATTATCACAATGGTGTAAGCCAGGGATCGGCAACCTTTGGCACGCGGTGGTGGGCCGGGCCGGTTTGTTTACCTCCCGCGTCCGCAGGTTCGGCGGATCACGAATCCCTCTGGCCGTGGTTCGCCGCTCCAGGCCAATGGGGGCTGCAGGAAGTGATGCGGGCCGAGGGATGTGCTGGCCGCTGCTTCCCGCCACCCACACTGTCCCTCACGGCTAAGATTCTGGCTAAGATCCCTGGCCAGAATACATCTCTCATGATGCACCCAGTCATTCAGCTCCTATGATGAATCATTCAGAGAGGGAAATCTGCTATGCATTGCAGAAGTTATAATCTTCCAAGGAGTTCAACCAAGAGGAGAGAATGGGTGCTTATATTAGAACTCCCAGAAGACAATGTGCTGATAGGGAAATGCACTGTACTGTAATATTGAATTGATTCAAAATTAAATGTTTCAGGTCAATTCAACAAATGAAATATTCTGATTCAGGTCAAACCAACCCAAAACATAATATTTCATTTTGATTTCCTGATGGAAAATCAAAAGCTTTTCAGCAAAATTGAGATTTTCCCACAGAAAATATTGATTTTATGGAAACTGCATTTTCTACTGGAAAATCATTCTGATGGAAAATTCCCAACCTTCTCTAGAGGTAAGTAGGTTGGTTTTGGTTTTTCTAGCACTATTCTAGAGAAAAGTAATTGCATTCCTTTGCCAAGAAGGCCCATTCCAATTGACGCAAATCTCCCATTTATCTAGATATATCACCCCACTTCTGTTAGTAGTACTGGTGATTGTCCATTGACTTCATCGAAGGAAAGAGTCTTCTCTTAATCCCAATCCTAATTGTTTCTGTTGATGATGTGATATTATGTTGCTCAGCACCTGCCCATGAAAAATCCCGTCCAAAATGATTAGGAATCGGAACATGCTTTTGTTCACTCTATAAAGAACTTTGGATTCTTTTCCTAGTTGAGTGCTTTATGTAGCTATCAGAAAGCACATCCTTTGGTATTCTTAGAGTAGAGAACAAAATAACCTAACAGATCTCAAAATGAAATCAACCAGCAGGAGCTGGCTATTATTTGATCATCAATTTAACTTATTGTGTAGTTTGGTCACTCTTCTTGCTTTCATTAGCTAGAAGATAGATTAGTAGGAAATTCTTCATACAGTGCAAGAAGCAGCCAATTTGTTGAACAGGATGTTAAAAATCAAAGCATGAGACTTAGTAGAGGTAGGAGGTCCTGCTTTAGCAATCAGATTTATTTACTCTGTATTGTGGGTCTGGCAATACAGTAGCTCACACTAAGAGCTGTGTATGCTGTGTGCTCTCAGGATATACTGCCTCAGTGATTGTAGACATAAAGTGCCACCTGATGAAATCGTACATTGTAAAATTAAGTGGCAAGATGTCAAGAAAACTGCAGGGTTTTATAATAACTTTTGCTTATTTTTTCATCTGTCATTGTAGCCATAAATTGCAGGTGATTTTGTTTTATTTTTAAGGGGAATTATCATGATCTTATGTCAGGCACTTGAGTTATATGTGAGAGAAAGTATCAGGGAGTAGCCGTGTTAGTCTGTATCCACAAAAACAACAAGGAGTCCGGTGGCACCTTAAAGACTAACAGATTTATTTGGGCATATTTTTACCCACGAAAGCTTATGCCCAAATAAATCTGTTAGTCTTTAAGGTGCCACCGGACTCCTTGTTGTTTATGTGAGAGAAAGTGGGGCCAGGGGTTGCAGATGGAAAAACAAGCCTACAACATCGGGCTAGGGAGATGAGCCTGCTAAATTAAATAATGAGAAAACAGCAAAACATACCAAACATGTTGAAACAATCTATAATATTCATGAGGGGTAATTTTTCTGATGTTCTATTTTTAGTCAAAGAAGTTAAGAGTGCCTGAGGCACCCAGTTGGAGCATGCTGGTCTCTGAGGCCCTCAGATGTGTTCCATGTAACAATGCCTCCCTGCAGAAAGCCATTTGCATTAAATATTTTTTTTCATCTTAAAGTGATAAAGCATCATCATTAGATAAATTAGTGCTTTTTAAAACATTACTTTTCTTTCTCTCCAGAGGATTCAGCTAGTTGTAGTTTGGAAAGGGAAATCCTCAGAACAACAACTCTATTTTCCTTCCCCACTAACAAATATCTGATAGATTAATAATCAACAGATACTTTCATTTATGCCAGCAGACCTCTAGCAAACCCCCAATGAAATTTAATGGGGAGAGATGTGATGGAGTATTTACATTACATGCGGTGCCACCCACAGAACGGCTAGCCTCTTTCTCTCTGAACAACCCAAGTTGCATTCACACAGCATAGCTAGCATGATCCGCTTCTATCATTGGAGTAGCCAATGTTTTATCAGGTGTACATAGTAGTGTCCTATTAGACCAGGGGTTCCCAAACTTGGTTCGCGGCTTGTTCAAGGTAAGCTGCTGTTGGGGCGTGAGATGCTTTGTTTACCTGAGCGTCCACAGGTATGGCCGCTCGCAGCTCCCAGTGGCTGCGGTTTGCCGTTCCCAGCCAATAGGAACTGCGGGAAGCAGTGGCCTGGCCCGCACTGCTGTCCAGAGTATTAACACCTCCATTGATGGCAGGTAGCCAATTAGCTATCTGTACCTACAGCTCTGTCTACACTACTACTTTTGTCAGTATAACTTATGTCACTCAGGGGTGTGAAGAAGCCCCCCCTCCCCTCCCCCTAGCAACATAAATGATACTTACCTAAGCTCCAGTGTGGACAGCTTCTCCAGGCGGCATAGCTACTGTCACTCATTCGGGGTGGATTAATTAAGTTGATTGGAGAGCTCTCTCCTGTTGGCTTAGAGTGGCTACACTAGAGAGCTTACAGCGGTGACACTGTAAGCTCTCTAGTGTAGCCATAGCCTATGTTTCTAAAGGGAGACTTTAACAGATGCAAGTTGGCTCTGCGATGGCAGTATGACTCCTGCTGGATATGTGCAGCCAGCAAAGACAAGGGCCAGAACAGCAATCATAGCTTCAGTGGAGTGACACCAATGGACCCCAGATTGGGCAACAGCTGTTTAATCAGGAGAATAAGAAAGGAAGCTCCTGGGGTTTCATTATATTGTATAATTAATGTGTTGTTAAGGGGCCTAGAGCCTTGGACATTTTGTCATTTTAAATCTAAAAATTTAATTACATTCTAACACTTGTATTGATGCACTTGTTCACTTGCAGCTTATGCTCTTTTATATATTATCTTCCTGTGCACACATACATAATCACGTTGAGTATGTTGTTGACACCCCACAATGACAAAAGTACAGAAAAAAACCCAAACCCATAAACGTTTTAAAGTAGCTGTTTTGAGGAGTCCTAGGTAGGGCTCATAGCTAGTAATTCTCAGTGCTACCTCTTCCATGAAGTGGCCTTAAAAAGCAGCACTAAATACAGAGTAGAAGAAAAGAGCTTTGTAGTGCAGTGCAGGTAGCAGAGGGAATTTGATTGTGACTAAGCGTGTCAGAGGCCAGTCAAAATGAATGCTAGCAGTTTAACTTCACTACAAAACAGGACTGAAATCAGTGTGCTAGAAATATCAATGCCCTTTTGCATGGCGTATTATTTCCTAAACTTCCATTTTCTAGAGCTGATGTTCATCTGAATACTGTTACTGCACAGCATGCTGGGAGGGAGGATGAAAGCCAGCAATTAAACTAGGAATCATTGGTATTAATCTAATCCATGATCTCGTTTAAAGCATACAATAATATCAATGCATGCTGATTTCTTATGAAGACATAGGGATCACTGCTGGCAAAGAAACTTCACTGCTGCTGGCATAGGAGCTATATAAAGTAGACAATTTCAATCAATTCCTGGTCTTTTCATTGATCTTCTGAACAAGAATGCAAACTAGCAGAATTCATACCAAGTTTCTGGAGTAATTTGTGGCCAGTCTTTGCAGCATTCTCTTCTACAGTTTGTCTCTCCTGGCAGCCCCCCCCATGTTGGGAACTAGAGCTGGATTAATAATAATAGCCAAATAATCTCTTAAATGAATGTCCTGATATTTTTGAATAAATTATTTTAGGAATAATTTTTAAAAACATTTACAGATATAGAGCTGGGCTGATAACTCCACACATTTATGAATTATTTATTTAACAAATTTCAGATTTTCAAATAAATTTTTCAATAAGTATATTTTAAAATTTCCACCGGCTTTACTGAGAATCCCTTGAAGAACAGATTCCTCAGATGTCCTCTAAACTAAAGTGTGGAAGGAAAGACATGCTAAACCCATAGTTTCCAATCTTTTTAGTACTGCTGCTCCTTTAAAAATATTTTAAAACTTAGTGGCTCCCCACAACCAAACACCATTTTATTTTACTGACCTAACACACTAGATGCAAGAGAGACACTATAATTTGGACAGTTTTGAGGCTTTATTCAACTACATACAGTTTGTTTAAAATATAAAATCCAACTTAATCCATGGTGTTTTAAACTATAATTTGAAAATATGAATTTTTGGTGTTTGGACACAGACTACCATGTATACCATGTTTGGACACAACTACTGTACCTGCTTTGACAAATCTCACTTAACACAGAAGCTGAGCCATATTGGCTATGTTTGTGGATTCATCAAATTGCAGTGCAAAATATTGACTTTCATCATGTTCTACCAACTGCTCCTGGGTGTTTTCTGTAAGGTCATCAGTGTGTTGATGGCTTGTATTATATGACATAGGAATGGTTTAAGTGCCATGGCTGCTTCTTTCCAATCATAATTCTACATGTCTATTGCTGCTGGAAGTAAAAGGGTCTCACCACTGATGAGTGCTTGTTTGCATTTTGCAGTTTGTATGGGCAAAACCTAAAGTCTTTCTCAGCCTTTTCAAGGAACAGCTGCATCTTTCAACATGGCTTTTTTTTTGTTTGGTTGGTTGGTTTTTGGTTTTGCTGCTTTAATTCTTATTTCTGAAGTTGAAAATTGAGGCTCTTGTTTACAAATTCTGGGTGTTTTGTTTCTAAATATCTCTGTAGTTTCCCTGGTCTCACAACTTCATTTACTAACACCTGGAAAAAGTGACACTTTGTCACTGTGCACTTTCTGCAGTAATATCGAGACACGACAATCCCAACATAATGTAACTATTATCATAATGTCTCCTCTTCTTCCTTTTCTGTTTAGCTTTATTAAAATCATCATCTTCATCAGCTGAACATTTGCTAAGTGTAGATTTAGCACTTGGTAAAAATCATTCTATTATAAAGGTAAGACACATCTGTTTCTCCCTCAGTCCCCTTCCCTTATCTGCTAGTGCTGGAGCTGCTTCCAGCACTGGGAGCTTCTCTGTGCCCTCTGCTCCAGCGGCTTTCAGCCAAGAGAGACCCCGCTGAGTGCTGCCCCCAGCAGGGAGTCTCTTGGCTGAGGGCCCCCTGCAGGAGCAGATAACACTAAGAGGCTCTGAGGCCTGGCAGCAGCTGCATAAGACACAGGCCCATGCATACGATTTTTAAGTCTAGCGTTATAGTTTTTTTGAAAGAAAACTGGGCCCAACGATTAAAAGTTTTTTTCCCAAACAGTCATGGCTCTCCCCATGAGCCATGGCTCACAGTTGGGAAGCACTGTGCTATGCCATTGTTTTTAATTGGTTCCAAGGTCATTTCTTGTCAAAGAACATGGGGATCCATAAAACCTAAATGAAAATGAGTGCAGTGGGCCTTTTCCCCCACCCCCAACTTCTGCAGTGCTTGGCTAAAGGGGCTTGGAAAGGAGTACGCTAGGAACCATCTCCCAGGGCAGCTGACCCACTGCTCCGGCATGTGCTCCCCAGGAACTGAATCAGAACTCCTCCTGGGGGGTTCCTCAGCAGCCTCCCTCCTCCCACCCCAGCACAAGCATTGGCTTTAAGCTGCAGACTAAAATGCAGGAAACTGTACCTGGCATTTTAACATTTGTCAAGGGAACACCTTGGGCTACCCCCTTTTTAATAAATTCTCACAGCTTGTCACAACCTCCCTACCTGCACTTGGCTGCCTATGAGCCTGGGAAGAAGAGACCTAAATGCAATTTCAAATCACAGGTTAACCCTTCTGCATGCCACACTCCAACACCTAAAAGGCCAGTGGTGAGCTGGAGCCGGTTCGCACCGGTTCGCGGGAACCGGTTGTTAAATTTAGAAGCCCTTTTAGAACCAGTTGTCCCACGCGGGACAACTGGTTCTAACCGGGCTTTTAAATTTAACAACCGGTAAAGCTCCGGCAGCTCTCTACCCTACCCCCGGCCCCAGCTCACCTCCGCCTCCTCCCCTGAATGCTCCACCTGTCTTCTCCTCCCCCTCCCCTGCTTCCTGCGAATCAGCTGTTCACGCGGGAAGCCTGGGAGGGCTGATAAGCAAGCGGCGGCTTCGCGCAGGTTCGCTGGGTAGGGGGGGCGGCGTGAGGAGGGTTCCTGGGAGGCGCGGTGCGGTGGCGCAGCCCGGCCGAGGGGCTCCGGCCCGGCCCCGGACCAGCGGCTCTGGCCCTGCCCCCGGCCCCGGACGAGCGGCCCTGGCCCTGGCCCCGGCCCCGGGCCCCCGGCTCCGGCCCCGGCCGCGCGGGCCCGGGCCCCGGCCCTGGACGAGCGGCGCAGCTGTAGGGCCGCCAGCCACCTCCAGGCAGCGCGGTAAGGGGGGGGGGAGCAGGGAGGGGTTGTGGGATAGAGGGAAGGGGAGTTTGGGGTGGTGGGGGGGGGTGGAAAGGGGTTGGGGCGGTCAGAGGGCAGGGACCAGGGGGATTGACTGGGGGCAAGGGTCCTGGGGGGCCGCAAGGCAGGAGCGGGGGATGGATGGGGTTGTTGGAGGCAGTCAGGGGCGGGGGTGCCAGGGGCAGGCAGGGGGGAGGGAAGGGGGGTGGGTGAGGGAGGGGGCCGGGCGGGGGCAGGCGGGCCGGGGCCAGAGCCGCTCGGCCGGGCCCGGGGCTGCTGGGCCCGAGCCGCGGGGCCGGGGCTGGGCAGGGGCAGGGGCCCCGGGGGCCGTCAGGGGCGAGGGGGAGGGGGGGGGGAAGGGGGTGGGGGGGGGCGGCGGGGGGCAGTCAGGGGACAGGGAAGGGGGGTGGATGAGGCAGGTGTCCCGGAGGGGGGAGTCAAGGAACGCGGGGGGTTGGATGGGGCAGGAATCCCGGGGGGTGGGGGCGGACCATGACCCCCTCGTGGGGTGAGGAGGAGGGAACCGGTTGTNGGGGGGCGGCGTGAGGAGGGTTCCAGGGAGGCGCTGTGCGGCGGCGCAGCCCGGCCGAGTGGCTCCAGCCGACCTGCTCCGGCTCTAGCCCTGGCCCCAGCTGAGCGGCTCCAGCCCAGCAGCTCCAGGCCCGGCCCCGGCCCCGCGGCTCTGGCCCCGGCCAGCCTGCTCCGGCCCGGCCCCGGCCACAGCCGACCTGCTCCGGCCCCGGTCCCTGCCGAGCGGCTCCAGCCGACCTGCTCCTGCTCCGGCTCCAGCCCCGGCCCCGGCTGAGCGGCTCTGGCCCAGCAGCTCCGGGCCCGGCCCTGGCCAACCTGCTCCATCCCGGCCCCGGCCCCAGCTGACCTGCTCCGGCCCTGGCCCCAGCCGAGTGGCTCCGGCCCAGCGGCCCCGGCTCCAGCCCCGGCCGAGCGGCTCTGGCTCCAGCCCAGTGGCTCCAGCTGAGCAGCTCCGGCCCAGCGGCTCCGGCCCCAACCGACCTGCCCCGCCCCGGACGAGCGGCTCTGGCCCTGGCCCCGGCCCCGGACGAGCGGCTCTGGCCCTGGCCCCGGCCCCGGACGAGCGGCTCCAGCCCGGCCCCGGACGAGCGGCTCTGGCCCTGGCCCCGGCCCCGGACGAGCGGCTCCGGCCCGGCCCCGGACGAGCGGCGCAGCTGTAGTGCCGCCAGCCACCTCCAGGCAGCGCGGTAAGGGAGGAGGGAGCAGGGAGGGGTTGTTGGATAGAGGGCAGGGGAGTTTGGGGTGGTGGTGGGGGTGTGTGGATAGGGGTCGGGGCGGTCAGAGGGCAGGGAACAGGGGGATTGAATGGGGGCAAGGNAGGCCATGCCTTTCAACAGGCATGAATATTGTACAGAGTGGTGCATTCGCATACATCCAAAAGGCGATTTAGGTGGCCCCTCAGGGAATGTAGTTTCTGCATTGATAGGCACTTATGTTGGCACTTAATTGGTTAAACGTGTTAACAACAAAACTTGGAATACAACCAGGAACCAAAGATATCTCTGTGAACTGACTGGAAAAAACAGGCTAGCGGTAGACCTGTAATCACAGTGGCTCATGCTGTACGCTGATCATTACCATAGCAACAGACACTGCTTTTTACATCACTGAAAGGAAGAGGGGATAAGTTTTGAGGGTAACACTTCAGTTAGATGAACAGATACTGAAGAATTTTAGGAACAGGGAAAAACATTAATAAAAGAAAAAGAAATCTAGATATAGGTGTTCACAATGATATGAGGGAAAGGGTTAGGGACAGTGGAAAAGGGAGAAGGGCAATGTATGCAGAAGTCCCCCCAGGAGTAAACAGACATCCCTGGTTTTAATCTTGTGGTTTTAATGCTGAAATTGAATTGCCTTGCATTTAACATCTATGGTCTTTTTCACTGATATTACTCAATATTTTTTGGATAGAACAATCAGGATAGTGTCCTATCCTGGATAGTTGAATAGAGGGTGAGGCTGTCTGTGGGTTTGCAATATGATTCTGCATGGAGGAGGATGTTTACATTTGTTTCAGACTAGCAGTGAGTAAAGAAGCAGCGCCAAAAGAGAACTATTGGAAGACAAATGGTTTTGTGTGCTCTGCTTTTGAACTTGGAAACAGGGATCTCATGCTACTAGAGGAAAAAATATCCTAGAAAAAACAAGCCAGACAGTGATAAAAAAGATCATCAAGGATCACCTGGCATGAGGGGTCCTCTAAGGTCCAAATGACTTGCACGCTCTATCCAAAGTCCACTGAAGTCAATGAATGACTTCAATGGGCTTTGGATCTGGCACTAAAAGCTGAACGAGTTGTACCTGCCCTAAAGTAGGATAGTGTTGCCTGTGAGATGCCCAAGGAGCAGAACTCACAAAGCTGATATAAAACCCAGCTCTCCCAGTGGCAGTACAATGCACTTCTTCTTGGTCCAAATTATATCACTGTGATTGGTCCAAAATATAGCACTGTGATTGGTCCAAATTATATCACTGTGATTGGTCCAAAATATATCACTGTGCCTGAAGGTTTATATTCAAAGGAATCTCTTATTTTCACCTCCCCTTCCCACATAAATTCCTTTGTCACAAACAACTTTATGGGACAACAGGGCAACTTCCTGTTCTTTCAGTAATTCTAAATGTTTAGATATATTTTTTAAAATGTTGTTTGCCACAGTGTGACCTGTGTTAATTTTGTGGGAAATGTGTTGATATGATTAAGAGTCAAATCATGTCCTCCCACATTTACACCTACAGGAGGATGATAAGTAACACTGGAGACTTACTTTGTAAGAACTACCTTGCACAGTTTTCATCAAATCTTCCCTTTTGAGCCTCAAGCATCATTAATCTAGTCATGAATAAGAAGGTAGATGATACAGATATATAACATACTGAGGGGAATAATTGAGGTAGATCAGAAACTTCTATTAATCCTTTCCCATAATACAAAAGCAAAGAGCTATGCAATGAAATTAAAAGATGGCAGCTGTAAAACAGATAAAAAGAAAATACTTTTTCACACAGAAGTATTGGAACTCATTGCCACAAAATCTTACTAAGTCTGTGAGCTTAACAGGATTCAACATTTATATGGATAACAGGAATATTCAAAGTTATAATAGCAAGGATTTTTTAGAAAAAACTTTAAAAAGTGAAAATTGGTCCATTTGTTAAAAGAGCTAAAATAAGAATTTAGAAGTCTAATTGCAGGCACCCAGGTTTGATAAATTTGTCTGTAATTTTTGGTTTGAGCCATATGATCTAAATTTAAGCCTGACTGTTATCCGTTACCCAGTGATGTGTACTTGTGTAAAGTCACAGAAACCAGGCAAATCTCGGAGCAATGAGACCAGACCTACGGGACTAGCGTGTTGAGTGCCTTTGACTTCCACTGGAGTTAACTAGGGTGACCAGGTGTCCGGTTTTTTACCAGAACACCTGGTCGAAAAGGGACCCTGGCAGCTCAGGTCAGCACCGCTGTTAAAAGTCCGGTTGGCGGTGCTGTGGGGCTGAGGCAGGCTATTCCCTACCTGTCCTGGCACCATGCTGTGCCCCGGAAGCAGCCAGCAGATCTGGCTCCTAGGCGGGGAGGGGCCACGGGGCTCTGTGCACTGCCCCCTCCCAAGCACCAGTTCTGCACTCCCATTGGCCTGCGGGCAAGAACAGCACGCAGAGCCGCCTGCCGCGCCTCTGCCTAGGAACCGGACCTGTTGGCCACTTCCGGGGTGCAGTGCGGAGCCAGGACAGACAGGAAGCCTGCCTTAGCCCCACTGCACTGCTGACCAGGAGCTGCCGGACGTAAGCCCCTGCCCCAAGCCCCAATGCCCTGCCCCAGCCCTGAGTCCCCCCAAACCCAGAGCCCCCTCCTGCACCCGAAATGCCTCATCCTCAGCCCCACCCCAGAGCTCTCACCCCCCCTGCACCCCAATCCCCTGCTTCAACCCGCAGCCCCCTCCTGCACCCCAAATCCCTCATCCCCACCCCCAGCCCAGAGCCCATACCCCCTCCCAGACCCCAACCCCCTGCCCCAGCCCAGTGTAATTGAGTGAGGGTGGGGGAGAGAGAGCCATTGAGGGTGGGGGAATGTAGTTAGCGGGGCATGGAGCCTCAGGGAAGATGTGGGGCTAGGGTGTTCAGTTTTGTGCAATTAGAAAGTTGGCAACCCTAGAGTTAACAGGAATTGAGAGTACTCGCCCCTACTTAGGGAACACAACACCTCTATAGTTGGGTCCTAAACACCACATTCTGCAGCACATATGCTTAAATAAATGGGATTACTCATATGAATAGAGGCTTCAGAATTGGGCCCGAAGAGAGGGAGAGTGGTGCTATGCAGACAGTGGATTTGGAATAGCCTTGAACTGTTGTTTTTGGGACAATGATTTACAGCTTTTCACAACTAGATGAAGTTCACGTTTTTCAAATAAACTGCAGTTTGATTTTCAATTTCAAGTCAGGATGGCATTTTCATTTAATCATATTTTGGAGGGAGATTAGGCTAACATTAGAAATTGATTAATTCAATCTGCTGTTCTGAAAAAGCAAATTTAAAAAAGAAATGGTGGTTACATTTTAAAATAGGTATTTTATCAGTAATCTTCAGTCAATGAAAATTTAATATGTTTACGACTGTGGATCCAAGCCTTAAAATGTTTACTTGCTTTAAAAAAAAAGCTTAAAAATTAAGAATATGAAAGAAAAAAATAACAGCAAAGAAATTCAACAGCTACGGGTGAAAAACATTAACAGTGGGGTTGTAGAATCGTGCCAAATACCTTTTGTCATATCAGCCGCTAACATAAAGGCACAAACAAAAGATTTCAGTTTTCAGTGATGAAAAAACAGCGAATCTTAGGTAATACCACTGTCACATCAGCTGGTAAATGAAATCATTGCTTTATTTGTTACTCTTTTTGATTGTCTTTAATACAGTATTCCAGTATAAAATGCTTTGCTGATGTATCTTTGTGATAGTGCCTGGCTGCATGCCCATGTCACCAAGCATAATACAGCCAACTCAATAAACCATTAAAAACAATTCTAATATGCCTGGCTATGTGCAAATACGTAACTCACTATCTCTTAGATAGAAATAGACAATTTAGTGCTAGTTTTTAGCTAGGTTTTCAATAGTAGTTGGAGTACTTCTATTGAAGTTTTATATTAAATAATCACATACTTACCTTGAAGGAACATGAGTAATCCCATTGACTTCAGTGTGACTACTCACATGCTTAAGTGCTTTGCACTCTGCAGGATTGAGTCCATTGGTATAAATACCAATTCTCACTCAGGTGAAACTCCTATTTGGTCACAATACAAAATCCTTATTCAGAGCCCAGTCCTGATTCCTCCTCACAAAATGCTGAGCGTTTTCAACTCCCATTGAAATACATTCAAAACAAGGATGCTTAGTGCCTTGCAGTTTTGGGCACTCAATATTTAGACAGTCCTAACTCACTTTGGCTTCAGTGCTTGTTTGCATAAAGACTAAGTAAAAATTAAGGAAGACTTCAGGATTTGTCCCACTGTGTTCTGAATGTTCTGAGTCTTTAGGTCACACTCACTTCATGGTTTTAAGCTTTTCTCTGCAACCATGAGGGCTAGAAACTTACTTTAAAAATAAAAATGAAAGCTGAGATTCTCATGAAATCTCTTAAATCCTGCAGTTAGAGCTTTATGAAAAACTGTAAATATTGTGAGCTGGCAAGACTGTTTGCTGTTCTCTAGTGATAGTTCTACTTCACTATTTTTTAGTTCAGGAAATGGCCCTGTATGGAAGTATACGCCAGCAACCTTAACCAAAAGTTCAGCATATCTGTGTGTAGAAAGTGAAAAATTAAGCATGGTAAATTCTTAGCAACACATCTCAAGCTCCCTGTCTTTATAATTCCCCACACACAAATAAAAGCTCCCGTAAATGCACCATATGCTGCATGAAGTGCAATCACTTTGTGGTGATACTAAGAACTGCTTCCTCTAAGTGTGATAGGATTTAAATAGCTTTTAAGTAGAGTTGTGTGAACCTTTAGTAATGACCCCCAAAGCCATATGAAATTTACCTCATTTAGGGTTAGACTATGAAAGCAAACCACTCAAGTTTTGTACAAAATGATTTGGGCCCCAGGATTCTATTTTATTCTATGAGGGTTCTTACACTCTACCCCACGTTGGAGTATTTAAATATCCCTTCTTTTGTGCAAACTTATACAAAAACTTTTTCAGTTTATAATAATATGTAGTTCTTATATATCATATTTTATCTGTAGATCTGAAAGCACTTTACAAAGGAGGTCAGCATCATTATCCCCATTTTACAGATAGGGAAACTGAGGCAGAGGGAAGTGATGTGACTTGCGGAAAATAAACCAGGAGGCCAGTGGCTCAGCTAGGAATAAACTCCATGGTCTTCTGAAGCTCAGTCTATGCTCTATCTCAAAGCTGCCCTACCACCTGGCCCTGCATAACCAGGTCCAGGGTCGGGGCTGCTGCCTTGCCCTGCACAGCGGAGTCCGTGGTCCCTGCTGCCTGGTCCCCCGCCCAGGGCTCCACTCCTGTGGAGGGGTCTCTGGGTGGGATGTGCTGGGCATAGTGGTCTGGGGGGTGGGGGAGGAAGGGGATGCTGTAGTTCTCAAACTGCAGCCCAGGTAACACACTTCACAGCCTACAATGATAAATAGGTTGAGAACCACTGATCTAGAGAGACAGTCTGTGCAGAGACCACTTGCCCCTTCATGCAGTCTGCATATGACATGTACAGGTGAGAGGAAACACAATGGTTTAGTCCTGTCTAGATAAAAGGCTAGTTATTGCCTGACATTCAGAATATGGAGGCGCTGGTCTTCTGGGAAAGAGTGTGGCTTATGGAAAAACATAGGTAAATACACTGCCTGATTCAGATGAAACTGAGAACAGCAACCAATCATGAAGATGTGGAGTCCCTTCCTTCTGAGATATAGCATGAACATATGCATTTGGTGAAGACTCGGGGGGGGGCAGAAGAGAGACCGAATGGGAGAACCATATACTGAAAGTGGCATTCTCCTACCACAAAACTCAGAAACTTCCTGGGGCTTGGTAGAATTGTCACATAAAAGTAAGTGTCCTGAAGAGTCACCAGAGCAGTGAACTGGTCATTCTGAGACAGTGCAGGAAGGATAGCTGATAGAGTGACCATGAGGAGTCTCGTGTACTTGATGAAATTGTTGAGGCCATCAAGGTGGAGAATGGGTCTCATCCCACCCTCGGATTTCAGTATCAGGAGGTACAGTGAGTAAAAGCCATGGTACGGGTGTTCTGGCAGAACTTCCTCCACTGCTCCCAACTTCAAACAGAGAGCTATCAATGAGCTATCAAACAGAGAGCTGATCAATGAGCAGTGACTTGTGAGAGTGGTCCCTGAAGATTGACAGGGAAAGGGAGTGGGCAGAGAGTGTGAAGATGAACTGGATTGTGTAGCCCAATCTGACAGTGTCTAGGACCCAAATGTCAGAGGTAATCGAGTCCCAAGCATTGTAAAAGCGGGCCAGCCTGTCATTTACCACCATTATGACCAAGGAATTCAAGGATGGGTGGGAATAGAACCCCTCAAAACCCTGCATGCAGTACTTTTCCATGTGCTTAGTCACAGGTGGTACCGAGGCCGGTGTACTCCACAGGGCTCTCATCTGCTCAGAGAGCACATAATTGACCAGGAGGGACACTCTCACAGGAACGGAGGGCTGTTCTCTTGGAGGAACTCAACCTGGATGCCCAAGAATGCAGCTACATGGCGTAAAAGGTCCTGGTACTTCTTAAAGTCCTCCGGAATAGAAGGGGAGGACAAACCCAGGCAGCACAGCACCAGCCAGTGATGAGGACAAAGGTCTTGGCTGAACCAAAACCAGCTCTCACTCCTGGGAAGATGTTTTTAAGTGGTAAAAAGATTCTGTTTTTAAGTGGTAGCACTGCAAAGATGACCGATGCCTGGGCTTGCAGTTGAGCCAAGGCCACCATTGCTAACCTGACTTGGCTTCTAACTGGATGAAGAGAGGGATCTCTGTGAACAAGGAACGTCTCACTGAGTCCAAGGCTGCTGATATGGGTACGGCATTGGTAGCCAGCAGGGGCAAAGCCAGGGACCTCCGTCACAACTACATGCTAACCCTGGAAGCCCATTGGCAGCTCCTGGAGTTCCTCAGGTGATGTGGAGCAGGAGGAGGATGACTCCGACTCGGAATCAGAGCCCCGAAATCTTGGTGATAAGGGCGGAGTGACACCCAAGGGAGCCAATAGGAAGTATGATTCACCCGTCACCCAGAACAAGGTGGGAATCGGTGCCCCCGATGAAGGCAATACCATCGGTACCGAGCATGCCAGTGCCATAGGCAGTGGCAGTCACAGCACAAATAGAGGTACCGTAGATCCTGAGTGTGTTAAAGTTGGAGGTGGTGAGAGCCGCCATGGGAGCACTTGTGGCATCAAATGTGGCAGGGCCAAAGAGGGTTCTAGTGCTGAGGTCCCTCGCTTCATTTCTGGTACCGGCTCCATCCCCACCAAGGGGAGGGGAGAATCTGGATGCAGCACCGACAGACATGAAGGTTCAGCAGCTTGCTACATTGGTGGGGCCATAGGTAGCACAGCCCTGGGAAAGTCCTGAACCAACAGAGAGGACAGAACCAAAAGGCAGAGGTGATCTGTGGCTGCCTGGTATGCTGACATGGACACAGTCAGTAACACCATGTTCTTTATTGGTACTGGAGTCAATGTATGCCTGGAGGCTTGAACCAGAGTCAACAGTACAGGGTTTCTACCCTTCCCACTTGGTACCAGGGAAGGGTCAAAGTTACCTGTGCCATCCTGCATGCTGGGACCGGTCCTGGTCTGGTCCACGCTTTTCCTGGGGAAGGCAGAGGAGTCACCCCACGACCTGGAGTAGTCCCAGTTGGTCTTATGAGAACTCTTTCTCAGCACCAGCTCCAGGACGCTGGGCATGTACATACCTAAGTGGAATACACATCTGCATCTACTAGAAGAAGAAGATTCTGTTTTTAAGTTTATTACCATCTTTAAATGACTATTTTTTCTGTCAACTGCTGTGCTGAAATTGTCAAAAAAGGTGCAAGTTAATGACAATTGTAGTGGTGGTTTTTTTGATGTCCACCAGAGAGTGAACTGAGACTACAGACACATCATACATTGGCTACCAAACACCCACCAGATGGTAACAAGTGACTTCGGGTGGATTATAGCCACCAACAGCTCTATGAAAGCTGTTTATCCCATTGTCAATCCCTTACATTTTCATCTTTATAACAGGAAAACATACTGAAAAGCTGATGAGCTGCCCATGAGTAGCTTCTGCAGAAGCAGTAGATAGGCTGCAAAGAGAGTTTTAAAAGTGTTTTTAATTCCTTTTGAAGAACATGCACAAGCCTAAGAGCTGTTCTGACAGGGCTTCCCTGGTGACCTGGGCGTTTTTAACTTTCAGATTACTTCAGAAAAGATAAATCGGGAATCTGAACCAGATACTGGTATTCCTTTTCCATTCAAATTTTAAAAAGTAGAATTCTTAAAATTAACCCCCTCCCCCAACCCCATAACAACCAATACCACAAAAGCTAAATACATAACTTTCATTAAACACACACTGTATGTACATTATGAACTCAGTCGTGCAAACCCTTACTCCTGACAGCAGTCCTCAATTGTATGTATAGTCCAGTTAACTATAATAAGCCCACATGTGTCTATGGGGTACTTATGTGAGTAGTATAACACAGCATGTCCAAAAAGCACTACCAGCTGATGATGGCTAGGCAGAAAGAGTGCCAAGACCCCTCATTCATTGCATCATAACTGACTTACCTCATCCTCTCTATCCCTTGTTATGTTTTGTCATAAGCTAGACCGGGGCAGAGACAATCTTTTTACCCTGGCCCGCATCCACAAATGGACTTAGGCATTACAACACTCAGCATTGCAATGCTTAGCTTTTAGATGCCTAGAAAAACACAGGAACAACATTGTGATTCGTAAAGTCTGAGTTAGGAACCTTGGCTCCCTATAAAAATGAATGTGGAGAGAGAGGGCGTTATAATACAATCCACAAATGCCATCATTCTAGGTGAGGAGCCATTTAAACTAGCAGATGTGAGATGCTGATGACAGGGATGTGTGCTAAGCCCCACCCCTATCACAGAGGTCATCAGGCAGAGGGGTAGACTTGAACTCTAGGTCTCGGGAGAGTACCCTAACTTCTGGGCTAAAGATTAAAAGGGAGGTAGTCCTCCTCCATCTCGCCACACACACACTGCTTTTTGTTGAGTTAGGTGGCCTCTGAGCACTCCAGCTGAATTGAGCCTGCACTTGAGCTAAGAAGATGAACACCTAGCTTCCCCAGCTTCATGGATTATACTGGGGATTTGGCAGGAGAGAGGCATGTGAAGACCTAGAGGGAGGCGGCAGTGTGCATGCCCTGTGACAGAAACATAGGGGCCTGGCGAACTTTTACTGCAAAAAAGGTAGGTGTTGAATGACTTTAGGCACCTACAGGATTAGATGGCAGCTGAGTGGGGGGTTTGCGGATAGCCTAAAAACAAGGACTTAGATGCCTAAGCATGGGGTTTAGGCACCTAAATGCCTTTGTGGGTTAGGGTCCCTATGTTTCTATAGTGCTTAAGAAAATTGGGCCTTGACTGGTGCTGTGGATGCTACCACAATACAAATTAAATTAAATTTAATAATAAATAAAAGTTTGACAGATTGTCCTTGCTTGAACAATGCAAATATATCATTTTTGAAGAGTGAAGAATAGCTCCAGACAAGTGAAACACAATATATATAGCTGAGGAGTCAAAATGGCTAATGATAGATTATGCACATACAAAGCAACACTACATACATAGGACACCATACTAGAGAAAAATTGCCATAGAAAGTTGCAAGGGTGATTCTTTATTTCACAAGGCAAACATTTCAGTTAGAAATACTGGTAAGTGATCAGTTGCATCCAGTTATCAAAATTCGAAGCTCCTGTGTTTTCTGAGCTATTAAGAGATATACACTTCCCTGCTGAAAGACCTGCTCCTGGCAGACAGAGATTGAAGCAATGCTTGAGAGAGAAGATATTTGTTCTGCTCAAAAGTATATCTGATACATCATTGTTTGCTTGTAGTCTGTGCTGCATCAGTTTATGGATGAATGTACCCCACATTCTGTTGGAAACATACTATAATCATATTGACACATGCTCAGTTATATTAATGGTCATGTTTGTTTATGAAGTGTTGAGATTTTCCAGGTGGAAAATATACTCATTTGTGTGGAAGAATAAAAAATTAAGAATGTTTAAAAATGTCCACCATGCTGAGGTGTTTCATTACAGAAGGAAATGTAGCTTGGCCTTTAAGAGTCTTTAGGACACCGATTTCGAATTGGATTTGAAGAACTAGCCAGGAGGTGGTCAAATGCTTAACCAGAGCCATTGTCAAGTATTTCATTGTAAACTTCACACTTCTGTATTTTCTCAGTTATCAACTAGTAGAAGATTGAATCACCTTTAATCTGTACTTCTATATTAATAAGTAAGTCTTCCTTGTCCTATAAGATTATTTTTTAAGTAATGCCCATATTCTCTCATCTGTCTCTCTTACGGCAACATATGGAAACCCACACAGATTTCTTTGTAAAAGGGAAGAACATCTATGTGCTTCTAATCCATCTGTTGGTGATTTTTCTTTGCTTATCAAAGAGCTGTATGTTCCATAGAATCTGACAGAATGTAGGTACAGTATGAAAGTATCTTTTTCCTAAAAGTTTATTTGATTCTTTTCACATCCCATGATACAATTCAGTTTCTGATACCTTGAAGCTGTGCTTCAGAATACGCCATGAATATGTTGGGTTTAATTAAGTGCAGTATATTCTTCATGTGTTTTCTCTTTTCTTCTTAAAGAGTAACTAGGAGTTCCTTGTCTGTCTCTACTGGTTGAAGTTCTATCCACTGACGTGAGATGGATAAGCTGAAAGGACAAAAAAAAAAAAGACACACAAAGCATATGGACTGCATAGACTACAAAGATACACAATACAAACAACATAACAAACAGCAGTCAGACATAGCTTCAGACTGTGAATCATTGTCAAGGCTCCTGGAGATGCCTGAATGAGTACATCTCAATCTCAGGCAAAAGGAGGAGAGATGGAAGAAATTGCTATCGCTCACAAACACAAGTTTTTAAACCCCTTAAGAGAGACATTTCTACAGTATTACTGAGGTTTTGGAGAGAAACAATCCAAAAACAATGTACTTTAAAAAAGTATTAGGGCTACATGTGTGATTTATAGTCCAGCCTGCTTTTGGGCTGCTGCAGAGATGTCAGAGCCCTGCGGGGAATGTGACTGAAACAGCCAAGCCCCAGATCCTCAAAGGTATTTAGGCATTTGATTTCAACAGGAGTTAGGTGCCCAAATATCTTTGAGGATCTCGGCCCAGGTCCCTCCCCAAATTCCTCACTGTGCATGGGGGAGTGCACATGCTGCACTTTCTTTGTGGATGGTGCAGCGTGAAGAGGATATGTGTACTGTTTATTTAAAAGTGTAGCAGGAAGGAAGCCAAAAGGGGTGTGTGGGAAGGTCCTAGGCAGAAGCCCTAATGTGAAGCTTTAGGGACAGTTCTATTTTCCTTATTCTAATACAGCTCCTTCAGTGTTAAAAAGAAACAACTGTGATTTTAAAAAAATAATATTAACATGACAGAATTCCCCACTTCAGAGCTGGCCAGTCTACAGGTGTGATCTAGAAGGGAGGTTAGGCCATGGTCTTGCTCCTTCTTTCCCCCTTCTTATCCGCTTTGGGGTGATTTCTCCCTTGAGCAGAGGAAATGCTTCTGTATCCAACCCTGGCATGGATGGTGCAAACTGGGGACGGATCCCTTTGTCTTCCTCTTCTCCTGAGCGCTCGCCATAGGGTCAAGCAAAAATCTGGCCCGTAATGCAATAAGGATATAAATCAACAAAAATACAGATTCATCTAATTAATTCCAAGCAAAACAAATGTAAAATCATGGTAAATAATTACTGAGGATACAAGAATATCAAGGAGCACGAATGTGTGAATTTAAAAAATAATTACAAATGAAAATAGTTAAATATTTAACTGATAATTGTGAAATACATGAGGATGATGGCAAACACAAAAAGAACAATTAATTCATTAATTTTACATGTAAATTGCTAATTATTTTAATGTTTAAAAATAGTAAATAATTAACTTGGAAAGCCCTTTCTAGAATAATTAGTATGTATATTTAAACTAGCTCAAATACAAAAACAAACATATTGAATCAACATGAAGACATAATTATAAGACAATAATTTAACAAATTAGTCTCTAATGTGCTATAGTAAGAAATCAAGTTAAATAGTTGAAGGAAAGCAAAGAAAATATCAATGACATTGCGAGAGAGAGTGTGTGTAATGGGTGGAATAAAAATGTAAAACAAGATTGTGCCAAGAAAGGATAGCTACCATCTGAAAATTAACTTCAGTGGCGAAGTGTTTCTAGCCCCACAAAAAGCTCAGCTACTGCTTCAAATGAGGGCAAAGGAAATTCATAGATTAGATAGATAGCGATGTTTCCACTTTAATCATTTGAATTGGTATGAAACTAGCAGCAGCCCATATTACAATAATTCAAGAAATTATTGTATAATTGTTAAAGTTCATTTTCATGAAATTCATCCTATGGTATCTAAGGAACTAGCTGAAGCAATTTCAGAACCATTAGCGATTATTTTCAAGAATTCTTGGAGGATGGATGAGGTCCCAGAAGACTGGAGAACGGCAAACAGTGCCTATCTTTTAAAATATGGGACCAAAGAGGACCTGGGGAATTATAGACCAGTCAGCTCAACTTTGATACCCAGAAAGATACCCTAACAATATATTAATCGAGTTCTAAACTGTTAGAGAATAATAGGGTGATATGTTATAGCCTACATGGATATGTTAAAAACAAATTAAGCCAAACCAACTTAATTTCATTCTTTGATATGGTTACTGGCCTAGTGAATAGGAGGGAAAACAGTAGATGTGATACATTTTGATTTTAGTAAGACTTTTGACACACAACATTCCCATAAGCAAGCTAAGGAAATGTGGTCTGGATTAAATTATTATAAAGTAGCTGCACAACCAGCTGAAAAACAGTACTCAAAGAGTAATTATCAGTGGTTTGCTGTCAAACTGGGAGGATATATCTAGTGGGATCCCATAAGGGTCTCTCCTGGGTCTGGGACTATTAAATATTTTGTTAATGACTTGGATAATGGAGTGGAGAGTATGCTTCTAAAATTTGCAGATGACACCAAGCTGGGAGGGGTTGCAACCACTTTGCAGTGAGAATTAGAATTCAAAATGAAAGCTAAATTGGAGAATTTGATTGAAATCAATAAAGACAAGTGCAAAGTGTCACAGATCCTATGGAGCATCCCCTCTGGACCACACACTAGGACTGCTGTGAGGGGAATCCAAATCCAAGCCTCTGTGCTCTGGATCCCCTGGAGTGTATTAACTATCCTCAGTGTTTAAAAATGCACCTTATATAATAGAGGAAGATAAGAAAGAGCAAATAAGTAAGCCAGAAAGATGGAGATAATACACAGCTCTACATATCCTTCACCACGTATGACCACACCACTACAATCAAGTTGGCCAAGTGTTTGGACAAGATCTGCTAATGGATGAAAAAGTGATGGTTGAGGCTAAACCTGAGCAAGACACAGGTGATGCTAGTGGTCAGAGGAAAGCACTTTGAAGAGTTCACAGCCATGGTGCAGTCCCTTTTGTTTCAAGTTACACACCCACAATTAGTCAGTTCAGTCTGTTTACCTCTGTCATTTGTGAAAACCGACCATTTATTCCTACCATTTGTATCCTATCTTTTAATCAGTTACTAATCTATGAGAGGACTTTCCCTCTTATTCCATGACTGCTTACTTTGCTTAAGGGCATTTGGTGAGGGACTTGTCAAAGGCTTTCTGAAAGTCCAAGTACACTATTTCCATTGGATCACTCTTGTCCACGTTTGTTGACTCCCTCAAAAATTCTAGTAGATTGGTGAGGCATGTTTTCCCTTTACAAAAGCTGTGTTGACTCTTCTTCAACATATCGTGTTCATCTGTGTGTCTGATAATTCTGTTCTTTACAATAGTTTCAACCAATTTGGCTGGAACTGAAGTTAGACTTACCGACCTATAATTGCCAAGAATGCCTCTGGAGCCTTTTTAAAAAATAGGCATTACATTAGCCATTTTCCAATCATCTTGTACAAAGTCTGATTTAAATGATAGGTTACATACTACAGTTAGTAGTTCTGCAATTTCATATTTGGGTGAATACCATCTGGTCCTGGTGCCTTATACTGTCTGATGTACCAGTTTGTTCCAAAACGTCCTCTATTGACCCCTCAATCTGGGACAGTTCTTCAGATTTGTCACCTAAAAAGAATAGCTTGGATGTGGGAATCTCCCTCACATCCTCTGCAGTGAAGACCATGCAAATTAGCTTCTCTGAGGCCTGGCTACACTAGGCGGGGGGGAATCGATCCAAGTTACTCAACTTCAGCTACGTGAATAACGTAGCTGAAGTCAACGTACTTAGCCCTACTCACCATGGTGTCTTCACTGCAGTGAGTCGACTGCTGACACTCCCCCGTTGACTCTGTCTGCGCCTCTTGCGGCGGTGGAGTACAGGAGTTGACAGGAGAGTGCTTGGTGGTCGATTTATCGCGTCTAGACTAGACGTGATAAATTGACCCTCGCTGGATCGATTGCTGCCTGCCGATGTGGCAGGTAGTGTAGACATACCCTGAGTTTAGCTTCTCTGCAATGGCCTTGTTTTCCTTGAGTGCTTCTTTAACACTTTGATCATCCAGGGCCCCACAGATGGCAGGCTTCCTGCTTCTGGCATAGTTAGAAAAAATTTTGCTGTTAGTTTTTGTGTCATTTGCCGGTTCTTTTTTGGCATGCCTAAATATACTTTTACACTTGACATGCCAAAGTTTATGCTCCTTTCTATTTTCCTCAGTAGGATCAGACTTCCAATTTTTAAAGGCTGCCTTTTTGCCTCTAACCACCTCTTTTACTCTGTTGTTTTGCCAGGGCATTTTTTGCTCCTCTTACTGCCTTTTTTAAATTTGGTTTATACATTTATTTTGAGCCTTTACATGTTATTAAATAGTCCCCATGCAGACTGCAGGCATTTCACTCTTGAGAATATTCTGTTCTGTTCACTTTTAGCTTTCTTATTTTTGTGTAGGTCCCCATTTTCAAGTTAATTGCTACTGTGGTGAGTTTCTTTGGTATTTCCCCCCCTCCAAAGAGGTTAAATTTAATTTGATTATGGTCATTATTATGAAGTGATTCAGCTACATTCACCTCTTGAACAAGATCCTGTGCTTCACTTAGGACTAATTCAAAAATTGCCTCTCCCCTTATGGGTTCCAGGACTAGCTGCTCCATTAATGGTCTCTAGAAATTTCATCTGAGCATCCCATCTTGAGGTGATATATACCCAGTCCCTATGAGGATAATCATAATGCAGCATTTCAACTGGGCTTTCTCTCTCCCTGAGCATTTCCTAATCACCATCCTAGTCAATAGTACATTTCTACTGCTACATTTTTATTATTCAAGCATGGAATTTCTATCCATACAGATTGTATGTTGTAGCTGGATTACTTTAAGATTTTTATTATGTTTGACTCTGCTTCCTTTCACATATATTGCCACTCCCCCACCCCAATGACCTGCTTAGTCATTCCTATATAATTTGTATTCCGGTATTACCATGTCCCATTTATTATCACTGTTCCACCACATTTTTGTGATGCTTTTTATATCAATATTCTCATTTAATACCAGACACTCAAATTCACTCATGTTAGTATTTAGTCTTCTAGCACTTGTATACAAGCACTTACTTAATTTGTCAATATTAAGTTGTCTGCCTTCATGTGATGTAATTGAATGGGACTCTTTTTTTCTTTGACTGTTTCTATTCAGTTCCTACTGGTACTTTATCAACTTCTACCTCTCCTCTTTCCTAGGATAAAGAGTATCCTCTTTAATAAATCGTCCCCTAAGAGAGGTCTCTGTCTGAACCGTTAGCTTTTCCCCAGTTTTTTTTTAAACTCTACAACCTTTTTAATTTTACATGCCAGCAATCAGGTTCCATTTTGGTTAGGTGGAACCCATCCTTCGTGTATAGGCTCCTCCTTTCCCAAGAGGTTCCCCAGTTCCTAATAAACTTAAAATCCATCCTCCCAACACCATCATCTTATCCATGCATTGAGACCCTACAGTTCTGCCTGTGTAATTGGTCTTGCACATGGAACTGGAAGGATTTCAAAGAATGGAGGTCCTGGGGGCCAAATTTAGGCTGCTAGATAAGAAATTAAAGTCCAGCTAATGTAATTTTGTCTCCTCTTAAATGCAAATTTAGCACTTCTTTAAAATCACCATCAACCCCGAATGTAAGACTTTTGGAACCATCTTCATTACGTGTCTGAAATTCCCTGACTTCACACCAATGCTTTCAATAAGATGTCATATTTTGCCCTTTCCGAATAAGACTCCAAATAATTGTCTTAATTGCAGAGTCCAATTTATATGTGATTTGGCATATTCTCTTCTATATAGGTTCTTATACCACACCGGAGCTCTTTCCAATAATGTGTTAAGAAGCATATCTAACATGTGTTACATTTGTTCTCTCATTCTCTCCTCAGAAGAAGAAGGTGTGTGCAGTGGAGTGTCTTCTTTTGGTTGGTTATTTTTAATATACATGTTGTTATGCAATGTATTTATTTTAATTAGGGGAAGGTCAAAAAATGTACATTGCACTTGCAGTGGAAGATGCCAGATCCTCAGCTCATGTGAAGCAGCATAGCTCCACTACAGTCAATGGAGCTACACCATTTTACACCAGGGGAAGATCCCAGGTTATCTTTCAGGTTAGGAGCAGGATCTTGAATATCATGTCAGACTTGATTCCTTGAATATCTTGAATCTGACTGGTATGTTAAAAAAATGGTGTCAATGAAAACCACAGTGACACATTTCTGCACAAGTTGTATGATTAATTCATGCAGAATTCTGTTCAGGTGTTGAAAGATTAGGGTGCTGTAACAATGAAACCTCTAGGTCACCAGGGTATAAATTACCACTTTTAAGCATGAGAGAGACAATAAACCAAAATATGCTATTTCTTATAATGTAAAATGATCATATGACCATGGATCATGTATAGCATTTGAATAACAAAGCGAGGTCACAATGTGACAGCCACATTTCTATTTGTCTCACATTTATGACAGCAATATTAGCAGAGCTGATAAGGTCATCTTTGATGTTAGATGTTACAAAAGAGGATGGAATAGCACCTCTGGACCTTTGTGCCTCAGTTATCACAATTTCATTCTTTTGAAGTGTTGAGTTAAAAAAATTATTTGACATACAGTGCTGAACTTCTGGCAGAGAGGGTGACAGCACTGAGAAATCCCAGTCTGAGCCATAAAGTTATCAGTGTAACAGGAATTTAGCCCACATTTCCAAAAGATTGAGGCCAAAAAAACAGTCATGTAAAGCCTAATAGTTCTGGGCCCAAAACAGAACCCTGAAATAATCAGATAATGGCAGAAACAGAGCACTAATTGAGGGCAGGTTCATAGCTATGCATATGACTGAAATTACCCCAGTGCAAACTGGTGTCTAGATGGCAATACAAAACCCTCATTGCTGAATGCAACCTGGTAACAGACAGCTCAGGGGAAAATTAAAGGCAATAGCAATCTTTGTCACCCAGGCATATACGGTAAACAATTGGTGGTATTTTTCATTAGAAATAGTTTAAATGAAAAAAAAATGAACAGAAAACTTCCTAAAGTTCTAGATAGCTAGTTAAAATGAGTACTAAGACATTAAAACCTAAAAAATAAATACAAATCAAGGGGAATTGTACTGATAATTATTATAGAATAAATTTAGGGAAAAAAAACATTTTATGATATTCCTAACCCACATGAACATCATTAGTTGAAAATTTTGCCATGGAAGCAAGTTTATTCAAATTTGTGTTCTAGTATATGTGACCAGAAAGTTTTTTGCTCATCCTATATTTATGTTCTTAAATTTTGCTGAAACCAAACCAGATCCTTAATTCTGGTTGAGAAGTACACAGTGCAAGGTGGGAAGCTGGGATTTAGAAATGGTTTAAAGCTGTCCTTTGCATGACTCCAGTCCTGGGGGTGCAGCACTTCCCCAATATAAGTTGAAGCAGCCTGAAGGCTACTAAGTTATACCAGGTGCAAACAGTATCAAGGGGCCAAAACAGCAGTTAGGGATCTGTGTAGCTTAGGGAAGCGCCAGTCCCACCCCTTACACTGGCATCAGGGATGAAGGCTGCTGAAGGACCTGCTACAGAATGTCACTACTGTGCCATCGGAGGGTCCCTCTGCACCAGAGAGATCCTTCCAGAGCAACTTACAACTAATTATGTGGCTATTTTTTGCTCATTCCAAGAGCCTGGCCTGGACTTTTAAGGCTTGTCTACACTGAGACCACTGCAGTGGCACAGCTGCACCGGTGCAGTTGCGTTGCTGTAGCACTTCAGTGAAGACATACCTACGCCGACAGGAAGGCTTCTCCTCTCAGCATAGGTATCCCACCTCCCTGAGCCCTGTCTACACTGGGGTTAGGTTGGTTTAACTGTATCACTCAGGCATGTAGATTTTGAACACCTCTGACCAATATAGTTATGCCAATCTGATTTCCCAGTGTAGACCCGGCCTTAATCTTTGGGCATAGCCACATTTCTTACTTTTAACAGACAGAAACTCCTTGTATCTGTGATATTAATGTTTTAATTTCTATAACATTGTTTACATTGGTCTTTCAAAATCTTCTCTTCAGCACTACAGTTGTTTCAGAGCCATGGAGCAATTGATTTTTATTCTTTTCAAAATTCACTCCAATAGCTTCATATCCTTCTAAGGTGGAGCCTTAAAATTTCCACACTTACATTTAATGCAATTGCCAGAACTTCTCTCATTTATTCTGTTTTCTTACTGCAATTCATTATTCTATCATCATTTCCATCAGGCTGCATTTTTTTTTGTCTAGGCCCAACACTTTCGAACTCCCTACCGCTCAAGCTTTTCTGTCAGACTATCATTTTAGATTTCAAGATGATAGGAGAACTAGCAGAAGAACAAATCCTAATGATCTGCTGCCTGTATTCTTCTTTTAAGTCCAAGATCTTGTTTTTACTTGATGAACTGTATTTGTTTTGTTGCTGTATTCTTCTCCTACTCTGACCCAGCACTTTGGATCAAATGTCCTATGTAAATAAAAGGTAATAAGTTCTTAAGTTAGCAAAATGTTGCTACAGAGTGGCAGCAAACAGGGAGGCAGTCATCATAACATTGTTATAGATATACTTGTGCATTTCTTATTAGGTACTAAAATTATACTTGTGAAATGTATGCAAACATTTATAAAAAATACATACATACTATGGCTGAATGATGGGATCCACAGGGATAGAGGAGTGGGAAATACAGAGCTTTCTTACAATATACTGATGGAGCCAGTTTCTATTTTGTCTCTCCTTGAGTCTACCATACTATTTAACTGATATGAACACTTAAATTAATCACTACTGTCCCTATCCAGCAGAATATTCTCATCTCAGTGAGGGACAATTTATGTGTATAATTTCAATTAATGTTTTGGGGAGTATGTACATAAATCTCCATGCATTGAGTTGAGAGCATACCTCTAAATGAGTATCCCATGGTATGACTCATAACCTTATCACCAGAGAACAGATGGGCAGTGCACTAAAGCACAAAGTATCTGTGCATTGGGCAATCTCACCAGTTCTAACTAAAAGTTTTCACTTTATTATAATGTTAGAAATAAATGTGAAGAAATTAACCTCTCCTATTCAATAATGTCATATTAATGTCACCGTTCTTGATTGTGACTTAATACTGTCAATAAAAATGTTGCTATAACTGAAAGAAAATCTCTAACATTTCTCTTGCAATAGACATTTAAGTATCTAATATGATTATATAAGGCAAACAGAGAGGAAAATATGTCATTTCTGCCAACAGTACTCATTTATCATAGACAATAACTGCTGCGTGTGTTGCAATGCTAGAACAGTAAGTACTTGGATTTGTAAAAATATTACAAATGTTGCTATTTAGGACTGGGTTATGGGGGCAACCTGGCATAAGAAAGAACTGATATCAGAGGATGGTTTTGTCTCAGATATCAGCACTGTCAAAGTGAGAATCAGGACTCACAATTTAGTTAAAGACCACCCTGTTTTATTAGCGCAGCACTCCGCTAATACATTCAGATAATGTGAGCACCATGTAAGACTCAGACTGTCTTATTTATACAGATAAAAGGGGGGGGGGGGGAACTTAACAAGAAAACAAAGGAAGCAAAACTGATAAGTTTTCCTGGGGCCAGACACACATATCTTATTTCCTTATTAACTCTTACCAATCTCCTGCTAATGTCCCACCATTAGCTTAGGTGCGACTCATTGTTCTATATCTTAATGTTTCTCTTCCTGACAACTATATTTCAACATTCCTCATTCCTGCTTAAAGGAACATACAGCATTTCTTTAATCCATTCTATTTTTACAATATAATTCATTCTACTTTCACAGCACTATTATGCAGGTTAGGAGGAAATAGTTTTATAGGGGCAGGAATAAAGGAACCCTTATATTTCTCTGCTAAACTACCATGATAAATGTACATGATAAAAAAACCAAACCAAAACAAACAAAAAAAAACCCCACGCACACTACAGTACCTTGCCAAGAGATTTTACAACATGCCTATTAGATATAACAAAAGAAGATAATTTGGCCTGCAGCTAGAAGAGAAATCTAATATTGCTGAGCAAAGAGGATCTAAGACAGAACTGCAGTAACATTGCTCTATCACTGAGCCTCTTTTCTGAATAAATAAATGGCAATACATTCAGAATAATGTTTTGTATTTAAGTTTGTTTTCTGCTAATGATGATGGTATCATTCAGCATCATTTGAAAATGGAAGACTAGAAATACCCATGCCTGATTTAGGTTCATTTAGTTCCCTCCCCTTACACTGTAGAACAGGGGTTGGCAACCTTTCAGAAGTGCTGTGCCGAGTCTTCATTTATTAACTCTAATTTAAGGTTTTGCGTGCCAGTAATACATTTTAACAGTTTTAGAAGGTCTCTTTCTATAAGTCTATAATATATAACGAAACTATTGTTGTATGTAAAGTAAATAAGGTTTTAAAAATGTTTAAGAAGCTTCATTTAAAATTAAATTAAAATGCAGAGCCCCCTGGACTGGTGGCAAGGACCTGGTCAGTGTGAGTGCCACTGAAAATCAGCTTGCGTGCCGCCTTCGGCACCCTTGCCATAGGTTGCCTACCCCTGCTGTAGAAGGAATGCTAATTGACATGCTACTTGGGCAGGTGGTACAGAGGTGATGCTCTTCCCTCTCTAGTATCCTGTAAAAGCCCCTCTTTATTAACTCTTCAGTCAAAGCTTTGTAGATTTAGAGGTGAAGGGGGACAAGGGATTATAGTGGATGGAGCTGTGGAGCAGCCATTCAACATGCTATCCTTGGGTGCTAGTAGATTTCCAACTCAAAATATGCCCAGGAGCTAATGCTAATAGCATCAGCTTGTGGCTTCTGCCCAGCCAGTGCATGGCCACAGGAGAGTAATCAACAGAAGCAGGGTCATAAGGGAGTCCTGCTCCTCTAACAGTAACAAATGGGCTTTGTTGTTACTCCATGATCTTATTCCTAGACAAAGTTATGTTTCTGGTCACAGCAATCAGAAACCTACAGAACAACACAACCTAGGTTAGTGGGTCCTCCTTCTATAAAATTAAGTGAGATAATTTATTTAAACTTTGGAAGAAATGTACATGTTTTATTTTTTCAAAAATTGGGTCCTTTAAGCTGTAGCATAAAGAAGAAAAAGCATCTTGGGACAGGACTCTTGTACCTGAGTGCCATGGCAACACAACAGAAATCAGATGGACTGTATTTACTGGATTACAGCAGGATGGAGAAGGAGAGACACTGAATGAAAGAGGTGACAGGAGATTATTGCAGCTGTAGATCTGTTTCAGGGCATAACAATTTGAATGAAGGTAACTTGATGTATGTCCATATCACAAGTGTTAACCAGAGAGCAATGGATTAGTTCCAACCAATAGTGAGTTACAGAAATAATGAAAAGAGATACTGCTTTGACTTTAAAGAAAGTTAGTTGTAACAATATATGTGATGTCAGTATAGAGTTTTAGTTGTGAGATACAACAAATTGATTCATTAAGCTTCATCTATTTGCTAAGGAGAAGGAAATGGATGGTAAATGGGTCCACCCACACTGGCTCTGGACCTTTCATTCTGGGCTGCGTGCAGTAGAACACATTGTGCAGACTGGGTGAAATTCACTTCTGTGCAGCAAAGGCTTAAGTGGTACATAGGCCCTGAGCACATGAAGAACATTTTGGGCCTAATCCTGAAGTCCATTGTCCTTTTAAATTAAACATTTAGAACTGCCCATAAAATTGGCCCTGGGACGAACCCCTTACAGTAACTGTGGTGTTGAGGGCAGCGGGGGGGGGGGGGGGGGGGGGGGGGGTGGGNGTTTGTTTGACTAAGCTAAGCTACTTGGGGCAGAGATCATCTTTTTTTTCTTTGTTTGTACTGAACCTGGCACAATGAGACCAATGGTCCATGACTAGGGCCCCTAGTCACTATAGTAATAAGAAAAGTTTACTGTTATTGGTTAATTTAGTTCAAAATGTGAGGGAGTTAGCATGTAAAATACCTTGGATTTTTGTTACTACATGTCAGTATGTGCAATGTTAGTGGAATTGGCTGAGTGCTGAGACTCTCACCAATCAGGACCATGGGAGGGATGGCTAAAGACCAACCCCAAATGTTAAAACATCCCAAGTCTGCCCCGCATCGCTCATGAGATATTTTATAGCACATACTGACATGTAGTAACAGAAATCCAATGTATTTTACATGCTAACTCCCTCACATACAAATCACTGCTCTACAGCCAAAATGCTTCTGAAATAAATGTAGTCAAACTTTACTAATTCTGGGTCACTGAGAACGAAAATGATGCTTAAAATTGTTGATTGGCTCTAGTTTTCAAGATATGCTATTGGGTCAGTATATACGACCCTTGACTTGGGAATGGCGGAGGATAAGTGAGTTATAAAGGGAAGGGATCTCAATTTAAACCAGAAATGACTAAAATACATCTTTGACTGGATCTATGAATAAATCTATGACTGGGTTTGGACAGTACTTGCTTTTTAGGCAAAACAATGAATGATGCAATCTGAAGCTGGTATTGCGTCATACAGGATATGAATTGCATCATGTTATTCCTAGAAGTCATGGATAATGCAATCATAACGAAGCTTACATCACTCTGCTGAACAAATTGCCCTATATCAGCTCTAGAAAACATACAGTGTCGTGCTCTCTTATTTGTCAGTGTTTGATTTTGCAAAGGGACACATTTCTGTTTAGCCAAAGTGAGCAGAGATGCCTCGTACTTGTGTGAACAGTGCAGATAACTTCTGCTATGTTTGTGGTGAAGTGACTTTTGCATCACAAAAGCGCAGTATAACCACTATGGTTAAGAAAGCCTATCACCTTTATTTTGGCTGCAAAATTGGAGATCAGGACAAGAGGTGGGCCCCACACATATGCTGCAACACTTGTGCAACAAATCTTCGCCAGTGGTTGAACAGGAAAAGGAAATCTATGCCTTTTGCAGTGCCAATGATTTGGAGAGAGCCAACAGATCATACCAGCAATTGTTACTTCTGCATGGTGCCTCCAGTTGGGAAAGGTGTGTCAAAGAAGAAAAAGTGGACTGTGCATTATCCAAACATTCCATCAGCTATACGCCCAGTACCCCACGGAGAAGGACTGCCGGTTCCTGATGCACCAGAATCATTCTCACTTGAGTCAGACGAGGAAGAGGAAGAGGATGAAACTTCTGGTCCTGAACCATCAATGTCACAGGACCCACATTTTCTCCCATCCTCCTCCTCTGAACCACACCTCATAACACAAGGTGAACTGAATGACCTTGTCAGGGATTTGGAACTACCCAAGAGTAAGGCAGAGCTGTTGGGCTCCAGACTACAGCAGTGGAATCTCCTGGCAGGTGATGTTAGGGTTTCCATGTTCCGTGACCGTCAAAAGGATCTTGTCCCATTCTTCTTCATGGAAGGTGATCTTGTAGCCTGCAACAACATCGATGGTGTGATGGCAGCCCTCAACATCGTTCACGATCCAGATGAGTGGAGACTGTTCATTGATTCATCGAAGACGAGTCTTAAAGCTGTTTTACTGCATAATGGCAATGTTTTGCCATCAATTCCAGTTGGTCATGCAGTCCATATGAAGGAAACCTATGACAACATGAAACAACTTTTGAGGTGCATAAACTATGACCAACATCAGTGGCAGCTTTGTGGCGATTTGAAGGTTGTTGCTCTCTTGCTTGGTCTGCAGGCTGGATACACAAAGTACTGCTGTTTTCTCTGCGAATGGGATAGTCGTGCAAGAGATTCCCACTACATCAAGAAAGATTGGCCACTCCGACAGTCATTGGAGCCTGGGAGGAAAAGTGTTCAGCATCCACCACTTGTTGAATCAAGGAAGATTTTGTTACCACCCTTACACATAAAGCTTGGTCTGATGAAGAACTTTGTCAAGGCCATTGACAAAACACAAGCAGCTTTCCAAGGTTAAGTGAAGCTAAGATAAAGGAAGGTGTCTTTGTTGGTCCTCAGATTCATCTTTGTTGGTCCTCAGATTCGTGAACTTCTTCGAGATGATGCATTTGACCATGCACTGCGTGGCAAGGAAAAGACGGCATGGAAAGCCTTCCAGTTAGTGGCAATAAATTTTCTCGGAAACAACAAGGCACACAACTACAGGTTGTTGGTGGAAAACCTCCTCAAGGCATACAAAAGCCTTGGTTGCAACATGTCACTAAAGATACATTTTTTGCACTCTCATCTAGATTTTTTTCCACCGAACTGCGGAGCAGTGAGCGACGAGCACGGCGAGCGATTTCACCAGGACATTGCAACAATGGAGAAACGCTATCAGGGCAAATGGAGCCCATCAATGCTTGCAGACTATTGCTGGACAGTGACAAGAGATGCTCCATTTAATGAATACAAGAGACAAGCCAAGAAGCGCCGAGTAGACACTGAATAGGACTAAACTATGTACATAATAGTTTTTTGCCTTTTGTTTCATAATAAATTTTATTTATATAACCCTTTTGCTGATTTTTAAAGTGTTACATAAACAGGACAGGTGAAATATTATCATGTAAAGCAACCATAAACACATGAAAAGACCTAGGTTTACAATTTATGATTAAAACTCTACTATCTACACAATATACATAGACATAAAATGTAAAAACTTAAATATCTTAGAAACAGTAGCCAATCAGTTGTTTTAATTGTCATATTTGAATTCAGCACATCAAAATACATAATAAATATCACATTTTATCTCTGAAGCAGACGACTTCTCAAAAATTATAGACTAGTGTAATTCAATGTTTATATATATATATATATATTTGCCTTCTGGTTTTCCAATTTGTAGGGTCTGCACTAGGGTTTCATTTTTATGCTTTTCTTTGTAACCATATGGGTTAGAAACTGACTTTTTTTTTAAATGGAAGCTGAGTAGTCACGTGACTCCAGGAGCTAGGACAGCAATACTGCAAATATCATGAGAATTGGCAACAACATTAAAGGTTGTAGGAGGATGCTGCAACTAGCTCAGAGATAATCCATATTGTCAGGTGGGGAGTATGTGTTGCAATACTAACACTTTTGATTACTTTTAATGTAATGGATTCATTAACTCATTTCAGATTTATAGAGTGTATGTGAGACTCATAATATTGCGAATTCAGTTACCTTTTAAAAAAACTGCTCAGATTTCTAGTACAACTATCCAAACAGGATAGAACTAACTACAACTTCAAAACTACTCTCGTCCTCTAAGTTTTTACTCTGTCTTTTCTGAAAGAAACTTCAAGAACTGAATTAAAACTGAGTAAGGACTTTAGGTTTTGACCCTACCTGAAGTACGCCCTCCATACACTTAAATTTTGAGCTACTGTAAAAGAGAAAGTGTATGTGACCATGGGCAGATTTCCTTGATGGTGTTTCTTTAGATAAAACTCTGGTGTACAGCAGCTATTTCCTTAAGTTTCCCCTGCAATTTTAAGAGATACTGAAGATTTAGAATCATAGAATCATACGACTGGAAGGGACCTCAAGAGGTCATCCAATCCCCTGCACTCATGGCAGGACTAAATATTATCTAGACCATCCCTGACAGGTGTTTGTCTAACTTGCTTTTAAAAATCTCCAATGATGAAGATTATACAACCTCCCCAGACAATTTATTCCAGTGCTTAACTATCCTGACAGTTAGGAAATTTTTCCTAATGTCCAACCTAAACCGCCCTTGCTGCAATTTAAGCCCATTGCTTCTTGTCCTATCTTCAGAGGCTAAGGAGAACAATTTTTCTCCTTCTTCCTTGTAACAACAAGGGCCCCCAGATCCCTTTCTGCACTACTCCTTCCTAGGTAGTCATTTCCCATTTTCTATGTGTGCAACTGATTGTTCCTTCCTAAGTGGAGTACTTTTCATTTGTCCTTATTGAATTTCATCTGATTTACTTCAGACCATTTCTCCAGTTTGTTCCTGACAAATCCATGCTGATGGTTACTTATCACCTTATTATCTTCTAGGTGTTTGCAAACTGATTGCTTAATTATTTGCTCCATTATCTTTCCGGGTACTGAAGTAAAGCTGATTGATACATAATTTCCGAGGTTGTCCTTTTTTCCCTTTTTATAGATGGGCACTATATCTGCTCTTTTCCAGTCTTCTGGAATCTCTCTCATCTTCCATGACTTTTTGAAGATAATTGCTAGTGGCTGCCATTTGCAAATTTTCTATTATTGTTTCCCCCCTCTCATTGAGTAATGGGTCTGCCCTGTCCTTTGTCTTCCTCTTGCTTCTAATGTATTTGTAGAATGTTTTCCTGTTTCCCTTTATGTCTCTAGCTAGTTTAATCTCATTTTGCGCTATGGGTTTTCTAATTTTCTCCTTTCATACTTGTGTTATTTGTTCATATTCATCCTTTTTAATTGTTACCTAGTTCCCCCTTTTTGTAGTTGCAGATCATTGAAGATCTCGTGGTTAAGCCAGGGTGTTCTCTTGCCATACTTCCTATCTTTCCTACACAGTGGGATAGTTTGCTCTTGAGCCCTTAATAATGTCTCTTTGAAAAACTGCCAACTCTCTTGAATTGTTTTCCCCCTTGGACTTGCTTCCCATGGGATCTTATTTACAAACTACCTGGTTTTGCTAAAGTCTGCCTTTTTGAAATCCATTATCTTTATTGTGCTATTTTCCCTCCTATCATTCCTTAGAATAATGAACTCTATCATTTCATGATCACTTTCACCTAAGCTGCCTTCCACTTTCAAATTCTCAGCCAGTTCCTCCCTGTTTGTCAAAATCAAATCTAGAACAGTCTCTCCCCTAGTAGCTTTCTCCAACTTCTGAAATAAAAAGGTCTCTAATATATTCCAAGAACTTGTTGGATAATCTGTGCCCTGCTACATTATTTTCCCAAGAGATGTCTCGGTAGTTGAAGAGCTCCATCATCACTAAGTCCTGTGCTTTGGATGATTTTGTTAGTTGTTTAAAAAAAGCCTCATCCACCTCTTCTTCCTGGTTAGGTGGTCTGTAGTAGACCCCTACCATGACATCATCCTTGTTTTTACCCCTTTTCTCCTTACCCAGAGATTTTCAACAAGTCTGTCTCCTATTTCCACCTCAACCTCAGTCCAAGAGCATATATTTTTAATATATAAGGTGTGGTCAGATGTTGGCTCTGTGTGTGTGTGTGTGTTCATTCAGCATGCTGTCCCAGCTCTGCGCAGATAGCGGCGATAGCAGGCCTCAATTAAATTGCCTAGTAAATCCACAGACTTGGGTTTTAGTGAAGGCACGCGGCCAGGTTTCTTGTCAACAAGGCATGGTCCTAGTATCCCACAGACTCTACAGGACCACTAACACATGTATGCCTGTTACAATGGACCAGCACAATGAACAGTGGGGCTTTCCGTTCCCCGCAGGGCCAGACAAAGACACTCCCTCTGAGATACATCTTTATACACTGATACAAACAAGTTACGTATTGCCCCTCTGACATATTTGAGTGCCACCCTGTGTCCTATTTGTGTGCCACCCATTGCCTTGTACCTGTTGGTTCAATCAAAACATCTCTATCCATTATGCTGTCATCCGGACCTCTTAAGGATGGGTCAGTGGTTCCAGTTATCTTTGGAGAATGTGCTGGTATCGCGGTGTTATGGTACCACCTTTCTAGAATGTGTTTGTGTGAGTGCTCTGTGCCTAGCACCTATTAGGAATGTGTGTTTCTGCAAAATCAGCCCTATTCTTGCCAGGTTCTGTGAGCAAGCCCTGCCTAGTTCACAGCCTGACTTTGCTTTATATCAGCAAAGTGTTGGCCACTACTTTAGCCCAGGCCTCAGGCTTCATACCAGGCCTCTGCTACAAAGGCTTATGTTTCAGGCCCTGTTCCTACTACATAAGGCAACACCTCCTCCCTTTTCCTCCTGCCTGTCCTTCCTGAGCAAGCTGTAACCTCTATACCAATATTACAGTCATATGTAGTATCCCACCAAGTCTCTGTGATGCCAGCTAGACAACTATGTCACAGTTGTGTTTATTAACTAGCATTTCAAGTTCTTCTGGCTTATTCCCCATATTTCTTGCATTAGTATACAGAGATCCAAGTTACTGATTTGATTTCCCCCTATGTTCTCTCTTGTCTCTCTTCCTTAAACCCTGCTATAATGGCCCATGCTCCTCCCTCCCCGTCTCCCCCAGATTCTGACCCTTTTGCATGGGCAGCCAGTGGTGAGTTAATAGAACTGCTGTTCGCTCAGTTTTGTATCTTTCTCTTACCCACATGAGTAGTGCATGGTCTGGTTCATTGTTTGTCAACATATTAGAAGAAAAACTGTTAAAGGAATTATAGTAGCAAGCCACAAACAAGTTATTGCTGTTGGTTTTGGCATGGTGACGTGATGAGAGGCCATATATCCCTTATGGGTTCTGTATGAATTAAAATCTTTATAATTATTTGAATCTGTTGGAAAATCAACTATTTCATAAGAAGTGAGGGCATGATCCAAGGCCAGTGAAGTCAATGAGAATCTTCCTATTGATTTCAAAGGTCACTGGATCAACCACTTAGCATCTGGAAACTAACATAATCAAACAATACAAACGCATCTAAATTTAACTCTGAAGTACATTACATGTATTAATTTCATATTCAGATTTAAGTTCATCCCACCTCTGATACCCACAAGCAAGAACAAGGTTGAGGGGCAGTCAGGAGTGGCCAATGTGTGTTTTATTAATTATTAAAAAATAAAATATCTAACAAGTATAATGTATAAATAAAAAAGTATATATTTGATTGTATCCTTCTCCCCCGCTCTCTATATGTTGCTGGACTTTAATGGGACTACTCACATACTTAAAGTTAAGTATATGTGTAAGTGTTTACAAGATCTTCTTGTTTGTACAGCACCCACACCTGATGGAGACTTTTTGGTGCTACCAAAAATACCAATTTGGATGATGATCACCACCACTTTATGGAAACTGCAGTTAAAATTGATCAGCAGTCCAGTGAAAATCAGTACTTGGTGCATAAAACAACTCTATATTGGAGGTTGTTCAAAAAATGAACAAAATGGATGAAAACAGGTATGTTTCCTAACTCAGCTATATTTGCCTTTGTCAGTGAAAACTTACTGTGACTAGAAACAGTTTGGCTCCACTGATTTGCAGTGGGACTGAGTCACCTGTTTCTGATTTAATTAAAATTAACAGAACTGAGTTTTTGACCTTGCCCTTCCCATGCAGCTAATAGTTCTTCCAAATTGAGATCTGAGAAAAAGTTAAAATCCAGGTAACAATACACAAAACAGAATTTTTAAAACATAAAAACACAGTAATTTTTGTTCCAAATTCTTTGTTCCTCCATGTGTCAATCTAGCACAGAGAAGCTAGTGTGTTTTAGTCCAGAAGGAAAATATAGCTGAAATGGAAAAGTTCTCAGGAAATATACCTTTTGTTTTAGGCTTTTGCCTTTAAACACCTGCCACTTTATAAGAATGGAGTGCATACTATTATACATACCTGATGCATAATAAGAAGACTCTGTAGGGGTGCCAAGTACTCAGATTTTGAAACACCTTCCCAATTTGGAAAGTACTACCATGCCCACTCTAATGTACCATTTTGGTAGGAGAAGCACCCAAGAGTGCAGGAGCTAAAACAACAATTTCATTACTTTAAGGCTTTTGTATAATATATTTGTTGTAACATTTCTACCATTGTTATTGCCCCCTATTCTGGTATACAAGTAGCAGTAACAGTGAGAGTGTAGACTACTACTTTTCAATCAATGTTGCATTGTTTCAAAGGGTCAGCAGCACAAAAGTTGTAGAGATGGATGACTGAAAAAAAAAAAAGCAGCAGCTCCTTTCGTCCATGAAATATGAGATACTATTATACTGTGATGTCTGGAAAAACCTGTATTTTGCAAATTCAGTTTAGGAATAGTATCACAATACAGAATTTCCAATATTTTTTATGAAAGTAGAGTCTGTATAAAAGGGAAGTTTGTAGGAAAATCATGGGATGATGTTGAACATAATCAAAATGTAGCACAGGCATCACATATTCTTATAACTGGCACACTGCATTGCAATTTATAGAATAAAATGTCATCACTTGTGATTTATTCTAAAACTAAACTGGACAGAGTGACAGACAGCTTTCCCTTGATATTCCAGTCAAAGGACTTTGTAAAAAAGAAAGAAGAGACAATAATTCTATTTCAACATTAAACACCCTTCTGAAATCATTTCCAAAGTAACTTGAAAATGTATAGAGCAAAACAAAAAGTTAAAAGCACCTCACCTTATGAATATCTGAATCAATATCACCATATTTAAGAATTCTAGTGCAGCAAGAGAAGACAAATAAGACTAAAATATATTTTAATTCTAATTTTAGTTTTTCTCTTGCTAAGAAGCTAGAGACACCCTCCTGAAGTCTTCAGTAAAAAGGTTTAGAACAATCCAATAAGTCTGTTTGGGTTTTTTTGAGACTTTGCTGCTTTGTTTTTCCCATTTTTCAACCACACCTTTTTCAGTATTTTTAGTAGAGCTTCAATGAAGTGTTTTTCCTGCTAGGAAACTTAATTGAGAAGGTCTTTAAAAACTCACAGAGTAGAAAGCTGCATCAATTAAGATTGTCATGAAGAGTGAGACTAAAGAAAACATTGAAATTTAAACTTCAAACCACTGGTAAATTGAGTGAAATAAAAAGAGAAAATTGGCCACTCTGAACTGCTCCCACAAATATCTGTGTTTCTGTAACATCATGAAACTTAGGTTACAGAAGGAATGCCAATACCTCTGCTGCTTACAGTTAGTTAGTTTAACAGGAGGGCTGTCTATTATGTGGATGCTTGATCTCTTCTAGTTTAAACACTAAACGGGGTTAAGCCTAGTCAGCATGAAGGAGCAGGATTGGGTATAATCAATACATAGGGCCTGTTGACACCACAATACAACATGTCAGAGGACATGGTTAACACATCTAATGTAGGTAGAACCATAACTGTTTTCCAGAAACAAGATCAACTTTCAGAGGGGTAGCCGTGTTAGTCTGGATCTGTAAAAAGCAACAGAGAGTCCTGTGGCACCTTTAAGACTAACAGATGTATTGGAGCATAAGCTTTCGTGGGTGAATACCTTCTTCGTCAGACGCAAGATCAACTTTGATCATGATCAAGGCTTTAGGCAGTGACCTGAACCACATGGCTAAATCACATCCACATTACATATTTTCACTGTATTGTAATTAGGTCTCCTGAGTCTACTGCTTTTTAATGTTGACAGGCTGATAGATGGGAGTTTTCAAAGGGAAAACAATCTGTGGAACATGTTCAATTTGGGGGGCACTGGCCTGTTGCTTATTAGAATCAAATAGGACTTAGGAAAGGGCATTTAACTTGTTAGGTAGCCCCACTGCCTTTAGAAACAAAGATCTGCAGTTCAGTTTCTTGCTAGAACTGATTCCTCAGAAACTGGAATATCATCTTTCTGTGTTGCATGATCAATAAGTGCTCATTCAGACAAAAGCATCTTTGTGTTTATTTGATGACTGCTTCCTCCAACTAGTAGCATCTCAGGTGCCTAGCACAATGGGGCCCTGATTCCAGATTGAGGCCCGCAAGCACCCTAAATGATGTCCCTGGAGCCAAATATTCAAATCTAGGCAGAACTGATTTAGTTCATATCCTCAAGCCGGATACATTGAGTTCTATGCACTTTGTCTGGGTTTTTCAGGTAAGACCTTAAAAAACGGAAGCTCTGTCTGGTTCATGTGGATGTTAAAGAGCCCAAGATACATTTTGCAGGAGCAGGAGTTTTGGTTTTGTGTCATATTTCCACTCCCCCTCTGCTGTGCAGTGACCTGTGCAGCACATGGCTGCTTCCTGTACTCCAGAGTCCACTGCAAGTCAGTGGTGCTGTGTGTACAGTAAATAATCTGTAAAGTACTTTGAGATGATAGGTGCAGAGTACTATGGAGACTTAGAGCAACAACACTGCCTAGAAACAAAATGCTTTTTCCTCTTGTCAGTGTGACAAGTTCCATTTGAACAGTAGCTTGTGGGCTGGCTGTTAACTTTTTTGGGGGGTCAGGGAGTTGCTGTATTGCTGGGAGCTGTAATTCAGTATTTTTTAGAGATTACTTTTGCTCTAACTTATCTTTTAATTATGTCTGCAAAGTGGCTGCAAAAACTTCAGTGGACAACTGGAGCAATGGAAACATTTCCCCGCAAATTCATCATTTCTACATGGGTCTAGAAGCATTCAACTTGGTCTGAAAGCTCAACTCCCCAAGTAGTCTCTTTTTAAGGAAAGGATAACATTCAAGGATCTTTTACATTTGTTGTGGCCTATCCTGCGAATAAATTTTCCATATGAACCCAGTTTTCCAAGGGCTAGACTGTACTTATTTCCTGTGTACTTGGTGGCACATAGCTGCTCTACTCCAAGAGGAGCCCAAGAAGGAATTGTGGCTCAGAGGCACAAGTCCTTTCCTACTGCCCCTCACTTCCAGGAGGTAGTAATCTGCTAGTACACACCCTCTCACTTCTCAGCTGTTCTGGCTGGTGATGTAGGGCAGCAGAGATGTAGGGAGGTTGTGTGGGGGGCAAGGAGGGGGTTTTACTCCTCTACTTACCACCTTGTGCAACCCATAGTCTGGACCACCATCTCCCCCTAGCTACTACAGCTCTTGAATCTAAAAATGATTCTTAGAAGTCCTGAGTTGATTACACTGCAGGACAAAGTGGGAAAAAAAGGAAACAAAATGTACCTCCCCCCCATCCCTGATAATCTCATAGGTATGTGAAACTCCAGAGCTTCAACTGGGTCTTTAATTAAAGATAAAGAGATTTCTCAAAGAAAGATGGAAACACTTGAAAATATTTCTGATTTGTAATTTGATACTTTGACTTGCCAAGGAAGCTACAGGGATAATCCCCTAGAGAGACTTTCCCCCTTTCCTTTTAGAATATATACTGTATAAAAAAACATGCCTCCTATACAAGTTAAGGTGTTTTGCATACCTCTGAAGTTCATGGACATTTAAATTACTCAGGGGTATTGTAACAGCACATTTCTTCACACTGTAATTGTAACACTTTTATTGGTAGAGGATAAAAATAATGTCATAGCTACTTTATGAGAAATAAAGAATTTTTAATTGGCAAAGGCATGTCCATATCTTTACTGATGTTTCTTGGATTATGCAAATATGCCTAAATTCTTTCTGGGGTCTGATTTACCATTGTACTACTCTGGTTTTACACATTGATTTCACTGGAATTAGACTAACAGGAAACATAATAGTAATGGTTCATTGCAATGTGTAAGAATTTTGTTGTAGCAGTTGTTAAATAGGAGAGAAATTCTAACCTCTGAAGCTGGTTTCTGATGGCTTTTGGTAAGAATGACAACCCTCAGAAAGCATCATGCCAAATAATAGCAGATTAAGGCATTTACAAACTCAATTAACAATTTTCATTCATGTAGTGTTAAGACCGAGTTATCCAGTGCTCAAAATTCAGAAAATGTAATATTCATATTAATATCAATATTAATTTTAAGGGGAGGGATAGCTCAGTGGTTTAAGGATTAGCCTGCTAAACCCAGGGTTGTGAGTTCAATCCTTGAGAGGGCCACTTAGGGATCTGGGTCAAAATCAGTACTTGGTCCTGCTAGTGAAGGCAGGGGGCTGGACTCAATGACCTTTCAGGGTCCCTTCCAGTTCTATGAGATAGGTATATCTCCATTTATTATTATAATATTGAAAACTCAAAACACATGAAAGGTAGGGAATGAAGATGAGAAGCTATAAAACCACTAAGTGTTATTTTTATGATTATTCTTACCATTATAAACCTAATATTGAACCCACCCCCAACTTCCTTAAAACAGCTCCTTGCCACCTAATGTGTAGAAAAGGAAGCATTTGGGAAAATATTTCAGGATAATAAGACAAGGGAGATATCAAACTTGGAACAAGAAGGTGTTTACACTTTATGAAACATACTCTAATGCTTTCCACAAAGTTTTATCTAAACAATGGCTAAGTCTATAAATTCACATTAATTTTATTCATTAGTTCCAGATGACATCTATTCCATTGCACTGATTTATTGCATTGCACATATTTATGATAAGATTTATAGTTGTCCACCAAGAGCCAAATCCTAGGTCTTTATTTTGTTCTTAAACAGGAGATGTAGTGTAGATGTACTATGCAGGTAAGTTAACTGGGCACGCTTGAGGAGCACAGCCTTCCTTCCTTCCTTCCTTCCTTGGTAGTTTGTTGTTAAAATATTCATTGTCACCATTAAAAATGGACTGCACAGTCACAAAGGCTGAAATTCACTACTGGGCACAAAGGCAGAATAAGGTCTATGCATAACTGAAGTCCCACTGAACCCCAAGGCTGTAACATTCTACAATACAAAGGTCAAATCAGTCAAGCTAAACCTACATATTATTTCTTCTGCAAGAAATGGGCTACATTTCCCCTTTACTCTATTTTTGTTTAACTGTTTCCCACTAACTCTTCCTTTTTTCCTCGGCCACGTCCCACTGACAACAGTATGTTGTCAAATTCAAATTTGAGGATTTGGGTTTTGCAGCTGGGACTTTTCATATACTTGAATGTGGAAAACAAAAATTGCTCTCACTTTTTTGTTTTATTATGCCTTTAAATCAGCTAGTACACACAAGCAAAAGCTAGAGAGTGTCAAGATGAATTCAGTGCATTATTTTACAATTCTAAAGTTACAGTCCTTACTCCAAGAAAACTTTGAATTGGGTGTGGTTTTGCTTGAGTAAGAAATGTTGGATTTTACAATATGAGGTTGCTCAGGTTTAAGTTTTTTAGCATTATTGTTCCCCTCTTCCGTCCTACTGAACTTTAATAAGTATCCAGTCCATGTATGGGGTGGCCTGTGGGAGGGAGTTCTACCCAAATACACACTGTGATATAAACAATAACATAATTAAAAAGATGCCTAATATTTCTTATTCCTAGGAGTTCTTCATTCCTTTCCCAGTGCTTAGCAGTTGCTTTGGCTACATAGCTCCCTTTTTTTAACTCAATGTCAAGTCACTGTGTCAATTCTGAGACACAAAGTGAGATGAACAACTAAATAGATGGATGCCAAGGGAGTAATTTACTTAGCAACAGTAACTATGTGAAAGTTTTTCAGAAATGTCTCCCTGTGCGTGTGGTGGTACTTAAATGGTTTAGATTTTAGGGGATTGTGGAAATGACTACTAGGATTCTTGCCAAATAAAACATCAGATGATAAGCCCCTCTCCCCCCTCCATGCACACTGAGATCTATATTGCCATCAAAATATAGGGGATTTCATGCACATAACCTCCATAAATGCTAGCAGGATTGTTGCATGTAAATCTGTTTTAAAAGTACATTTTCCCCTTCCCTTTACTGTATTAATTATAACAAATATTTGTTCAGGGAAAACATTTAAGCTGTATCCTTCTTGAATATTCTTTGGCTGAGTGCTGCATGCATACATAATACTGTACAATGTGTATTACAATAATCCTAACCCTGGAAGAAAGGATAAAGAGACAAGAGAGATTACATTGTGCTATTTAACAATGCCCTATTCCTGCTGTATCAGGAATGGATACTGCTGACAGATGGGCACAGGGGATCAAACACCAAACAGCATGTAACCCAATCCTGGGCAGACTGTAATTACTTTTGAAAGGTACTATTGAATGGAATTGAAATTGACTTCAGGTTAACATATAATGGCCCAAATTCTGCTCTTAGTTACACCAGCATAAATCCAGAATAACTCATTTGATTTGTAAACTGAGAGCAGAATCCAGACCACTATGTTTAAATCCAAAACAATTAAATGTAATATACACTAAAGCAGGATCTCCCAGTGGAGTAATAATTTTCCAGACTCTTCTTCCCTCCACTTTCTCCTCCCCCAAACCTAGTTTCTCCTCCTTCATTCCCCAGAAACCGCCAGCCATCCCCCTTCCAGATCACACAGATATTTGCTCTGTTCCTCTCTGAATATCCCACTGCCCCTAAGTTTCCCCCATGAATTTACACTCATTAACAGTGCCCCCTTCTGGCACCCTGCAAGTTACCTCTTCTCTTACACAGGAGCTCTCTTTTCCTCTCAAGATCCTGCATCCTCCCTGCCTCTCCTCATTCTCACTTCAAGTCCTCCCTACAGCTCTGCCTCTCCCTCTCCAGCTCTCTACCAACACAAGTCTCTGGCTTCCTCTCCCCACAGTGTACTAATGCATAGGGTCCTATCTTGTATTTGTTCCCAGCTCCCACTTCTTCCACCCCAAGGTGCCCCCCTATTAGTCCCTCTACCCTGTGCTCCTCTGGATCTGTACACAAGGTGGTCCCGCTCCTACAAAGTTCCTTGTGTCCTTTCCTGGCTGTACCTGTTTCCCTTTCCCAATGCCCCCCATCCAGTCCACCTCAACTCACCATAAATTTTCCTCTCCTCAAGCTGCCTGCTGAACCCTCCCCCAATCTAGATTCCACCCCCTTTCCCCAGGTTCCTATTCTGTACTTGCCTTCTAGAGGCCAGGGGCGTTGTTGATACCAAAAAATTGGGGGAGGAGGTGTGTGCTGTGAGTTAATAATTTTGCAAGACATGTGAGAGAGCTGCTCCCTTTTACCTTCAGGAACTTCATCACAGAGGAAGGAAATCAGAAGGAAAAAGAGTGCTTCCCTATTCACAGTATATAACTATACTTCCCCCCTCCATAAAGACAGCAAAAATAGTCACTAAACTTTTTCAATTCATTTTATCCAAACTCCAGCAGTTTTCTAATTGTAAATCACCATACTCAAATCACCAGCAAAATCCCACTGCCAGATCCAGATTTTTGCAGTGCTCTTGCACCAGCGTGGGTTGAGGTCTTGGGATCTTTGGTGAAATTAATTGCAGTAGCTGGTTGTGTATTCCATTTATGCAATGGAACTTGAGGGCTGGGGCCAAAAACTGGATCTGGCATGATTCAGCTTTTACTCAATTTCTTGTACCCAAACCAATTGTTAGGGAAATAAAGCACCTCTTGGGGGGAAAAAAGCACCAAACCAACCCCCCCAAAAGCTCGCCTTTCAGACAACACATCATAGTAAGTTTAAGTGTTGATTGATAAACATGCCATTGGGGTTGCTGGGCATGTGCACACAGTACTTTGTGTTGTAGCTCGATAGAGCTACTGGACAAAAATTAAATTCACAATGAACAATGGAATAAATATTGCAAAGCATCCGTTGAGCGCATGGTGGTGGTGATGCACCCCTTCAACTCAATATGACCCTTCAGTTATCTGTGGACACACAGACCATGTCTAACTCTAATCACAGTTGTGATATTCTACTGCAATGCAGACAGATCCCTGTGTAGAATGGAGCAGCTCCCTGGTTTGCTCAAACCCTGAATTTCTGGCGCAAAGAAGGCCTGAACAGGTAAGGCTGGCAGTCTGGCCTCCTGCCCTGGATAGTGGAGTCTGGGGGCTCCTTCTCCCTTGATTCAGACCTGATGCCAGAGGTAGCTAAGGTTTTTGCAGAGTTGCTAGCTGAGGAGGGACACTTACGAACCTGAGTACCACAGGGCAACTGCTCTTGTGACTCCCCCCAGACAGGGAGCAGTTACACTGGAACAAATCATTAACATTTTTTTCCCAAGAATCAAACAAGCAACCCCTTGGTCACAACAGCACACTGCTCAAGGACTTTCCAGGTGCTCCCCAACTCTGCTGCAACCATACTCTCTTCCCCAGAGCTCTCTTTTTCTTGCCCTTTGCCAGAGCTCCCAACCTTAGAGACAGGACACTGGAAACCATAGCCCTGCCATTCTATCCAGTTCTGTGTAAAACAGACACCACCAAGAAGGGGGGGGAAAGGCCACATTTGCACTAGCATGGACATTGTCTTTTGAGTGCTACTGGCTCCTCCATGCTGAGAAGCAACACTGAGGGGTGTGGGTGGGTGTGTTTTGTTACAGGAGTGATGCAGCAAGCAGACAGTGTTGTAGGAAAGAAGTGCATTGAGCATGCAAAGAGGGCAGCACTACGTGGGGAGAGGCCTGTGTTTGATTAGCAGGACCCTCGCCTGGCAGTAGCTCCCTGCTGAAACTCCCACCCTCTTTCTTCATCATAGCATTGGTTGCTTCTCCAGGCACGTCAGTCAGGCTCCTAACCCACTCACAGCTTCTTCTCTTCCCTGCCCTGCTTCTCACTGGCATCCCCTAGGGCTCAGGCACAGAGCTTAGGCTGGTGGTTTCAGTTTAATTTTCCCAACTGCTACCTCTGTAGTACTGTCTGATATGGGAATTGCTTGTCACAAGCCCCCCAAATTGGCATAATGATGTACATTACAGTATTGCCCCATTATACTAAGTGCTGTACACACGTAATTTAAAACAGACAGTCCCTGCCCCAAAGAGCTTACATCTTAGCGTATGGTGCAAGACAACAGCCAACAAATAGGGAGAGAAGGACAAGCTAGCAGTCAAATGATGATATTTATTCAAACGTACCTAAGCTGGGGCTTGGTTGGGTGGAACATATGGAGGGAGAGAGGCTCATAAGAGTTAAGGGAGGTGGAGAGGAGAGTGTCAATGACTGAAAGAATGGAGGAAAGAGAAGGATTCAGAGTCCTGGAAGGATCATCGGTAGGAAAAGAGACAGGTGAGCAGTGTTGAAGGAAATAAGGTGATGGTTAGCCAAGGAACCCATCAGTGGACACTGAGTGGGACAGCTGGTCCACAGTTCCAGTTTAAATGAGGGAAGGATGAGGAGATGGGGGTGGGGGCAGAGGGAAAATTCAACTGTACAAAGTTCTGAATTACAATATTTTCCTTCTGCTAGAAGACCCTGGATATCCCAGAAAATCTTCATTTTTGCTCCCTTGGCTGGAAAGTTTGTACGTGTTAACAGGATGGCCAGTTTGTCAACAGGGGCCTGCTATGTGTAGAGAAGGAGGGCACAAAAAGGAGAAGGACCTGATTCTGGGTTTCAGTACAGTGATCTTACAAAGCACAACAAATCTACGTCTATGTAAAATGCTGATATGTACAAAACTGTTAAATTTTGTTGTTGTTTTTCCCCTGTGATTGGAGGATTTCTCTGTGTGTCAGCACTGACACAGATCTGTCAAACTTATCATTGGGAAGGTAACACCTTCCTATATGCCCCTTAGCTATGCCCCCGATAATGAGGATGGGAGGAAAAGCAGCAGCAAATGTTGGCTGGGAGGCTACTGGCTGTGACTCCTTCCCAGCCAGCTCAGCTCCCTCTAAGCTTGGCCAGACTCCTGGCCAGGGCCAAAAAATAGCTGAACTGACTGCAGAAAGTGTCACTGCACACTCCTGCCAGCCCAGCAACGAGTACAGTGCAGCATCTGCTGGCAGGAAGCTGTGGTGAGGTAGCAAGGAGAGGGGAAAGGGAACTGACTCAAAGCAGCAGGCTCAGATACTCCATGTCCCTTTCTGCTACCTTTCCGCCCCGCTTCAGCCAGGCTAAAATATGATGGGAGAAAGACATGTTTGCCCCCTAAAAGCTGAAAGTTGTGGGGGAAGATGTCCCCTTCATTTCTCCCCTTGGCTTATGCATGTGCCCTCCGCCAGAGCAGGGTGATCAGTGGGATATGTCTGCTGAAGCAAAAGGTGGCTAAAAAAATCCCACATTTTGAAACCCAATGAAACATTACCTGGGTGGAAATTTTGTTTAAGCGATATATGTCAGTCAGGCTTACTGATGTTTATGAACATTTTCAGCAAACTTAAGATAGAATTTTGGTTAGAGTAGAAACCATGTGAAACTCAGTGGTTATGCATAGCTTTGACCCAAAATAGATGATAAAGCTTCTGTCAGCTGTCTGTCACTTAGTTTCAAGTCTCAACCCAAAACTCAAAGTCAAATTCAGAAAGTCTAATAATCAAGAACTAGAGATGGACTCAAGTGGCAAAATTCACATTTGGATTGAGATTTGGATCCAAAACTTTCCATGCCCTGAAGGTAAACAAAATTGAGCCAATGTGCTGGATGACTTTTGCTTTAAGGGTTGACAAGAGATCAACTCATATAAAACTATTTCCTCAGATGTGGGTATTGTATATTCTTGGTTGATAAACTTATAATGGTCTGAATATGTTAGTGTACAAAACATTACAAAAGATGTTACTGACAAAAACAACTAGAGGGTATATTAATTCTTCAAGGGTTTCCCCCCCCCCTTAGAGCACCTCATTTCCTTTTAGTTTAGTTAGACATTGAAAGGAACTGTAGACTGGTATGTATGTACTTTCATGTACCCGTCAGTCAGCTCATAATAAAGCTCCCAATGCATATCTAAAAATACAACCTGTTATAGAAATTTGTTGTGACAGTTTCAAACTACATGAAATTTTACTGTGTTTGTAACACTCTTTAAGTCATGTATTTCACTTACAGTATAATGACTTTTTGCAAAGTATAGTAAGCATTCCATACATCTTGTCAGTGCTGTACAGGGGTATATTTCTAGAGATACCCATTTAAAAAAACCAACAGAACATGCACTTAACACACTCAAATAACTGGGAGAGCAACTAGGACATTCGGTGTAATGCCCATTAATGATTCTGAACAGGGAGAAATTTTCAAAACTCAGTACCTCAAATGTGTACACAAATTTCATCTTTGTTTGGGCAATTGCCAATTTTCCCTGTGCAGATGTGTGATTTGACTATATGGTTTAAACAGCTATGTTGACTGGTAAAAAACATATGGATTTTGGCTCAGTGACTATGGCACTCTGTACCTCAAAGCAGCACCTTGGAACCCCCATATTCACCACTGTCATGTAATTATGATATATTTTGTACAAAGTATACCATTTAAGATATCCTATGAAAGGTCATGAGCTACTGAAACCCATTGTTCTGTCAAAATATGTATATTGTTAGTGTGTATGAAATTGAGAGATTTTGCTGTATGGGCTGTTACTGAAATATGTTGTAAGTTTGAGTCTCTACTGCTAGGTGGTGAACCCCTCCCAGGAGGGTGTCAAATGACCATTAATCAGCAGGGGAGTTGTAATCAAAGGATTTACAATTCAATGAGAGTTGCACAAGACCATACCAGGGAGATTGCTCAATTCTGTGACTCAGCAAAGACCACCAGGACATGCCTGGGCTAGTATTTTCCAGGCACATGGACTGAGGGTATAAAATAAGGGACAGTGGCACCATGTCTTGGCCTTTCTCCTTAACCACCTACCCTGGAAGCAACAAGAATGCTGGGAAGACAAAGACTTTAACAGAGGAGAGTGGTCTCAGGCTAAGGGAGAAGCCTGTGTATTAAGAACTGTAACATCCCAGTGGGGTGAGAAAACTGCTTGATCCAAATACTGCCTAGTCTAATAAAGTCTAAGATTTAGACTGTGCACTTGCCTTTTATTTTCTTTGGTAACTATCTCTGACCTTTTATGCCTACCACTTATAATCACTTAAAATCTATTTTTCTGTAATTAATAAATCTGTTTTATATTGTACCTAAAAGAGTGTGTTTTCATTGAAGTGCTTGAGAAATCTCAGCTCAGTTTACAAAGGCTTGTGTATGTCCTCTCCACACCGAGGGAGGGGTGGACTGGGTAGTAAACTCACACTAGTCAGGCTTCTGACCAGGGCAAGATGGTACCGTTCTGGGATGCAAGGCTGGGGGCTTGGGAGATTTGCTGGTGCCTTTCTCTGTGTGATTCATGAGTGACTCTGGGAGCATTCATGCAGTCTAGCTGCACGTGGTGCTCCGCATGTTTCTGTGCTGACTGATAACAGCACCTGGAGGGGTATGAATTGTGAGAGAGCCCAGGCTGGAGAGTTTAGGGGGCACAGTAGTACCCTAGTTCCAGGTTGCACCCCAGGGGTCCCATCACAGTAGCTAAAATGAACAAGGGTCTGATTCTCATTTACACCAAGGCCCCTTTACGCTGCTTGCATATTTAATTAGATGTACACCCACATTATGTACCAAAGTAGTGTAAAGGAACCTTCTTGTACGTGAGAATCAGGCCCTCTTTCTATTGAAATGGCACCGATGTCTGCCAAATCTAAACTCAGTAGAGGGTGAATTGGTCTTTACTACTATATGTATTCCTCCATGTGGCCTGCTCTCTCCAAGCTGCTCTTCTCTTCTATTATAGCTGCTAAAGAAGTCAAACTTACCTTAATATAGTATCATTATTTTAATGTTCTACTTTGTATAATACTTAATGGTATTTTTCTAGAAAATCATGTAATAAAAATGAGCACCAGCACAATTTCTCTGTCTTCTTTGCCTCCTCCCATTATGTGGGGTCACTGTGCAAGCATATGCCATCTTCATCTGTCCGAGGTGGCACTAATGGCCACCTACATACCATCTTTTTCAATGCAATCCATCCATCACTTCCTCAGCTTTCCTCAGGGTCATTTTCCTACCACCCTCTCCTGCCATGCTATCTTCACCAGGTCTTCTTCATTGACCCTCTGTATGTGTCCAAACCAGTGAAGTCGCACTGCCTGGATTTAGTCAGCCACATCACAGACTTTGACTTCCAGCCTAATGCTTTCATTTCTAAGTCTGTCCCTTCGGGTAGCTCTTTTTATTGTGTGAAGACATCTCATCTCAAACATCTGTAGGTGTTGATCTTGCTGTCTCTTTACTGCCCATGCTTCTGTACCATACAGTGTTGTGGGATGCACCATTGTTCTGTACAGTTGGGCTTTCAGTCTCCGTGGCATAAACTTGTCACACACAACCCTTGAGACATTATTCACCACTCTTCCAGAACTCCCCAGGTCTGGACTGCATTTCATGTTCGAAATCACTGTCTTCTATAATCCAACCGCCAAGGTACTCAAACTGGTCAGTCTGGTTTATTCTTACTCCGTTAATCTCGGTGTCCAATTTCCCTATGGCACCTCTACAGACCCACACAACCTCAGCCTTAATCATGTGCTAAGCTAGACATGGGATGAAAATGAACATGTGCCAGCACAATGTGCCCTGCGAACCACTGATAATTATTTAATTAGAATATTTCTTTTTCCATCATGGTGTGCCATTTTGAAGATTTTGCGGTATTAAACTGAATTACTGTAAACCAGCAAAAGCAAACCAAAACAAAAATAAACACCCTTCATAACACCATTATTTTAGTTTTCAAATGAAAAATAGTAACTTTCAAAGCATCATGAAATCTCTCACACAGTATGTGAAACTCGCAGATAGGAAAAAAATATATCTTTACTAACCAATTGTGAAATATATGACTTTTTGCTGGAATATTTTCTCATTACTTGTCCAAGTCAAAAACCCTGCTGTCCCAGCAATATGTCTGCATAGCTCGGTACATACAGAAGTCAATGTCACTGGCTAAACTAAATATTTGTGGCAGTGAGGCTATAGCTCTGTAAGTTCTACTCCAAAATCACAGGCCTCTTACATTTGAACTTAAGGAGAAGCGGGGACAAATGTAGCCTCCCAATTCAATGGGTGGACTGCATTAAACTGCCAAAGCGGGGACTGATCATCCACAGCAGCACCCTCTGCCCCAGCACCATAACCCTAATCCTGGCTCTGTGTGTGTGTGTGTGTGTGTGTGTGTGTGTGTGTGTGTGTGTGTATGTGTGTGTATGTACATATATATATATGGAGGAGGGTCTGAAGAGAAGCCCACTCCACTTTCACCCTGCAGTTGGGGGTCCTGTCCTATAAGGCTGGTCCTGGCAACCTGTTCCAGGCCTTGTCATATGGCTCACAGGGTTACAACCCCACTAAAGTCTCATCCACTGCCTCCCCATCAAAATAGAGTGGCAACTGGGCCATGCCTGACTGGTGCTATGCCCTGTGAGCCAGGTTGCAACACCTGGATTAGGGAGCTGGGACCAACCCCAAAGTACAGGAGCTGCCCATGCATGATGAGGGAGAGGAGGCTTGCTCTCCAACCTCCCCCTGTCTCTCCCCATGGCCTCCCCTTCACACTGGGCTGGGAGAAGTAATGTTTGCCTAGTTTTGCATCCTTGATTTTATTATTACTGTGGCTGCAAATAAACCCAGGAATCCCCCCTAAAAGCCACATTTTCTAGGCTAATATAAGTGTATATTGTCTGTAGTTCAACCTCTAGTGCAAGCACTTGAGCAGCCCTGACAATCAGCTCAGTAGATGGCAGCCTTATCTTCACTCTCCATCAATCCCCAGCTGCCAAACTGACCCGGTTGCAGCTGGCACAATTTAGAACCACTCTAGTCTGGCAGTCCAGGAATCTGGGAGCAGCTGCTGAGGTGATTTACATCCACCTTTGTGTCCCATCTCCACACTCAAGATGTGCTGTGCACCAAATTGCCAATCCAAAGAATGGGGTGTAATATTTTTATGTAATTTGGAAGGGTGGTGAGACAGGGTTGTCTTGAAAGAGAAGAGACAATTTGACCTGCAGTTAAAAATCCTGCTGGAAAAACCAATAAAATGTTCAGTCTTGTTGTAGCACAGCAAAAAAAGAAACAGATTCCTCCTTGAATTTGACAGACAGTACAGAGCTAGACAAACTAGTGTTAAAAGCACAATGAACAAACTGAGGGCTCAATCACTTCTTAAAGTGGTGTGAAAGAAGTGGGGTGTCTACAAGGAATATGAAAGCAGCAGCTTTGATAAGGCAGTGCTTAAAGTGCACCCCTCAGTGACCCGGCTTGTGTTTCATTTTTTATTTTTTGCCAGGTCTGCAACACCTTGCAGACTTGCCCCCCACCCCAAGCACTGGGCTCAATCCCTTTAGGTGGCAAACACCTCCAAGGAGGTAAGAGTACCCTCACTTCCCATTGAATCGATTGCAAGTTGAGGGTGCCTAGACCGCCCGGGAGATGCTTAGCACCTTGCAGGGCTAGGCTCTGATTTTTTTTAATAACATTTTATTCAGTGAGTCCAAGAGTTCATCAAAATTAAGTTAGAGTGGTTATAAATGAACCATATATCCCAATTTTAGCAGGAGAGTTTCTGTTTCGCCTAAGATGGCCTGATGTGTCTGAAATGTCTTTCATGATGCCTGGAATGTTCATCAATCGAAACATTTATATAAAATTAGAATAAGTGCAAAGTGCTTGTTCAAGGCAGATCCCTACCTCAATCTAAAATGCTTTGTATACACCTTTTTCACTCTGACCATATAGTGAGCATGTGTTTTATGCCAACAATTTGTCAAGGCCAAAGCTAGTCATCATGTGCCAATCAACATAATTCAAATGTGAATCTGAGATGTCTATGACCAAGTCTAGCCAGTCATAAACCCCTACTGTGGTCTCTCAGGGATGAGGTGTATGGGGAAAAAAACTTTCACTCTGAGAAACATGGTCACATTGCTGTTGAGTAGCAGAACCAACACATATACATATTTTTAAAAATAACAAAGGAAATATACTTATTTCTTTTATATGAGTATTTCATGACCCTAAATAAATCTGCCACATATGTGTCCCAGTCTTGAATTTGAAAACATGACCATTTTATGTAATTAGTACTTATATATTTATAAAAGCAAGGAATCTAGAACAGAAATTGAGAGTCCAGAGATCTGCAAACTAGCTCTCTCTGTCAGTTCTTCAACATGTGGCCTTAGGCGAGTTATTTATAATACCTCTGCCTTGTCTTTTTCCTCTGTACAATGTGGATAATAACACTTAACTACCTCACAAGGGTATTGGAAGGATTGATTAGTTACTGTCGGTAAAGTACTTTTGAACATTTATATTGAGTGAGTATAAGTGCTAACTTTTAAATTGAGAGGTTTAAAGTGGAAATCTGCAAGGAAAGGAAAGGTTGAAGTACCTGATTTTAGTTAGAAAACTGAAATGACAGCAGATTAGATTTCTCTTATCACCTGAAAGTATTCCAGCTTTAGTCATCTTTACAGGAATCTGAGAAGACATCACAGGTCCCAGTTCACAAAACTAACTAATGAGACTGATTCAGGAGCTGAAGATCTTCAGAAGCAGGATATGTACTTAACCACTGCCAACCCAAAGATGCTTTTAAGGGGACATTCAGGACTTTAATTTAAATGTTATGAGCACCAGTAATAATTATAATGTACTTTCCCTACAAATAGAAAGCAAATAGAAAGAAAGGGTTATAACAGACATGTGCAGATCCCACAGTAGTGGAAATGTGAATCCTGGTGGGAATTGTTCCAAAGCACTTTATATTGTTGTAACTTCATGTTGAATTGGCTTTGTAAATTTAATGGCAAGAAAAGCATATTTAATCTTTTCCTTTCTTCTCTGTATCCAAACATTTGTATTTGCTTTGTATTTCAAGTGAAAAGAAAAGGGGTTGGTGACAGGGCATTCTCTGTGATGACCCTTCAGCCTTGGAATCTGTTCCCCTTGAAACCCTTCAGTTCTCAGGTTTGATAACATTCTGGACATACTGAGAAGCCTATCATTCCTGGGCCTTTGGAAAGAAGGTGGATTGAGGGCTGGAGGGTTAATATTAATGTTTATTATGTCTTCTAAGGAATGGGTTTTCTTTTATTATTATGTTTGCTGGTGGGTGTGAATATATATCTTTAGAGTGGGATGAGCAGTTAATTATATATGTCTACTGTGAAAGCAGATTTTTTGCAATGTCACGCTGTGCCTAGGATGGGTGCATACCAATAACATTTATCAACTAAAATAATAATAATTCTACAACACCTGAGGACTCATAGACTTTAAGATCAGAAGGGACCATTATGATCATCTAGTCTGACCTCCCGCATGATGCAGGCCACAAAAGCCGACCCACCCACTACTGGAATAATTCTCTCCCTTGACTCAGCTGTTGAAGTCCCCAAATCATGATTTAAAGACTTCAAGTTGCATAGAATCCTCCAGCAAGCGACCCCTGCCCCATGCTGCGGAGGAAGGCAAAAAACCTCCAGGGCCTCTGCCAATCTACCCTGGAGGAAAATTCCTTCCCGACCCCAAATATGGCGATCAGCTGAACCCCGAGCATGCGGGCAAGACTCTCCAGCCAGACACTCAGGAAAAAGTTCTCTGTAGTAACTTTTAATATCCCATCATTGACCATTGGTACTAATTACCAGTGATGGCACGTTATTGACCTATTGACTAAGATCACGTTATCCCATCAAACCATCCCCTCCATAAACTTATCAAGCTTAATCTTAAAGCCAGAGAGGTCTTTCGCCCCCACTGTTTCCCTCGGAAGGCTGTTCCAGAACTTCACTCCTCTGATGGTTAGAAACCTTCTTCTAATTTCAAGCCTAAACTTCCCGACGGCCAATTTATATCCATTTGTTCTTGTGTCCACATTAGTACTGAGCTGAAATAATTCCTCTCCCTCCCTGGTATTTATCCCTCTGATATATTTAAAGAGAGCAATCATATCTCCCCTCAGCCTTCTTTTGGTTAAGGTAAACAAACCGAGCTCCTCAAGTCTCCTTTCATACGACAGGCTTTCCATTCCTCGGATCATCCTAGTGGCCCTTCTTTGTACCTGGTCCTCAGAGCAGTTAAGACTAATTAATGAACCACACCTCATACCATCCCTTTGATGTAGGGAATTGTAATTATCTCTATTATAGAGATGCAGAAATTGGACACAGGGTGAAAATCCTGGCCCTGTTAAACTCAGTGGGAATGTGACTTCAGTAGGGCCAGAGAAGTCAATAGACTTACCCAAGATCACAAATAAAAGGTCAAATTCTCCACTTTCTTACAACTCCACTAAAGTCCATGTTGTACCAGTGTTGCAGAGGAGAGAATTAGCACTCAGACCTGTTCTTCAACCCAAATACCATCTTTCCTTCTTCCTTACAAGAGATACATTAGAGAACACAGTATGGGCAAGTCTACCAATGCAGCTGTGCTTCTGTAGTGCATCTGGTGAAGACGCACTATGCCAATGGGAGAGCTCTCTTCTGTAGGCATAATCACTCCAATGGGAGAGTGTCTCCTGCCGACATAGTACTGGTGTGGACAGCGCTTTGGTCAATGTATCTTACCTGGCTCAAGGGATGTCTTTTTCACACTCCTGAGTGACATAAGTTACATCAACTTAAATGATAGTGTAGACCAGCCCTACGTGTGTGGACTTCTCCGGAATGTCCTAGATTCTCAGACCACTGGGGTGTGTAATAGATTAATCTGATTTTTTTTTCTATAAATACATGCTGATTATTGCCAAATTTGTATATTGCCAACATATGTAACTGTCTACACTGTCAAAGCTGATAGAGTTGTATTCAGTGATTTCCTATTACCTTATATTTTATGTTTTTTTAGGACCGTCAGCTAGATGTACAGCATAATGAACTCTGTTTTCTAATGTGCAACTAGGCTACAAGTTATGAACAAACATATTTCTCTGCTTCTCATTACTTAGCTCATATTTGTGAAATAAATATTTCTCAATTTGTCACATTCTCTGAACATGACTTTAATGCATTTTAAATGAATTATTACTTCTATCAGAGATATGTGAAACAGGTCTCAAATCTGCCAGGAGGAGCAGATTATAGAGTGTATGGTTCCTGAAGTAAAAATGCTTTGGGATACAGAATTCAATTTTAATAAACAGTCCTATGCATGTGAGACTTCCTTGCTATTTTTTCATTTAGTGTTTGCCCTTCTGTTATGCTTTTGGGGCCATGTTTGTATGTGTGTAATGGATGTAATGTTATTGTTTGCACAGGGAATCAGTATATCTTGACTCCAGTTTGTTATATGAAAACAAACAAACAAACAAACAAAAAAAACAAGTAATACTGTGAATATCCTTTACTGCTGGGGGTAGTATTTTCTCAGGTCATGTACCACAGACTCCTATTTTAGGAGGGTTTACCCTTAGGAATTAGCATTTGCTTCAGGCTGAACCCTGTCAGACAAGATCTCAGCCTCAGAACACTTTTAAAAAAAGCAATTTTGCAAAACAATTCATGATTCAGGATGGGGGACTCTACACTGGGAAGCAATGACTCTGAAAGGGACGTGGGAGTCATGATGGATAATCACCTGAACATGAACTCTCAGTGTGACATTATGGCCAAAAGGGCTAATGGATGAATAAATAGAAGTATCTCAAGTAGGAGTAGGGAGGTGATATGACCTCTGTATTCAGTACTGGTGCAACTGGTATGGTAATACTGTTTCCAGTTCTGGTATCTACAGTTCAGAAGAAGGTTGTTGATAAATTGGAGAAGATTCATTGAAGACGCACAATAATAATTAAAGAACTAGAAAACATACTTTATAATGAAAGACTCAAGGAGCTCAATCTGTTTAGAGGGTCAAGGGGTAACTTGATTACAGTCTATAAGTATCGACATAAGGAACAGAATTTGATAACATACGAGTTTTCAATCTGGCAGATAAAGGTGTAACAAGATTCAGTCCCTGGAAGCTGAACTTAGACTAATTCAGAATAGAAATGAGGCACACCTTTTTTTTAATAGTGAGAGTAATTAACCACAGAAACATTTTTTCCAGGGGTTGCAGTGGATTTTCTAGCACTGGCAATTTATAAATCAAGTTTGGCTGGTTTTCTGAGATATGCTCTGGTTCATACAGGAATTAATTCATGGAAGTCCTGTGACCTGTGTTATACAGGAGGGGAGACCAGGTGATCACATTGGTCCCTTATAGTCTATGAATCTGTGATTTACATTCCAAGTTTCAGATGCTCCTTCTCCATGATTTTTCCACACAGTTGTACTCATCATCCTTTCCATATTTCCATATATCCAATATATTCTTTAAATATTTATCTACATTTCCCCCCTCACATACACCATTCCTCTTCTTTTTGCTGCACCCTGTCACTATGAATTGATTCAAAACTGCATCACCACTAATTGCCATGACCTGTGAAGACAGCCACCAAGATTAGTGAGCTTCCCCCTCCGCCCAATTCTGATTCACTTTAAATATTACCTCCCTTCCTTGTGCAAACACACACCAGGGGCTTCCCAGGATGTGGCCCAGTGGTTTACAATGAAGATAGGATGATGCTCTTTGGCTTTCTGGCTTTGGGTTGCATAACTCTTGCACTTTTTGCATTATAAACATCTTTTCCTATTTTCCTGCTATCTGTTGTTCTGTCCATTTTCTCCTGAGGCCAACAAGGAAAAGAGCCACTAGGCATGGAACGCAGGTGGACTGATGGAAAAAACAAAATATCTAATAAAATGTACTTAGCAAAACATGGCAGAAATTACAGCTGAACTGAAGGAGGGACAGCTTGAGATCACATAATGTTAGCATGGATGTAGAAAGGGATAGAAAATAATACTGATAATATTGTAATGCCATTATATTAATCAGTGGTACACTTTTTCCTGGACTAATGTATTCAGTTCTAGTTACCCTACCTCAAAAATATATAGCAGAAATGGAACGGGCTCCAGAAACGTATGACTATAATGAAATATATTGTGCTTTGGTTAATTAGTGTTTGGACCTTTTTGGTGATGTCAGAGCAATTCACCAACTCCCAGTGGAGCATAGCTAGAACCTCATCAACAAAATAAAATTAAAAACATCAAAAGCCCATTATCTTAAGTAGATTGGAGAAGATTAATGGGAAGAAAAGATAACTGAAGACCATCACCCTGCACTACAAATTGGAATCACAATGTAACAGCTCAGGACACATTAATGTTGTAACCAGGTTCTATAACAATTCCATTTGTAGGTCCTAAATATAGTGAAATGTGCTAGCTGATGACAAATGCTGTCATTTTATGGGAACCATGGCTGCAGCTGACTCAGGGCTGACAAGTTTCTTAGGTAAAATTTAATGTTTAAACATCGAGGGCAAGGAAAGGGAGGATGCGAGAGTGAATGGGAGGAGAGAGAGAGAGAGGAAGAGGCAAATGAAGGGAGTAGAGTGGGATGGCTCAAGGGAAAGAATGACAACTTTTACACTGCTGCCCCCACACTAGCAGCATAAGTGCCAATTCAGCAGTAGATTGTGTTCCAATGGGCACTTTTAATACGATTATACCAACACACTTCCAAAAGGCCATGTCACTAATCCCCCATTATCTCCTAGAGACTCCTGACCACTAATATTCCCACTATTCTCATAATGTACACACTAGAACCTTGTTTTGGGTCCCTGCAAGTGCATATCTTGTCAATTTCTTTGACAGGACACAGGATACAATTTGACACTAATGTGAACTTTGCCTCTGTGGGTTCAGGCTATAATTTAAATGGCCTTTATTGCTGGTCATCACTGTGGTGCTCCAGCAAATCCAGAAAAAAAATTAGACAGCAATGTTATTCAGCACATCCATAACCTTTAAAGCAGGCTACACGGTAAAAAATAAAGAAAGAAATAAAAGCCAAAACAGTTTTATTAAGGTAATGACAGAAATAGAATGAAATCCATACCTAATGGACCTTTATTCATATCTTTTTGCCATGCACACCAGCTGAATATTGTAGTGTTTGATTCTCTGGAGAACTATTCTCTTTTTCCAATTTCACATATTCTCTAGAGGACCATCCCTCTGTTTGCAGTAGTGGTGCTGCTTTAGAGGCTATGCTTCATGGATTGTTAAAACCCTGTATTTGTGATAGCTAGAGATAATAATTTTCCTCCATACACTAGCAGTTTCCTGATGTTCAGAACTTAGCAATTTATATGCCAGGCCTTCACATGGGGCAGAAGGCAAATCCTATAGGGAGGCAGTGGGATCTGGAGGCTAAAGCACCAGACTATCATAAAACCTGGGGTCTAACATTAGTGGTCTCACTGACTCCCTGTGGACTGGAGCAAGTTATTGTGGGTGGGATTCACAAGGGGGATTTAGAAGCCTAAATCCAAAATTGAGATCTTCCAAAACCTGACTCAGTTGCTGCATAACTTTGTCGGCACATAAATTCCTTAGATACCTACGTTTCCAAAGGTAAAGTTCCCATGGTGCCTAAATTTCTGCTGCCGGGCAGGCACACAGCTGCTTCAGTCTGGACACCACTAAGTAGCTTTGTGCCTAATTCACATCTAAGCATCTATGGAATTCACAAACTAGGCATTCCCTGCCCATTTTGCCTATAGGGCCCAATCTGGTAAAGGTACTTAGAGGACACCTTAGAATAGGTCTACCAGATCAGGCCTGGCACAGAATACTGGCAGTGATGGTGGTAGTCTTCTACCCAGTAGTTAAAGCACTCAACCAGGTTCAAATCCCACCCTCAGCCTGATGTGGAGAGGGGACACTCCACACCCAGGTCCCCCATCTCCTAGATGAATGCCCTAATTACTGGGCTATGGGGTGTTCTGGGGCTCTCTCCTGTTGAAGCGGTTCCGCTTTGTATAAAACATATAACTATTCATTGCAGCAGTGAGAGAGATTGACTTTGGACCCCAATGGTTGTGTCTCTTATTTGGAATTTTGGAAACCTGAGTTCAAGTCCCTGCTCCAATTTACATGGGAACAATCCAGGCAGGCCCATACAGGGTCCCCAAATATAGGGAGCAAAAATGTGTCTTTAAGCCTTTTTTTATCCCATTCCCGTTACAAGTGTCAGAATGGACTATCCGATAATCAGTTTCTTTATTTGCACAGCTGTCTACTGCTTTCCTCCGTCTTTACTTGTCTTATTGCTGGCAGGGAAGAGGGAAAGAAAAGAGAAAAACCTACTGCTGAAATTCCTCACTGTTCTGCTGCACCCTTTCCCCAATGCATTTCTATTTGGGTTTTTTGAATCCAGGAAATGTGTGATGGCTCAACACTTCTAAAATTAGTCACCCATTCCTTGTCCACAGGAAGTCATTATGCTCTTCCTCTTGCTCTGTCTGAAACAGCAGATGTAGAGGCTTTGTAGGAAGTAACTAGGCACCCACTTGTGAATCAGTGCCCAGTAGTTCACTGATGAATGAGTGTCATGAATGAGCAGGGAGTTATCAGTGCACTCCTGATCATCTTTCACAGAGCCCTGGCTCAGCAAATCACTTTAAAGCCCAGTGAAAATAGAAGAATGAAACTACAGAGGTTTGTCATGGGACAATGGTAAGGTAACACAGAAAGAAATGCTTTCTTCCAACACTGAACAGGGATCTTTATTAGAATAAGGAAACCGTTTTATCCCTAAAGCTACTCACTCACTCACTTTCTTTTACTCCGCTTCACTATAAAACTTCTAGCAAGACCCCATTCCTGCCACAGTTTAAAAAAATTCTCACAAGGATAAACAACAAAACAAGAAGGATAGAGAGGCAATACATTAAATAAACAAAAATAAAGAAAGAAAGAAAGAATTGGAGGAAAAAAATAAGTAGACTAAAATAATTCAGAGAATAGACCCAATAGTGCCCTGACATATTTGGGTACAAATCTCAATGAAGTCAACCGAGGTTACATTCATGTATCTGAAGGCAGAATTAGTCTGAGTATCTTCTAACAAAGAACACAGAAGAGAGGAAAAATCAATATAGTGCAAACAAAGCACCAAAAGACATAAAGCAAAACACAAAGAAGCCAGAAAAAAACAAAATAAATTAAAAATAAAAATATAAATGCAATTGAAAACTAAAAAGGAAATATAAAACTGTACTAAGGAAAGATATGGGGAGTGAAGCAGGAAAGAAAAAAAATATGCAACGTGAACTCATTTAAAAGTAAGGAAGAATGGCAAAAGCAAGGACAAAACTACAAGCAGAAAAGTCAACAGTACAAACAAAGACAAGCAAGAAAAAGAAAAAGAATAGTCTGAAGGAAAACAAAAACAAAAAGGAAGAAAAATGCCCTTATTGGGGTTGTACATTGTGTGGAGGCAAAAGGGAGAATAGCTTTAATTCTTAACACTATAGGTATTTTTAGATGTTGCAAATTCTACTATTAAAATTCAAAATATCCCCCCAGTATTAGAATACAGGCCACAAAGCCACAGCTACTGTTTCTTGATAGTACTAATGTCTTTTCCACATCTGTGTGTGGGGGTAGGGGCGGGGGAAGGGGGCACAGGTATGTTTTCAGATGTGAATCCCAGAAGTACTGCCTCTAACAGATTATATTTATAACCAGAAAGAAATAACAACCCTGGGAATATTGATTTGCCGGCACTGCAACATTAATCCGAGGTATACTGCTTTTTAGAGTTGGTGCCATGAGGAATGATATCCCAGCACAGCAATCACTTAGATTGTCTTTTAAAGAAAGATTACGGTCTGGACAATGGGCCAATTTCTGCTTATTTCTGTAAATCCAGATTAACATCACTGACTTCAGAACAGTTAAAATGAATTTACACCACTGTAACAGAAAGCAAAATTGGTCTTATATACTTTTTCAATTGCTTTGACTAAAATATATGTTTACATATGAAAAGTTTTAAATGAACTTACTATATGATCATTGCTGAAGTTAGAAATTCATGATATATATAGCTGGTCCCTCTCCCCAACCTTCTGTCTCTGTGGAAACATAATATGCATTTTAAAATAATATTGCTTTTGCTTCTTAAAACCAAGAATATAAGCAAACGTAGCCAAGCAGAAAAGGGTAGTACTGCATGACAGCGACATTATTTGCAAAGAGGATATTAAAGAAACCGGAGTTTTTATATGCCTCTCAGTACAGGTTCATAAACAGTTACTCGGTTGGAAACACTTTTGTGACATGTAACATGTCCTTTGTGCTGTGAAGTTACACAATGTTAGCTATGACACATTTTTTTAAACAACTCAGTCATTATGAAAGTGGTTTAACAGCTGTAATTAAAAACAATAAAGTGCTCAAGAGACTCAGCTGTGTTGGCAATTGAAATAAAAGTGTGTACATGGAGAACACATGCATATAAAGATGAGGATTAGCTTGTGATTTAGACTGCACACTTCCACAAGCGAGCAAGTGGGAATAAGAACTCCCTGCCTGGAGTCTGGGTTCAACAGCTACTTACAGTTCCCCATGCCTCACCCTCCTGCTCCTGGGAATAGGTGGTATGGAAGGAGAGGGGAGTGGCTCCATCACACACCTGATCCAGTGGTGGGGGAGGGCTTTGCCTTGACCCCAGCACATGCATCAATGCAGTGACCTGGTGCAGGGGATGGAGTAATTTGCAGGTGGCATTACTGTCCCCTGGCAGCATGTGGGGGGTGGGGGTGAGGGGGCAGGGAAAGAATTATGGCTCCCTGGAATCTCCTAGGTGGTATAGCAACACATCATCCCTTATTTCCCCTTTCATTTTATATTTAAAATGAGGGAAATTTTTTGGTCTCATGGTAGCAGCTAAAAGCTTGAAAGTGTGACCTCTAAAGGCTCTAAACCCTCAGAAAGCAAGTAAAAAGAGCCCAACATTTATTATTTCTATAATCTCTGGATTTTTTGAGCTAATCTCCTGATTTTCAGGGCCTGTCAATTCTGTACACTTCTTCCTAGAATGCATCACGCCTGCTGCCTAGGTGGCCAGGCAATTCTCCTAGCTGTTGCATGAGGAATAGAGTCATTCTTTTGCCTGCTCTCTGCTACTTCCTGCCCTTTGGGGTATCAGACATTCCTTACTCCCTGCCCCCATAAGGGCCAGGCAGAATCCAGCCCTAATTCAACATATCATATTGGAACTTCAGTACTGACAAATTCTATACAAGGAACACTAGCATCCACTCCCAGACTGCTGCACTGGGCAGCACAGTATGGGGAGGAGGTGAGCAGCCCTCAGTGGCGAAAGAACAGGTTAAGGACTATTTAGAAAAGCTGGACATGCACAAGTCCATGGGGCCAGATGCAATGCTTCTGAGGGTGCTGAGGGAGTTGGCTGATGTGATTGCAGAGCCATTGGCCATTATTTTTGAAAACTCGTGGCGATTGGGAAAAAGGCAAATATAGTGCCCATCTTTAAAAAAAGGGAATAAGGAGAATCCGGGGAACTACAGCCTCACCTCAGTCCCTGGAAAAATCATGGAGCAGGTCCTCAAGGAATCCATTTTGAAGCACTTGGACGAGAGGAAGGTGAGCAGGAACAGTCAGCATGGATTCACCAAGGGCAATTCATGCCTGACCAACCTGATTGCCTTCTATGATGAGATAACTGGCGCTGTGGATATGGGGAAAGCGGTGGATGTGATATATCTTGACTTTAGCAAAGCTTTTGATACGGTCTCCCACAGTATTCTTGCCAGCAAGTTAAAAAAGTATGGATTGGATGAATGGATTATAAAATGGATAGAAAGCTGGCTAGATCATCAGGCTCAAAGGGTAGAGCTCAATGGCTCGATGTCTAGTTGGCAGCCAGCATCAAGTGGAGAGCCCCAGGGGTCGGTTCTGGGGCTGGTTTTGTTCAACATCTTTATTAAGGATCTGGATGATGGGATTAATTGCACCCTCAGCACGTTCACGGATGGCACTTAATTGGGGGGGAGTGGTAGATAAGCTTGAGGGTAGGGACAGGGTCCAGAGTGACCTAGACAAATTGGAGGATTGGGCCAAAAGAAATCTGATGAGCTTCAACAAGGTCAAGTGCAGAGTCCTGCACTTAGGGAGGAAGAATCCCATGCACTGCTACGGGCTGGGGACCAACTGGCTAAGCAGCAGTTCTGCAGAATTACAGTGGGGATTACAGTGGACGAGAAGTTGGATCTGAGTCAACAGTGTGCCCTTGTTGCCAAGAAGGCCAACGGCATATTGGGCTGTATTAGTAGGAACACTGCCAGCAGATCGAGGGAAGTGATTATTCCCCTCTATTCGGCACTGATGAGGCCACATCTGGAGTATTCTGTCCAGTTTTGTGCCCTCCACTACAGAAAAGATGTGGACAAATTGGAGAGAGTCCAGCAGAGGGCAACGAAAATGACTAGGGGGCTGGGGCACATGACTTATGAGGAAAGACTGAGGGAACTGGGCTTATTTAGTCTGCAGAAGAGAAGAGTGAGGCGGGATTTGATAGCAGCCTTCAACTATGTGAAGGGGGGTTCCAAAGAGGATGTTGCTCAGCTGTTCTCAGTGGTGGCAGATGACAGAACAAGGAGCAATGGTCTCAAGTTTCAGTGAGGGAGGTCTAGATTGGATATTAGGAAACAGTATTTCACTAGGAGGGTGGTGAAGCCCTGGAATGGGTTACCTAGGGAGGTGGTGGAATCTCCATCCTTAGAGGTTTTTAAGGTCCGGTTTGACAAAGCCCTGGCTCGGATGATTTAGTTGGGATTAGGTCCTGCTTCGAGCAGGGGGTTGGACTAGATGACCTCCTGAGGTCCCTTCCAACCCTGATATTCTATGATTCTATGATTTTTGCACTATCTGGAACTAGCCTTTATATGTGTTGGCACAGCTATTCTTTACATTGCTTCTCAGAGGGCAAACTGCCTAGGCAGAATTCAATGGAAAGACAGCACCATAGGAGAAAACATTTGATGTCTGATTGAAATTTGTTTTCACCAGTCTATGTGGTCAGCTGTCCACAGCATAGTGGGCTGTGACAGATACAGAGAGAGTTCCCCCTTCAATGCATTGTCATTATGTGGAGATTAAGACTTGGACATTATCTTCTCCCAGCAGCTTTACACATTTGCACTATCCACTCTGGCTTTCTTTAAAAGGTTGCTGAATAATTATTTCTCTTCTCCACCTTGTTTCTGTGCTCTCCTGCTCTGCCTCTTCTGTGTATGTTTTCTTCAATCAGCTCCAGGACAGCAGTTCTTGAAGCAGCATGGGGTGAATTTGAAGCAAATGGATATAATTTAAATTTGGATCCAGCACAGCAGCTGTAGATACCCTTGCTCTATCCTGCTGTGGTTGAGCTGGTCTGAACTATGTTCTAAGGGCCAGACTGTGACTTGGGAAAAGCCCTGAGTAAAGGGTGGTGCAAAAGCAGCGCTATCCCAGGGGTATGCCTGAGAGGCCTTGTGATTCAGAGACACCCCCTGAGACACAATTCCTACTCTGCTTCATCCTTGCTCCAGCAGGTAGACACTTCTAATCACCTATATGACTACTGTTCAGCTATTCTAGGCAGCAAGTAAGTGGGGGAGCCAAAGTTCCACCCATTCCCTGCCCTCTCTGCTCATCTGCTTCAGGGAGGGAGTAAGTGGACAAGTAACCCACTTACTCCTGTGTACCTGGAGCCAAGGTCCAGGTAGCCACCCCCTCATGGAAATGTAAGGGGATGATCTAACTGCCTTGCATGGTCACGTGGTCTGAATCGCAATAACCCTAAAAGCTATACAATGATCTGCCATTTCATTGTTTAGGTGGTTGTCATTTCTACAAACAAGGAGATCACCACAGAAATGCAATCTTGAATATAGGCTTGATTGCAATATACTCCTTCAACAACATCAGGAGCAGAAACCAAGACTCCAGTGACATAGCACAACTATCTTTTAAAAAAATACAATGATAATCTGCTTTTTATTAATCATTATTATTATTATTAGAAGCCTTCTAAATATGATGAAAGTAGAGTACTATCTGGACATGATATTTTGAAACAGCTGTGTATCAGCAATGTTCTTGAAATGTTCATCTTCTGGCTCTGAAGATGGTAGGCTAAAATTGATCCTTGAACCAGAGTAAGTACAAAGCATCCCATGCTGTATACATTAGTCATTTAAGTCTTTTCTTATGTTTGGTCCCATTGTTTTAGAGCATCATGATAATGCTTTATTTGGTGAGCAGTCAGTTTGCAAGCAGACACAGAAATCCCTTTAAAATGGGGGTTCCCCTGTATTTACTCTTGGAAACATCACAATGCAATGCTAATTGGTTTTTGTAAACTCCTTGTCTATTCAGTTTGCTCTTAGACCCAGAGAATCTTCTGTGCTGTAGCTTTGTATCCACATGTCCATAGTAAATGAGTAGCACTGACTGGTCTTTACTTAACTTGTCACTTGCTATCAAAGTTTTTTTTGTACATTTCAGGTATTGTTAGCAAATATGTGTAGAATGGAAACTGGTAAGGAGGCTCTGGTGGTTTTATAAGCAGCCCAAGATACACATCTCCACATCTGGAATGGGCAGGCTATCAACACGTATCAGCTCACTACTACAATAGCATGTGTGTGTATCAAAATCCTGAGAGGTATCTTTGTCTTTGCAGAATTGATTTTCCAAGATTTCCTCGGGGCTGCACATTTTTCTCCAGGACTCTGAGCAGAGCTGTAGCTTCTTAAGGCACAATGCTCGCTTTCCATAGAATCTTGCCAGGCCTCAGGTTGTGTGATTCCTTCATACTTACACATGGGTCATTGAATGAAGATGTAAGATAACTGCTTTTTATATTATACAGCTCCTGAGGTTTAGAAACGTTCATAAAACAGAACAGCAGGATGTGAGGATTTTAAAATATTTCAGTTCAATCTTTGTTACTCTTGTGGGAGTTATCTAAAAAAAAAAAAAAAAAATTGCACATTTATTGTCCTATTAAAGCCTATAGTTGTCTTTCAAAATAAGACAGAAGCCAAGGCCAAGAATATAGCTTTAAACTGTTCAGTGAAGCCAGGGAAAGTGTGCTGTCATTCTTTTTGCAAGGAGAAATAAGCCTTTAGAATTAAAGTGATGCTATCAGGAAATGTATCTTTGTCAGATAAATAAAAAGTATGTCCCCACATTTTCCCTATTCATCTTCTCACAGATGACACAGTCTATCATCATGATGTACAGGGGAAAGTAGGTATAATTACATTGTTGGTTCCTGGACAGTGTTCAGTTGCTGAACATACTTTCATAATGTTTTTTATCAATCCAAATGGATTTTAGTGTTGGCAGTAATGGATTGCTTGAGAGAGACTGACAAAAGTACTGCATAAAACTGATATAACCATGTGAACATGGTGTCCTTGACTGAAGGTGGTATAAATCCACAAAGCAGTCTCCTGTAAACAAATCATCTGCTCTAAGAAATGGAAAAACAAGTTTGTATATTTCCCTTTTTTCATAAACAACAGCATTGTGTAGATGTCTTAGGTCATTTCAAAACATGAATTTCACAACAGACTGTGGCTCCCATGTGGACTTCATAGAGGGGAGCATATCATTTCACAGCAGTTTGTGATCAGGAATAAGGAAACTCTGATTTACAGTCAGGAATTAAATTCTGGCTTGGGAAAACAATGCTTTTTGCCAGTTGCAAGAGCCATTAGAAAACTATATAGATCCTTATACATTAAGGACACTTGTTCCTCTAGATTAGAACCCGGGCCCAAGCTGGTGTGTGGAGTTGTGCCTCAAGAAACATATGCCTCCAACTTGAGGATGCACCTGGGGAATGCAGCTGTTGCACCACCCTTGAACAGCATCTGCTTCCCTCTGTTCTCGGCCATCTGTGCTTCCCCATGTGAGGCGGCACATCCCCATCCTCCCCACTCCTCCCTGTCTCCTTTAGAGGTTAGTGCCAGCAGCAGTGTTTGCCTGGAATAGTCCTTTTAATTTACAGGATCACATGGACCATGTTAGTTGAACTGTCTCCCCTGGGTTGACCTGCACTACACTGGGTGCAATCTTTCCCTATGGAATTTTAAAAATTGTTCAAAGGGTGTCAGGGGGAGCAGCAGAAGGGAGACAGACTGATTCTTGGACAGGCCTTCAAATGGCAAGGCCTTCCTGCTACGTCTTTACCAATAATCCTGTCTGCCTCAGTCCTCTTCTTTTTCCTATGCAAAGATAAGATTCTATAACAGCAGCAACAATTTCCTCACTGTAACTGGAGGGCAGGACTCTGCTGTTCATCCAACCTGTTAGCAGTAGGAGATGCTGATTGATTCATATTGACTCACTGGAGCAAGTGTGACTCACTGATGGAAACTTGGCTAAAATAGCGGTGGGGGGAAGTGGACCTTAAGAAAGAGAGAACTAGGGCAGTATAAGTCCTGCAGGTAAATACAAGGAACATCAAAACTTACAGAATATAAAAAGAACATAAGGATGGCCATACTGGGTCAGACCAATGGTCTGCCTAGCCCAGTATCCTGTCTTCCGACAGTGGCTGAAAGATGCTTCAGAGGAAATAAACAGAACAGGGCAATTAACGAGTGATCCATCCCCTGTCCTCCTGTCTCAGCTTCGGGCAGTCAAAGGCTTAGAGACACCCTGAGCATGTGGTTGCCTCTTTGACCAGCTGCTCAGGGTGCAGAGCTGGTAGGGGTGCAAAAATGGGGTGGCGCAGGAGCAGGGCTAGTGGCATCAGACTCCCCCCCGCCACCGGCAGGTTCGAGCCCAGTGGTGTTGGCCAGAGCCCAAGGTACTCAGTGCCCCACCCCCAGGATCACAGGCGTGGTGTCCCTAGCCACAGCAGGCTCTCCCTGGCGCTAGGACCACGGCAGGGCAGTAGGTGGGCAGGGCATTGAGTATGGCTTGACTCGTACTGAACATGCTCAGTAACATCTGCTGAAGCTGCTGCCCTTGCTGGGGATTTAAAAGGTTAAAGGGGGACAAATGGGGCAAATCGGGGTGGGAATGGGCAGGGTCTGAGCAGGACATGTAAATTGCACACGGTGGCGGGTCAAACAGCTGGAGGCAGGGGAAGGAGAGGGACCGAGGGGCAAAATCAGGGGAGAGCTGGGGTTAAGCCCAGGGATGAGGTGCTACCAGACAATGGCAGAGGGCAAAGCCCTGGCACAGGGTGGCGGTAACAGTTACCCATATGGGATGAGCCACCTACTGTGCTTACAAAAAGGGTTGGGGGGCAGAGGGGATTTTTATTTCCCCTTCCTCAGGACAGTATGTCACAACACCCACTTCCCAGGGCTTTATTCTTAAAGGCACAGACAACCCAATGCCTAGACATGGCAGCACCTCTCTAGCTGAGGTGCTACAGGAGACTTGATGGAGTGAAATATTTTACATGCACCCCTAAAAACTGTGTCACACATTTTGAGTATTTCAAAGATTCCCTTATCAGTTTATATGTCTGCATAAAGTCTCCTAGCAGTTCCCACATTTGTCTTATCTGCTGCTGTGATTCCCTGTATTGCACTCCCTTCCTTGTAATCCATTTCAAATATAGTTTTGCTCCTTTTAAAATGTTATTTATTTATTTATTACTCTTAGCACTTCATCATTTACCTCTGTCAACACTGTGCAGATGGCTGTCATTGTGCTATTTCATTTATATTTTAATAACAAATAATCACTGAAAATATTTAAAGTAACTAGCTACTAGTAGTTTTAACAATGCATCTGTGTTTTTAGTATAGCACTTCCTATGTTTTTACTGTGATTTTTAACTTGGAATTTTTAATTCTAAATTTCTTTTTATTTTTATAGTACAAATTTATTCTGTTCCATCAGGTGACTTCCAGTCTTACAGATTTCCTAGCCTGGTGTCAAAACTTCTTCATTTGCATTTGATCCACCAGTGGGGATTGTTTTTCTCACCTCTTAGTTTGCCGCTCAATCCAGCCCTTAGTGCTTTTTCACATGTCACTGCTTGTGTGGAGAACTTGGTTCCCAGATATTCACTAAGGGCAGTAATAGCACTAATACTATCTCATATTAAATCTTTCTCAAAGGCAAAAATCTACTGTAATTTTTACTAAACATAAGAATGGCCATACTGGGTCAGACCAATGGTCCATCTAGACTAATATCCTGTCTTCCGACAGTGGCCAGTGCCAGGTGCTTCAGAGGGAATGAAAACAACAGGCAGTCATTGAGTGATCCTGTCATCCACTCCCAACTTCTGGCAGTCAAAGGCTAGGTATATGGACACCCAGAGCATGGGGTTCCATCCCTGGCCATCTTTGCTCATAGGCATTGATGGACCTATCCTCCAGGAACGTATCTAATTCTTTTTTGGACCTACTTATAGTTTTGACCTTCACAACACAATAAACACAAATCTACAATCCCAAGATTGCTTGAAAAGCACAAGAAATAAAAAATTATGAATTATATACCTGCAAGTCATAAAATTTTAAAAAAGAAATAAATGAATCCAGCCGTTTTTGCTGATATTGTCCCCATGGAAGAAATATTACATATAGTATAGAGCCCCTTCCTGGGATTCATGTGCCCTCAGCAGGAAAGTCAGAACCCTCTGGAGAGCAGTGATATATTTGGCCATGTGTCTATTCCCTTAAAGGACCATATTGAAGTGTGAGCTTAAATAAGGAGTCAGGGTCCTAATTTCCTTCTAATTGCAGCAGGCAACATAGTCAGAACTCCCTGTGTTTTTTGCTTCATCAGCACCATTTAAGGTACTTTAAAAATAGCTTATAAATGGTTGTTATGTATTTATTAACATATTTAATGTTTACAATGCAAAGCTAGTTGTCAGTTAAGTCTGTGCTTATGTTAATTCAAGTTACATCAGCATATAGTCACCACAGTTAGTATGTCACTTGTGCACATGCATAATTGGAAATGAGTTCCACATATTGACTGTGCATTGTGTGAAGAAGCACTTCCTTTCATTTGTTTTAAGCCTGCTCCCTATTAATTTCATTGGGTGAACCCTGGTTCTTGTGTCATATGAAGGGCTATTCACTTTCTCCACACCATTCATGATTCTATAGACTTCTATCGTACCTCCCCCCCTTAGTCATCTCTTTTCCAAGATGAACAGTCCAATCTTTTTAATCTCTCCTCATATGGAAACTGTTCCATATCCCTAATATTTTTTGTTGCCCTTCTCTGTACCTTTTCCAATTCTAATATATCTTTTTTGTGATGGGGCAACCAGAACTACATGCAGTATTCAAGGTGTGGGTGTACCATGGATTTAGATGGTGGCAGTATGATATTTACTTTCTTAATATCTATCCCATTCCCAATGATTCCTAGCAATCTGTTAGCTTTTTTGGTCACTGCTGCACATAGAGCAGATATTTTCAGAAAACTATCCACAATGACACCAAGATCTCTTTCTTGAATGTAACAGCCAGTTTAGACCGCATCATTTTGTATGTACAGTTGAGATTATGTTTTCCAATGTGCATTACTTTGCATTTATCAATGTTGAATTTCATCTGCCATTTTGTTGCCCGATCACCCAGTTTTGTGACATCTCTTCGTAACTGTTTGCAGTCTTTCTTGAGTAATTTTGTATCATCTGAAAACGTTGCCACCTCATCATTTATCCCTTTTCCTGGATCATTTGTGAAGATGCTGAACAGTGCAAGTCCCAGTACAGATCCTTGGGAGACCCCACTATTTACCTGGCTCCATTGTGAACACTGACCATTTATTCTTTGTTTCCTGTCTTTTAACCAGCTATGGATCCATGAGAGAACCTTTCCTCTTATCCCACGACTGCTTAATTTGTACAGGAACTTGTCAAAGGCTTTCTGAAAGTCCAAGTACACTATATCAACTGGATCATCTTTGTCCACATTCTTGTTGACCCCCTCAAAAAATTCTTGATTGGTGAGGCATGATTTCCCTTTAAAAAAGCCATGTTGACTTTTACCCAACAAATCATGTTCATCTATGTGTCTGATAATTCTGTTCTTTACTATAGTTTCAACCAATTTGCTTGGTACTGAAGTTAGGCTTACTGGCCTGAAATTGTCAGGATTGCCTCTGGAACCCTTTTTTCTTTAAAATGAGCATTAGCTGTCCTCCAGTCATCTGGTGCAGAGGCTGACTGAAATGGTAGGTTACATACCACGGTCAGTAGGTTCTGCATTTTCATATCTGAGTTTCTTCAGAATTCCTGGGTGAATACCATCTGGTCCTGGTGACTTATTACTGTTTAATTTATCCAAAACTTCCTAAATCAATACCTATCAATACCTCAATCTGGGACACTTCCTCAGATTTGTCATTTAAAAAGATTGGTGCAAGTGTGGGAAACTGTTACAACCTCTGCAGTGAGGAGCGGTGCAAATAATTCATTTAGCCTCTCTGCAACAGCCTTGTCTTTCTTCAGTGCTCCTTTAGTGCCTCAATCATCCAGTGGCCCCTCTAATTGTTTTGCAAGCATCCTGCTTCTTAAAAATGTTTTTGCTGATAGTTTTTTTGTCTTTTGCTAGTTGCTCCTCAAATTCTTTTTTGCCCTGCCTAATTACACTTTTACACTTGGCTTGCCAGAGTTTATGCTCCTTTCTATTTTCCTCAGTAGGATTTGACCTCTAATTTTTAAAGGATGTCTTTTTGCATCTAACCATCTCTCTTACTCTGTTGTTTAGCCATGGTGGCATTTTTTTTAGCTATTTTAGACTGTTATAAATAACATCAATCCCCAAGGGATGGGGGTGAGTTTGGACACTGACTCAGGATCTGGGTGTTTTCTGGGGACAGGAAAACAGTTTCTGGGAGACTAAGCATGTCAGCATGTCCTACTCCAGGGAGCAAAGAGGCAAATCTAACAAATAGAATTACTAGTAATTAATTTTTCATTTTTGTAAAACTGATGTGATATATGTACTCTTGTCCTATTCCTCCCATGACTGCAGTGGTTCAGATTAGCAGTGTGTCATCTTAACTGTCTTAAATGGCAGCCTGGATAACTCTGAGACCATAATCACCTTCAGGAGGTGAGGATCAGACCCTCTTGTAATGACTAATGAAGGAAGGGGTAGATAATAACTTTTAGTTCTCATCAAGTACTTTTCATCTAAGGATCCGTGGTAAGTATCTTCTCAATTTTACAGGTGGGAAAACTGAGGAGTGGAGAGATTAAATGCTTTGTTGAAGGCCACACCGAGACAGTGGCAGAAATAGAAAGTGAAAACAAGTATCCTGACTGCCAATCCATGTATTTTATCCATAGACCACACTGCCTCTCCCCGCTGAAGATCAGAGAGCAGTTTTAAATGTATCCCATCTCATCATTTTTAAATATATCCAATCTCTTATCAGATCTAGACTTCAACTCTCCTTGGGACTGGGACTTTGAATGAAGTCCAGGAGTTGACATGGCCACACTGCCAGAGTCTGACAAAGACTTTTCATCAGAAAGGTTCAGAGCCTAGCCTCACATCTCTAACTGGCAGTAGGGGGTGAAGACATCAAAGTCTCTGATCTCCCTGGCAAATGCCCCTCATCCAGGCACTTAAGGCACTGCGTAAGCAGGTCAGCTAATGATTTTTTGATTTTGCAAGATGGGCACTGTTTGAATCTTCCATCCTAGAATAAATACAACTGTGGCTGATGGAACAAAAGAACAGATCAAAATGGAGGCCACTAGAACTGATGGACAGGCCTCTGCGATCGCACAGACTTAACTGACAACTAGCTTTGCATTGTAAACATTAAATATGTTAATAAATACATAACAACCATTTATAAGCTATTTTTAAAGTACCTTAAATGGTGCTGATGAAGCAAAAAACACAGGGAGTTCTGACTATGTTGCCTGCTGCAATTAGAAGGAAATTAGGACCCTGACTCCTTATTTAAGCTCACACTTCAATATGGTCCTTTAAGGGAATAGACACACGGCCAAAAATATCACTGCTCTCCAGAGGGTTCTGACTTTCCTGCTGAGGGCACATGAATCCCAGGAAGGGGCTCTATACTATATGTAATATTTCTTCCATGGGGACAATATCAGCAAAAAGGGCTGGATTCATTATGTCTAGAGTCCCTCTTTATAAATAAATAATATGGCTCAAGGCGCTACCCAGACGGTAGAGAAAGTTCAGTGGGTGCCCCCGCAGAGTGTACACACACAGAAAACTTTTTTTGGGGAAAGGGAACATAGTGACAAACTTGGGAAAACCCAGTAACAGAATATATATGCAAAGAAGGAGTAAAATACCCCCCTACACACACACACAGAGTGTCTTTGGTAATAGCCAATATAGCCTGTGAGATTGTCCCACAGGGATTGTCCCATTGGTGGCACCACCTCCCCCACTCACCGAGCCCGACTCACATTTGGGATCAGCGAGTAGCAGTATCCCAGGTATCTCTCCACAGGTCTGTTCCCTGTTTGAAAGGAACTGCTTCACTGGGCTTACTGGAAGTGCCAATATACAAGCTGATTTAGTGATTCAACTTTATTAAGGTTTTAGCTCCAGTGCTGTTCTCCATGTTGTCTCTATCTACAAAGTTGATGGTCTGTATCATCACTTGCCATAAAAATCCTCAGTCTATGTCATCTTTCACAGCAAAATCCCCACTGCTGAAGAGCCACAAGCACTTAGGACCCATGAGCAGAATCCTGGTTGCTTAGAATTGCTTTGTCACAAAGTCAGATCTTTTTCCCTTGCTGAGAGCCCACAACCCCCCAGAATCCAACTTCATGTCTAGTTATGGTAATCACCTACATGTCACAAGAAGAATGGTGGGTAGGTAGCCTTTGCAAATAAAGCTCTCTAGGATCACTCGTTCCTCTCTGGAGATTCTAGCCATAGGGCTTACACATGCAATAAAAAATTAAAGAACAGAAATCATTTTGGCTCAGATTCTCAAAGGCATGTAGGTGCCTAACTCCCATTGATTGGAATTTCAATGAGAGTTAGGCATCTAAATACCTTTGAGGATCTGAGTCTCTCTGACTTCAAAGTCTTCTTGTGTGAGCTGCCCCAGGTGTGAGGAGCTCTCAGGACAAACTGTTGTGCTTGGCCACTTTGTACTGTGTTGCCATGGCACCAAGGAGAGGCTAATAGCAGTTTGATCCTTCCAATCATGTGCTAAGATTTCTTTGAAAGGCAGGTCTCCTAAGATCACCTTGTACTTTTTCACCACTTTTCAAAAACTACGATGTTTGAGTTCAGGGAAGCACTATGTGGAGGTCCAGTAGACCCGCTCGCTACAGGGCAGCATTTATTCCTGTGGGATCCTGTTAATAGAAACAATGGATTACTCAGCACCCATTCCCAAGAGTCTTGGGACCTGTTTCCCAATTATGTGGATTTGCTGCAAGGGCCCATGTTTTAGACTCTGCCTGCCCCCTTTGCTTTCTGGATTTGACAATTTTATCAGAATTGGCCCATTTGTGGCATAGTCAGCATTTCTTCTGTTTGACCTATGGAGTGAAAGACTGGAGACACTGAAAACTGGGGCCACACTACCATTTTATTGTATTTGTGCCTGCCTATGTCCTGATAAGCCAGCATTCAGCTTCCTCCATCCTTTCAAGTTCCTCAGGGTCTACCTGAAAGCTCAGAGGTTTATTGCTTGGATTTACACATAGATCTTTGTGCTGCACCCTCTTGGATAGCTCTAAGTGTCATACTGTGACAGGTTCAGTCACAGAGACCCCCTTGGGACTGTCACCTGATGTGCTGGAATTACCTCTGAGCCCGTTTTCCCTACCAGCTTGGGACTCCAGAACCCTGTCTTGTTGAGCCAGACATGCTAGCCTGCTGCAACACAGACCCAGGTCTGGTCCACCCCCCCCACCCCCCCAAAGCTGCAGACTTTAACCAAACACTGCTCAGCAGGTTTTTTATCTCAAGCATCTAGACACCCAGCCCCCAATGGGATCCAAACCCCAAATAAATCTGTTTTACTCTGTATAAAGCTTATACAGGGTAAACTCATAAATTGTCCGCCCTCTATAACACTGATAGAGAGATATGCACAGCTGTTTGCTCCCCCAGGTATTAATCACTTGCTCTGGGTTCATTAATAAACAAAAGTGATTTTATTAAGTATAAAAAAGTAGGATTTAAGTGGTTTCAAGTAATAACAGACAGAACAAAGTAAGTCACCAAGCAAAATAAAGCAAAAACACGCAAGTCTAAGCCTAGTACATTAAGAAACTGTTTATAGGTAAAATCTCACCCTCAGAGATGTTCCAATAAGCTTCTTTCATGGACTAGAATTCTTCCTAATCTGGGCCCAATCTTTTCCCCTGGTACAGTCCTTGTTAGTTCCAGCTCAGGTGGTAACTAGGAGATTTCTCATGACTGGCAGCCCCCCTTGTTCTGCTCCACCTCCTTTTATAGCTTGGGCCTAAGGCGTAAACCCTTTGTCTCTCTGGATCCCCACCTCTCCTTCTAAATGGAAAAGCACCAGGTTTAAGATGGATTCCGGTATCCTGTGACATGGTCACATGTCCTGTGAGACATCATTCTTCATTCCTGCAGGGCTGGCTCGCACATACCCAGGGAGGTTTGCAAGTAAACGGAGTCATTTACAACCAATTGTCCTAGTCAATTGGAGCCATCAAGCTTCCAAACCACCATTAATGGCCCACACTTTGCATAATTAAAATAGGACTTCAGAATTATACTTCATATTTCTAGCTTCAGATACAAGAATGATATATGCATACAAATAGGATGAACACACTGAGTAGATTAGAAGCTTTGTAATGATACCTTACAAGAGACCGTTTGCATAAAGCATATTCCAGTTACATTATATTCACACTCATAAGAATATTTCCAAAAACTATATGGAGCGCAACGTCACCCAGACATTCTTTCCTTTCCCTATGATCTCACCTTGCACGCACTCCAGTTGTTTCCTTGACTATTCACCATTCGTTCCCCCACTTCAGAGGAACTTTCACCAGCCCCCTTTGGAGACAGCCCTTGAAAGTATAAATGACATCTCAGCTCTGGTTGAGAAGTCTTGGTTGTGGAAACTGAAAATGTGTTTTTAACACAGGCAGAGCCCAACTGTAGACACAAACACCCCTCATTATATATTCTTTCCAGATTAATTTTACTGAAACAAATCCACACCAGGAAGTCAATCAGGAGCCAGTTATATCATTAAAGTTGGAGTCTTGAGGAGACTAAATTATTACACATTTCACAGATGAAAAATAGGCAGGACACAGGTGCCACCAACGCCTGAGGCCCCTGAAATGGCAGGGAATAATTTTTGCGAGATGGACCCATGTGATCCCATCAGATAATTCCTGCTCGATGGGGCAGAGGAAGGCAAAAAACCTCCAAGTTCTCAACCTGTTCAAACAAGAGGAAAATTCCTTTGACATCCCAAATCTGGTGGTTGGTTTAACACTGAGCACAAGAGAAGAGTGGCATAGCTAAGCATTGGAACCATAGGATTCATGGAATTGCATTAGACCCTGGGTCCCATCTACACCTGGCACCTGCTTCCAGCTGTGGCCAATATCTGATGCTTTAGAGGAAGATGAAAAAAACCACCCAGTAATTCAGCTAGCCAATTCTCAATTTGGGGACAAAAAGTTTCTTCCTCGTCCCTGTGCAGTTGATCGTCTGAAATCCTGAGGCATGTGAATTGATTGTTGTTAGTATCTCAGCTACAGAGAGACAAGTGTTAATGTTTTCTTTCTATGGCATGGAAGGGAGGGATTGTGTCACCCTTCCTTACTTCTAGTAATACTTTATTCAACATGAAGTGCCATTCATATCAATAGCACCTGTTTTAGCAGAAGACATCACTCAGTCAGAGTAAGAGTGGCACATGGTGACCTTTATAGAACAGAGGAAACATGCACAAACATGTGCACAAACCATATCCATTTTGGGAGGGACAAAGGGCCAGACTGTGGAGAAGTTACTCACTGTGGTGAGATCTATCTCGCACAAGCAGTCTCACTAGCGTCAGGGGTACTACTTGGGAGAGTAATTGCGCAGCAGTGAGAGTTAAGGATTCACAACCTGACCCTAAAAGAGAAGTGAACCTCAATCTCTGCAAGGTGTGGGTGTGAGGTAGACTCTGAACTACTTCAGGGTGTCTCCCAGGTTTCCCTGATGGTCTGCAGTGTGAAGCAAAGAGATTCTTTACCCCAAGAATCAGGCTGGCACAGACAATACTGAAGGGGTGTATTTACAGTACTGGGAAGACTGACAATCAGCTTCAAAGGTGTGAGGTTACAGTGACCAATATATACCTTTTTCTTATTACTTTATTTGCATTTATTTTGTTCTTACAAAGACAAACGTTGCAGAGACAGAGAATGCACTTAACATGACAGGAACAGAACATACGCATCAAAACTATTCTGATGACATCAACTATCCATGACTACCCCCCTTAAGGCGAAGGGGTGGGATGGAGTGTTTATAGATATCCGGAGGGCTGTGAAGGGAGGGTTTGTTCTGTTCTAAGAGCTGAGTTACTGGGCGGACGTTTGGCCATATAAGTTTATCGAGTGTTTACAGATGTCAGTGTCCTTGGGCTTCCGGTGTTTCTGCTTGTTAGTTACATGGGTTTCTGTTCCAGCTGCTAACTGAATTTTAACTGTTGCCTAACAGCAGTGTCTGGTTGTCATTTTCTGTCTTTTATCCTGTATATTTCTCGCTCTTCCTCATCTTTTCACACTGTGTACAGATTGTGGATGCTTTATGCACCCTGGGACCTGGCAAAGAAATGTCAGTATTAGAGATAAACCATTCATCTGTAGTATGATGCTGATTGTGCAAGAACCCCTCCCATCCTGAGCCCCATGGACAGGGGCATGAAAAACAATAATGGAAAGATGGCACCATCCCCAGTGTGACACCGCCATGATACCTTCCATTTTGAACAGCTACTAACCAGCTAAATTGATGCATTTCTACTGAATACTGTTGACTTTAATATATGCTAGGCTTACACATCATATTATCAATATGTATGAGTCACACTAAATATATTAATATTCACTAAGCATACAATATGAATATAATATTACATTATACACACACACTATGTAATGTTATATTGATATTTATATATACTTCTAGCAGCTACATGACCTGAATTGGCCACTGTCTGTCTATAATCCTGTTCACTTATGCTCAATATGCCATAACACTTTGCAAAGCTGATTTTAACTTTGGCATTACAAAACAGGAAACTTGTCAAAGGCAAAATGTTAATTCAGAGACCAGTACTAGGAATTGTAGTATCCAAAACAGAGATAAGGAAGATACAGAACACCAAGTTAAGGCACTAGGATTAACTGGTGGATTGGATTTTAGTAGCGTGTGAAGAGTTTTGTAACTTGTAAAGTCATCCTATAATCACTCCTAGCTGATATGTGTAACTTTGGGAGCACAACTTCTGCATAAGGTGAATTTAACAATGCTGCACAAGACAACTTCCCAGAAACTGTTATCAAATTGAACATTTTTCTCTGTACTATACTATTATAGACTTTTAGAAATAAACCTGACTGATACTGGTCTCTTGGGTATATTGAATAAGAAACCAAAGTGTGGTCAAGTAATTGACTACAAAATTTATCAACAGTACCTTTCCCAATACGTGCCCAGATACCATCTGAATTATTATTTGTGTTAAGAAAGTGTCACAGGTTAGGCCCCTGGAGGTCTCTTCCAGCCTCAGCAATTTATCACAACTCCAGGTCTCCTTCACCAACACCATATTTTATTGTTGTCTTCTCGCAGGCCACAATTTGCAGTATTATTTACATACATTTACAGCCATTAGCCAGCTTCCCCACTCATTTCTACCAAAAGGACCAGTATTAGCATCATCTAGCCCTGCCAACTTCAGACTCCCCTGCCCTCCAGGCCTTCCTTCCTGTCAGTTTATATAATCCCACTTGTTGGGATTGCTTCCTCTTCAATTAGCCATTCAGATGTAGCTCTATGCAGTTAATTGACACCCTCTGTCAACTACATGTCTTCCAGTTCGGTCCCAATTACTATATACTGAGGGATATTAGATTGGCAGGGTGCTGAGGTGGTTTCTGACTAAGCATATCCTCTTACAGAATGCCCAGGTTCCCCAATCCCATTGGATCCCACTATGCTAGGTGCTATACAAACACAGAGTAAGAGACATTCCATGCCTTGACGAGATTCAAATCTAAACAGTCAAAACAGACAAGACAAAAGATGGAGAGAAACAGAGGCAAAGTGACTTGCCTATGGTGACAGCAGGTCGGTGGCAGAGGGGAAAATACAATCTAGGTCACCTGAGTGCAAGTCCAGGGCCCTATCCACTGGCCATTGCTCTCTCTCAGTTGAGTCCCTATTCTGCCTTTCACAACTACTGTCTTAATATACAACGGTGCTTAGGTTGGTGTAATTTATGTCGCTCAGGGGGTGGCTTATTCACATCCCTGAGTGATGTAAGTTAGACCAACATCAGTGGTACTGTCGACATAGTCATTGAAGCTTAGGAGTTCTGTGTGTGTATGATTGACAACATAGCAGGAGGGCCTTGCCTGGCTGATTCTTGAAGGCAAAACTCTCGCCCCCTGTCCTTACACACACACACAGTCTCTATTATAGACAAAATCTATCCTCTTTTACAGTGTTTAAGGAAAAGCCTCTTGCCCTCTGTGTGTCCCCATCTATAGCCACTCCAAGGAAGAGGTGTTTCTGACCTTTTCTGAATGACATTTTAGTTTTTTCTCTATTTCAGGTGCAGCCAATCAAAAAGGGTTTTCAGTGTTTTCATTCCAATGTTGTGTGGCATGCTGGTACTCAGACACATCGAACAGTGGATGCAAGGAGAATCACTCCATAGGGTAAATAGTATAACCCTGTATTAGGGCTTTTTCATTATATTTGAACTGCAGGAGCAGTCCATCATCCTCATCTTGGCGTCTTTAAGTTGGCCATCTGGGCATATCACACACCCTGCGTGTGGTGTGTCTTTTTTCAAGAAGGCTGCATTCCTTCCACATGTAACCCTTCTACAGCAAAAAGGCCTCAATTCAAAATATGTAGGGTCCCTCTTGACAAATAACAAAGCCCATTCCAGAGTCCCCCCCTCTCCCCCAGAAACCTGGGAACGGTAAAAGCACCCTCCCTAGGTGCCTTTACCAGGCAGAGCATCCCCACTTGCAAGCACTCAGGGAGCATGTACAAAGAAGTAACTCTTTACTGCGGGAGAAGGAACACAGTTTCAAATGTGGGGAAACACAGGAATAGAATATGTATGCAAAGAAAGAGTAATCCCCGCCCCGCCAGGAATTTTAGCATGATGATAATTTCCCTTGACTGCACCTCCATAAAACAACGTGTGGCAGCAAGTCTCAGCCTGGGCCAACTGACTCAGGATCATGGGACTCACACGACAGGACTAAAAATAGCAGTGTACACATTCGGTCTTGGGATGGAGACTGAAACCCGGCGAGAGGCGAGGGTCCCAGAACCTGGGCTCTAGCCTGAGCCTAAACATCTAACACTGTTATTTTTAGCCCCACTGTGCAAACCCTACAAGCCCAAATCAGTTAACATGGGCTCTGAGACCTGCTGCTCTGGGATTTTTGTTGTTGTTGCATAGACGTACCCTCTATAGTCCACTTAGTTCTGTTGCTGTCCTCTCCATTGTCTCTTCTGTGAAGTCCTCCATGCTATCTGTTGCAGCAAAAGTCCTCAATCAATGTCATGTTTCACAGATGAGTCCTGTGTGTCATCTTCTCACAGCAGTGTCTTCATGGGAGGGGAACAAAGAGCATGTGGAACTCTTGGGCAGAGTCTTGGCTGCTTGTAAATGAATTCTTTACCACAAAGTATGAGCTCATTCCCCCCTCTGAGCCTCTCTGGAGCTCACTACCACTGAACATATAAGTTAATGTATAGCTATTAGATCCGATCAGAACGTTTTTCCATTGGAAAAATGCTTATTTTTGAGAGCAAAACATTTTCCAGAAACAGACTGATTTTTATTGTTTTGTTTAGAAAAAAATGAGAATGGAATATTCAGATATGGTCAAAAGGAATGTTTAGATTTTCCATTTCAAAATGGCTTTTTGTTTCAATTTTAAATGTGATGTTATCTAAAATTGCATATATATATATATATATATATATATATATATGTATAAACATTTAAAAAATCAAAACCAGAACAAACCATTTCAATTTAAAAAAAAAAAAAGATCAACACAAAACAATTTTTAAAATTTCATTTTGCCTGAAATTCTATTTTTTTTGTTTTCATTCTGTTTGAGAAAGGAAAATAATTGAAATCACCATGCAATGAAAATCTGATTCCTGCCTAGCTCTATCATTTATGGTGTTTCCCCTAGTGTCACTAGAGGAAATGTGAGATGGTAACTTATGCAAATGAAGCACTGTACAGCAGCAGCCTTTTCCTTTCTAACCAATAAAAGAAGTAGAAAGCTCTTTCTCCTCTGGAGTTTCTGGCCATAGGGCTTACATATACTTGACAATACTTGAAGAAAAACTGCATTTTTTTATTTTACAAGTACAGTTGCTGCTTCTATTTAATGTGATGTTGGCAGCTAACTTCTAAAAATGGAGTTATTTATATGATAAAACAACAACAATATTATATACTGTTTGATAAATAAGTTAATTGTTAGTACCATCATGTTTTATCTCTTCAAATGCTGTCATAGTGGTTCTCATCTTTTGCATGCCTATATGTCATTGCAATCAATCAGTGTAACCGTCAGGTTGGGAATATGTATACTTCAGGCTACTCTGTGGATGAGCTTGTGTGGGTGTGAAGGAGGAAAAGGGGATAAGGAACTTCCTTTCTCACTCTCTCTCCACACACACCCACACATCCCCATGCAGACACCAGCAGACAGAGGCCAGATTTTCAAAACTGTTTAGGATCAGATTTACCAGTGCTCAGCATCCTTGCTAGCATCATCAGTGGTGCTAGCTTCTTTAAAGAGGCAGAAGGCAGTAGAGTGAGGATGGGGTGATGGCCTCAGACCCCTATGCAGTGGCTAATAGGGTTGGCTGGATGTGGAGGGGAGTACAAGCTGCACCCTTCCTAAGGGTGGTGGAACAGCAGCTCCTGTGGGTCCAACTTGGCTGAGCCAGCCAGAATTCCTTCAAGCATCACTGTTGCTGTGCTACCCCATTGTGCCTTCAAGACACAATCCAGGCCTTAAAATACAATCCTAATCTAAAGTCAAATTGACAGTGTGATCACACCACATTGTAACTGTGTCCTGGCTATCACTTTTGTTGTTTGTGTATTCACAAATATAGGCTAGATATTAGAAGGAATGGCTAAAGATACAGTGGTGCAGAAGAGGTGGGGATGGGAGATTTTCGTTGAAATCTGAATGAAAAAACCCGAACTTCAAATTATACTACTCTTCAAACACCATTAGCTTTCTCATCTTTATATGGAGTGTAAAGAGTTATATTTTAGAGCTGGCACTAGGGCAAAGAATCAGAGATAGCAGAGAAGGTTTTAAACTCTTTGCATTGTGGGAGCCAAGTGATCAATGAAGCAATGACAAGATTAAATAATGGAGCCGGGGGAAAAGCCAAAAGTTTGAGGCAGGGCAAAGGTACAGAAGTAAAATGGAAGATGCATTTAGAAAAGAAATTACCCTCTACATTACAGGAAGAACTCATCTTCATTCTGTACAGAGTGGCTGCACATTTATGGCCAGCTTTATTGGTTTCCATCCCTGTAAATTCTTCCCCTTTTTTCTGCTTGACCTTTTGTACCATCTTACAGCATCAGAAGAGTGAACCTCCAGTGTTAAAGCTTCTCCTGAGGGGGTAGGGAGAAGATGAGGAAAATGAAGTGACAATAGGTCTCCTAGATTAACTGACTAATATATTAACAGATTGCTGAGGCAGAGGTCTGAAGATCATTTTAATATCACTTGTACATTATGTTAGCTAATGTAATAGCAGAGGAGATAACCTGGCTAGACACAGCACTCAAGAACAAAAATATGGAAAGCTTGTTGCATTGAAGGAAGACAAAGATTGCCCTTTTCACTCTGGTGTCCAGAGGAGATGCGGGTGTGAGGTCAGGATGGGTGTGGAATGATGGAATAGTGGCTGTATGGCATTGCATCCCACTTCCCTGACCCCACAGAAATGGCACAGGATGGAAAAAGCTCCATGCCCACCCTTTGGGAAATGTGTAGGAGGGAGGGGAGAGAGTGGACTGGCTGGGCACACTAACAGAGGATGCCATTAGGGAGGAATGCTTAATTAGTCATTAAGGATCCTAACCAAGTTACAATGCATGTACAGACCCCTGCACCTCTGTGGAATCCCACTGCAGTAAATGTGCAAGCGCAAGGGCTGTCCATGCATAGTAATTTGCAGGACTGGGGCCCAAATCAAAACATTTGCTCTTCTGTGATATTTGGATCTGAATAGCAGAGTGGGTCTTGTCAAAGTTAGAGTGGTCTTTAACTAAAAATTGTGAGTCCTGATTCTGTTTTATTAGCGCAGCACTCCGCTAATACATTCAGATAATGTGAGCACCATGTAAGACTCAGACTGTCTTATTTATACAGATAAAAAGGGGGAGTCAACTTAACAAGAAAACAAAGGAAGCAAAGCTGATAAGTTTTCCTGGGGCCAGACACACATCTTATTTCCTTATTAACTCTTAGCAATCTTCTATTAATGTCCCACCATTAGCTTAGGTGAGACTCATTGTTCTATATCTTAATGTTTCTCTTCCTGACAACTATATTTCAATATTCCTCATTCCTGCTTAAAGGAACATACAGCATTTCTTTAATCCATTCTATTTTTACAATATAATTCATTCTACTTTCACAATCCCTCCTTTTGGTCAAGCTACGCAATGACCAACAATTACTGGGTTCCACATATTAACCGTTCTTTATCTCTTTGTTCATCAGCGATATTCAAAATCATCATATTAGCACTCTGTTTTGGGGCAGTCACCTGGGTGACCTGCCTTGCACAATTCTGGATACAACAGGAGATTAACTGAAAACATACAAAAATCATTAGGATTCCAAACAGGATAGTCAGGGCTCCCTGAAACAACCAGTTTCCTATGCCAGAGAAATTGAACAGGTTACTTAGCCACTTCCATAAAGAACTCGGCTCTTCATGGGGAAGATATGCGATTTGTTCTAAGTGGCTAGCGCGATCTATTACCTCATTGGTGTTGTCAGGTATAAACACACAACATTCTTTTCCAATGAGAGCACAGGTCCCTCCTTTGGCCGCCAGCACTATGTCCAATGCCTGACGGTTTTGGAGGGCCATCTGTCGGATCGCCCCTGTTTCTTTGGCCAGGGCTTTTAAACTTTCTCCGGTTTCATTTGCCATTATTTCAACTACTGCTTGTAACTTCAGGAGCCTTTTTGCATGGCATTGAAAGATTGTATTGTTTTCACTAAGATTATTGTAGGGGGAACATGAGATTGATTTTTCTGTTTGATCCCAGGTCGAGAAAAAATTCATATCCCCATACCCGGCCCGCCACTCTTTAGTTTTGTTCAAATAATCCCATACACCATTGGCCACAATATGCTGAAGGCAACGACTTTTTCCCAGATCCAGCCCTGTCCCATTACACACCCAACACCAATGACCTTTTCCCTCCACCACACTTATCCATTTAGATACATTTATTCCCACTGCTTCCCAAGTGTCATTGTTGTTTCATGTTTTGTTAAACAGATGAGGTCCTCCAGTGAGGTCTGGGGAATTGAGTGGGATTGCCAGGACAGGAATACCAGCTTGAGAGTGGGCTGGGATGTGGCTGCAGACCCAGCAATTAGAAATATTAAGGGTCTGAGCTATCCACACTTGCTGCTGGATAAAAGAATTGTCATTGTGGACTCCCCAGACCTTAAGACACCAGCAGCCGAGGAACAGGTACCACCAGAGGCGCATGTTGGAGACAAGGCCCTTCTGGTTCTGACAACCTCAACTGAGGGAACCGCAGTCACGGTTTTATGTCCACCAGGCAGCAGGCGCTAGGCTCACTACTGCTTCTTCTCGGGCCTTTCTTTAGGTCATAGTCTGCTTCTGGCAACCCTTACGAGAGTGTAGATTGTAAGGTATTGCAGGCTGTTCCTCTACGTCTTCTTCTGGAGTCAAAATTGACTCTGCGCGGTTCTGAGGTGATGATTGGTTTGCCGGGGAGGGTGTCTTCTTACACTGCGAAGCATGTATCCACGCTGTGATGCCAGATAGTTTAACAGCCGTCAGTACCTGATGAGGACCCTTCCACCAGGGTTCCAAGGCGTGTTTTCGATGATGGTGCCGTACGTAGACCCAATCACCTGGCTCGAGGTCGTGGCAAGCGTCAGAGATGGGTTCCGTCGGCCAGGCAGCTCGAACCTGTGAATGGAAGTGACTTACGGTTTGCATTAATCCCTTGCAATATTGAAGGAGCATACTGTGAGTCAAGTTCAAGTCTGGGACTGGAGTAATGGTAGCCATAGCTCGCATAGGGCGTCCCATAACAATTTCAAAAGGACTCAATTTATGCCTTTGGGATGGGGTGGATCGCATTTCCATAAGGGCTAGTGGTAAAGCTGCTGGCCAGCTTAACCCTGTGGAGTCACAAATCTTAGCAAGCTTATTCTTAAGTACACCATTTCGCCTTTCCACAGCACCTACACTTTGTGGGTGGTAGGGACAGTGCAACAGGTGTGTGATATGTAATATACGATCCAGGTGTTGAACGATTTGTCCAGTAAAATGTGTACCCCGGTCACTGGACAGAGTGGCAGGAATTCCCTTGGCAGGCATAATATGATTTAACAAACATTTAGCAACAGACAGTGAGTCAGCCTTGCGACAAGGAAAGGCTTCAATCCAACCAGAAAATAAACATGCCATAACCAAAATAAATTCATATCATTGACACTTAGGCATTTGTACAAAATCAAGTTGCCAATGCAAGAATGGTGCTTGGGGCAGGCCCCGGAATCCCTGAGCCACTTTTACAGATTTACCAATATTGTGGCTTTGGCAAGTGGTACAGGCAGCACAGTGGTGGGCTGCAAAAGAGCTGAAATGGGGGGCCCACCATCCTGCCTTAGTTACAGCAGAGACCATCCCCTCCTTTCCGACATGTGAAACACCGTGTAGCAGGTCGGCCAGAGACGGGTAGAGTGAAAAGGGGGCCACAAAGGCGCCAGTAGGCGAATGCCAAAGGGTATCAGGATGTAGAGAGCAACCTTGGGCAACCCAGGAGTCTTTCTCGGCTTCTGGGGCAGAGTCTTGGAGCAGGGTGAGGTTAGTGGGGGACGGCGGTGGTATAAAAACAGAAAGGGAACCCAGAAATGCATCTGGGGAAGGTTCTATGGCAGCAGCATGTTTAGCAGTAAAAGTTCATACCTGCAGAGGCGGCAGGTTATATGGGCTCGTGGAGCCCGAGCTCCAGGAATATTCAGGGCCAGGGGCTCTGCTCCAGCAATATCTGGAGCTGGATTTCTCCCCTGGCCCTGCCTGGAGCGGGTCCCAGCCCCCGCCTGCTGCCTGGAGCGGGCCCCAGCCCCCGCCTGCCACACACCCCCGTATGTCCCCCCCTCCCCCCCCCCCGGAGCTTCCCTGACCCTGCCTGAAAACAAACAGCCGGCCGCGGCGGCCGGCGGCTCTCTCCCTTGCTTCTGCTGAGCAGTGGCAGACTGAGGCAGCTGCTGCAGCACCTCGGGAGGGGGAGGAGGGAGAGGGGAGGGGGCATGACACGTCCGGTCCCGTGCACTGCTTGGCAGACCTCCCCTCCCCTCCCCCAGCACCCACCTGGAGGAGACACCAAGGGGACTTCCGGCCAGGAGACGGACATGGAGTGGACCTCACTCACCTGAGCAGCTGCTGGGGCTTCGGTGAGTGTTTGACCCTGTGATCCACCCCCACCTGCAGCCCCCACTCCTGCCCAACGCTGGGCAAGGGGCAGCCCCATCTCCTACCCCCAGTAAGGTTAGGGTGAGGGGCAACAGGCTGCAGCAGGGGAGGAAGGAAGCCACATGTGATGGCAGTCCCCTTCACCCCCGCCCCCAGCACCCACCACAGGGGAGATGGGGGAGGGGGGCTTCCTAGACCTGAGCAGCTGGGGCTTGGGTGAATTTTGTGACACCCTGCCCCCTCCCCCCAGCCACCACCCTGCAGTCCCCACTCCTGCCCCACGCTGGGCAAGGGGCAGCCCCCCATCCCCAGTGAGGCTATAGTGAGGGGCAGTAGCAGGGGAGGCCACCCATGATGGCAAGCCCACCCCCCCAGTAACCATCATAGGGGAGGCGAGTAGGCTTTCTGGACCTGATAGGGGCCCTAGGAGCATGTGCAGTGACTGTGGTGCAGAGTGAGTGTGCTGCAGGGGGGAGGAGGGGGCCCTCCCCGGAGCTTGCTGCTGCCAGTGGGGGAGGGGGGAGTCCTCTTTGGCCCTAGCCCTGGGGCAGCCTGTCTGCACCCCAAGTTCCTCATCACCGGCCCTGCCCCACCCCAGAGCCTGCGCCCCCAGCACCCCAACCCTGAGCCCCAGTCTGAGCACCCTCCTGCATTGTGAACCCCTCATCCCCAGCCCCACCCCAGAACCCTCACCTGAGGGGAAAAACACGCCACTTAAATTTGGCGGTCAGTTTGGAGTATCATTGTGTTTAGCACAATACTTGATTATTTTACACCCTTTAAAGTATATAACTGGTTGTATACAGGTGTTACGAAGTGGGAATGTTCTTAATGTTTACTCTGAATACTGTGTGGGTGCCTCAGTTTCCCCAATGCATTTCTTAAGGATCTAGATGGTGGGATAAGGGGGTGTGATTGTTGTAGAGCCCTAGAGGGCCAGTGTGATGTTATCTGCACAGAGAATGGCCGACATCCTGTCTCCGGGTAACTGATGGCCTGGGCCACTCTCCTGCAAGGTGCCAACTGAAGGTGTTGGAGAACAAAGAGCTCAGGTGGCCTCCTAATGCCTGGAAAAGAGACAGAGGCCAGAGGAGGGAGTGTCAGTGCCTGTGCGGGCTTCCGGGAAGCGCATGGTGTGGAAGGGGATGCTGGGATGCTCTAGAACTACTCCATACAAAGCCAGTCAGGACTCTGGGGGAGCCTCCTCTCTCTGAGCATACTGTCTCCAGGGCAAGAAGCTTACACCTTCCTGGGTCTGACCTCAGAACATTCAGCATCCCCTGCCCCACCGTGCGCTTCCCGCAGCAAGTCCGCACAGGCGGGGCTCCTAGGGAAGCCAGAGGGTCCTGCACCCCAACTCCGCAGTCAGATGTGACTCTCAGCCAGCCAGTAAAACAGAAGGTTTATTAGACGACAGGAACACAGTCTAAAACAGAGCTTGTAGGTACAGAAAACACAGGACCCCTCAGTCAGGTCCATCTTTGGGGGTGGGGAGCCCAGACCCAAGTTCTGGGTCTCTTCCCATTTCCCCAGCCAGCTCCAAACTGACACTACCTCCTATGGCCTTTGTGTCTCTTCCGGACAAGGAGGCCACCTGATCTCTTTGTCCCCAACACCTTCAGTTGGCACCTTGCAGGGGAAACTGAGGCACCCACACAGTATTCAGAGAAAACATTAAGAACATTCCCACTTCATCACAACAGGTGCAACAAAATATAAAATATTGAAGCAGGCGAGTGCTGCTTCTGACTTTCCACTTTTAATTGACCCTTGTAATCTTGTGGTGCCGACGTATTAATAACGTTGATATTCTTAAATAATTTTTTTTTACGATATTTATATTGTGCAATAAAGAGAAACTTAAATGCTTACAGCTACCAGTCCATTTTTACACTATATCTATCTATATATCTATATAGATATAGATATAGATATAGATATATATAATCGGCTTACAGGGCTGGAGTGTGGGGGGGGGGAATTAGACTCATTCTGGGCCCCACCAAAAATTATACAAACCTGCCGCCTATGCATACCTGGTAAGGCGAGCGGAGAAGAGGTGGCCTGTGTTACGTTGTAACAGCAGGGTTTCCACAGAGTGAGGTACCATGAGGGTAAGAGGAGAGCGAAGGACAAGGGATTCGGACATTTTGACTAGGCGCGCTGCGGCAGCCACGGCACACAGGCAGGGGGGTAAGCCTTGGGCAACAGGGTACAAAGTGGCAGAGAAATAAGCCACTGGGTGGTTCTTGTCTCCATGCATCTGAGTGAGAACTCCAAGTGCACACCCAGATTGTTTGTGGCAGAAAAGGGTAAAAGGCGTAGAATAGTCAGGCAGCCCTAAAGCGGGGGCAGAAGCCAAACCCTGTTTGAGGAAAACAAAGGCAGAGTCGGCCTCAGGGGGCCATGGCATGGGGTCAGGCACAGAGACTCGAGCGAGCTCCTGGAGAGGTTTTGCAAGGGAGGCATATTGGGGAATCCATTGCCTGCAAAATCCAGCCATGCCCAAAAACTTTCGGACCTGGCGTGGGGAGCGGGGGCGGGGAAAGCTAAGGATAGCCTGGACGCGGGTGGGAGAAAGTGTATGGGAACCCTAGGAGATATGTGACAGAGGCTTGACAGAGATGTAGTTTAGAGCGAGAAGCCTTGTGACCCTTCTTTGCTAGGGCAGTCAGGAGCACTAAAGAATCAGATTCTGAGGCAAACAGCGAAGGGGCACAGAGGAGTAGATCATTTACAGGAAAGTGAGAGAAAGATCATTAATAGTCAAAACACACTCACCCGTGGGAGTGACAGGTAGTAAAGGAGCTAAAATTTCCTGAGGTCCCCGGCATCCCGGCATTGCTGTGGGACAAAGTAAGGCCGGGGACTGACTGGCTGTGCCGGTAGGGGGCCTAATTGGTTATTTACAGAGTTATCAGGCTGGCATGGACATTCGTTCTTCCAATGTCCGGGCTGCTTCCAGTACTTACACCCATCCCCATCCCCCGAAACTCCATTTCCTCGGCCCCTCCCTCGACCACGTCCCTGTCCCTGGTATTTTCCCCGTCTCCGGTACTGTTTGCCCTGCCCTGAATAATGCTGTCGTAATAACTTCGTATAGCATACATTATACGAAGTTATACGAGGGAACAGAGGAGTAGATCATTTACAGGAAAGAGAGAGAAAGATCATTAATGGTCAAAACACACTCACCCGTGGGAGCGATAGGTAGTAAAGGAGCTAAAATTTCCTGAGGTCCCCGGCATCCCGGCATTGCTGTGGCACAAAGTAAGGCTGGGGACTGACTGGCTGTGCCGGTAGGGGGCCTAATTGGTTATTTACAGACTTATCAGGCTGGCTTGGACATTCGTTCTTCCAATGTCCGGGCTGCTCACAGTAATTACAAACATCCCCATAACCCGAAAATCCATTTCCTCGGCCCCTCCCTCGACCACGTCCCTGTCCCTGGTATTTTCCCCGTCTCCGGTACTGTTTGCCCTGCCCTGAATAATGCTGTCGTAATAACTTCGTATAGCATACATTATACGAAGTTATACGAGGGAACAGAGGAGTAGATCATTTACAGGAAAGTGAGAGAAAGATCATTAATAGTCAAAACACACTCACCCGTGGGAGTGATAGGTAGTAAAGGAGCTAAAATTTCCTGAGGTCCCCGGCATCCCGGCATTGCTGTGGTACAAAGTAAGGCTGGGGACTGACTGGCTGTGCCGGTAGGGGGCCTAATTGGTTATTTACAGACTTATCAGGCTGGCTTGGACATTCGTTCTTCCAATGTCCGGGCTGCTTACAGTAATTACAAACATCCCCATAACCCGAAAATCCATTTCCTCGGCCCCTCCCTCGACCACGTCCCTGTCCCTGGTATTTTCCCCGTCTCCGGTACTGTTTGCCCTGCCCTGAATAATGCTGTCGTAATAACTTCGTATAGCATACATTATACGAAGTTATACGAGGGAACAGAGGAGTAGATCATTTACAGGAAAGAGAGAGAAAGATCATTAATAGTCAAAACACACTCACCCGTGGGAGTGATAGGTAGTAAAGGAGCTAAAATTTCCTGAGGTTCCCCGGCATCCCGGCATTGCTGTGGGACAAAGTAAGGCTGGGGACTGACTGGCTGTGCCGGCAGGGGGCCTAATTGGTTATTTACAGAGTTATCAGGCTGGCTTGGACATTCGTTCTTCCAATGTCCGGGCTGCTTACAGTAATTACAAACATCCCCATAACCCGAAAATCCATTTCCTCGGCCCCTCCCTCGACCACGTCCCTGTCCCTGGTATTTTCCCCGTCTCCGGTACTGTTTGCCCTGCCCTGAATAATGCTGTATTTGCAGGGCCATTAACTGTTGAGCTGATTGTTCCTCCTTTCCTTTTAAAGTAAGTTGGCAGTGCTCTGCCACTGTTTGCAATTTGTCCATGGTTTCGGTCTCCCACCCAGCACTTATTCGTTTTAGCATGTTGCCAACAGCAGGTAGGAGGCCATTAACAAACGCATTAGCCAGGGCGCCCTGTCCATTTTTATCCGGTTGCTGTATACCAGAATGTTGCAGAAAAATGTCAGTTAGCCGGGTGCGATAGTCGCTCGGGTGTTCTCCCTGTCGCTGTTTACAGCAGTGTATGGCCGTCCAGTTAGTTTTAGGAGTCCTTACTCGAGGGATGGCTTCAAAGAGATTTTTAGCTCGCTCCTTACACTTTTTCCGGTATTCAGCATTAGGACCGGTGTCTGGTAAGGTAGAGTGGCGGTCAGCTGTGAGCCAATTTGCTGCTGAGAGCCATTTTTCATGCTCACTAGGGGTAAGTAGCTTGCACAGCTGCAGGAGGTCTGCCTCAGAGGGTTCATAGGTGTCACATACTAACAAAAATTCCTCTGCGAATTTGGTAGGATTTTCCCGGGGCTTTGGAAAGCCTTTTACAACTGAAAGGAGCTCTGTACGAGTCCAGGGTTTATAGCTCCAAGNACTGGAGGGCTTCAGGGGAGCAAGGGGTTTTTCTTTACAGGCCTGAGCGGTACCGGAGGAATGGGCCTGGGCGGTATCGGACGATCCAGACGGGTCTGAACCGGAGATCTCTGGAAATTGTTCCTGAGTCAGGAAATCTGGTGACAGTTGTTCCTGAGCTGGGGAATGTGGTGACCGTCTATTGATCCGACGCAAGGCTGCCAAGCCAATTAATGCATCTTCCTCATCATCATCCCCAGCATCTAACAAGGAGTTTTCTTCATCTTTTTTCACAGAGAGACAGGAGTCTGAAGGGGGATCTGCTCGGAAAACGGGGTAAAGGGGAGCACTCGGTCTGGTGGTGGGAGAGGAGGTTTCCAATAAAGCTTTTAACTTATCATTTGAATCTTTGAGAGAGGCGAGTTTCGATTCTGTCCACCTACGATTTGCCTCTTCCCACCACTGCATGAAACAATCAACCTCTCCTCTGGCCAATTTAGTTTTAGATTGGCCGAGTTTGTCTTTTAAGACGTCCACTAGGTCCTTGTCCTAAGATCCTAACAGTGGCCATTGAGTTTTGGGATCTCCCTGAGTTAGCCTAGACCATTTTCCCAGGAATTTACAGGAGTCCGGACCCTTCCTAAAATACATAAAATGAGCCAGAGTTCCTTTAGGGAACTGTCCCGACTTAGACGTCTGGTTACCCATACAGGAGGACTTTACACACACCAATCACACAAGACGGAAATTCGGGTTCGTCAGAGCGATGCCCGGTGCAACACACAAAAGGAGCCCACAGGCTACTGCCTCAATCGCCCTTGCTTTCACACCAAGGGTTTCACCCAAGGTGCGGTGTGGCTGCGATTGTGCAGATTTCACTCACTCAAACGGCGGGGACAGGAACCCCTTGGTCGGCTGATCCCCGGACGGAGACGGCACCCAGACTCAAACACTCCACAGGAGGACGGATAGACACAGAGACAGGACAGTCCTCAGTCCGGACAAAACACAGAAATAATTACCTGACCAGATTCCTGATGTCAGATCCCGGGATCCCTACCAGAACAGAGTGGGAACCAACAGGTTCGATGGCGTAGACCTCACTGTGGTCGTGCGCCCTTCTGTTCAGGAGGAGGACCGCTCGGNGTCTCTAGAGTGGAACATCCTCAAAATTCAGGGTTGTTTGGATTTGTAATTTGGTTTAGGTCAAACTCTAGTATGGACAATCTTCACTCATTGCTATATTTGCTTTCCACAGCCAACTCTCTGTATAACTATTCATGAGTGATGTACCCGAATACTTGGATACTACTATCTAAACTGTATTGTTAGATTTATTAATCTAAATGTGGGTTATTGCTGATTATGTACTATATGTATTGTATGACTTTTAAACCAACCTTTGTACTTTTGGATAATTTAAGCATTATACCCAGATGTACAAACAAGCAAACTTAACCTGTGTATTATATAATTTTTACATTAGCTTTAATAAAATGAATCTGCATGTAACTGTTTACAGTTGAAAATAAAGCATCTTTATGATTAATATGTTATTTATATAATAATATTATGATATTTACTTTTTTATATTTTTGAGGGACTACTCTTTGGTGGGAAATGGCCTGTTTTAGTATTGCTATATAAAGAAATCACTATGAGACAGAGTAGTGAGGCCTCACGCTGAGTAATACTTTGCTACACAAGCAGTCACACTGAAACGAAAGGACTGCTCATGGTATAAGGTGCTACTTAGCATGAGTAAAGGTTTCAATATCTGGCCCAATGGGACTGATCCAGCTCCCAATAAAATCTATGGAAAGTAGAGCTGCTCAAAACATGGAATTTCCATTTTGTGTGACATTTCAACATTTCAAAATTTGTTTTCATTCCGAATTGGAATGAAAACAAATATTTTCAAAATTTTCCATGAAATGGAATTTCCAAAAAATGTCACTTTTAGAAAATGTTTTCATTTTTTATATTATTTTACATTATTTCAATAACTGTAATAATATGTGCTACTACTGACATGTCATAATATAATTGTTGCAATATTCTATTATTTTCATTTTATTTTATTTTTGAAATCATTAAGGACAGCTGCTTCTCAATACGGTTTGAAACATTTTATCTTCTTTTCTACATCAATGCTCTTTTTGTGTGGTAATGAAACAGTCTCACACACATTTTGGTCTCTGTGTAACCTACCTTCCAAACCAATTTGTTGCCCCGTTCCTTTTTATTGCTTAAAGTTATTGACATATGTAAGCAGGGGAATGGTCCTGCAATTGTGGGGAACTTTCCTGGCTTCTGCACTACCCCGGTGGAATTGGATAGCGAAAGGATCTGAGTTCTCACTCCAACTCCCTTTACCCAGTGGCTGGAGGAGCCCCACACCTCTCCATCCCAGCTGGAAGAGCTCCGATGGCCCCCGTGCAGCCAGAGAAGTCCCAGCCAGCCCACCCCTGCCGCACCTGCCAGCCCCAGCCACACAAGCTGTGCTGGCTGGCCCAACCCCCGGGCCGGCCTGAGGTGCCCTGGCCCACCCAGCCCCTGGCCACCGGCCCAAGCCTTGGGGTGGAGTGTGGGCGGGGCCACGGCCTGGGATAGGAAAGGCTTAGCCTCCCCTGGCCTTTGATACCTGCCACCCATGTGTTAAAGGAACAAGGGGCCCGTCCTATGGGCACAGGGAACACGTTAAACAGCTGTCTCTGGAACATAAGAAAAGATCACAGTCTGTTCCTCACACGACCCAGGTCTCCCTCCCAGGCCTTGGATGCACGCCGGTGATACCGTGGGTAAGACACCTGCTCTGATGATGGCCAAACACCCTGAGGGTCTAGGTGGCAGGGACCCTTCTCCCCAGCACTGGCCCTCCCATCAGAGTTGTGTCCCCTGCCCCCAAGTCCAGCCTTCATGGCCCTCTTATCTGGCGACATCTCCCTGCATCTGGCTCTCTGTCCAAGGTCCCCATCTTGCTCTCCCCTGCTGCTCACCACACTCGGCTGTAGAGTTACTTGTTGCACAGCTAGTGTCTGCTATCCTGGCTTTGGTCCCATGGCTCCCCACTGTAGCTCGGCCCTGACTCATGGTTAGGGTGACCAGATGTCCCGTTTCTAAAGGAACAGTCCTTTTGGGACTTTTTCTTATATAGGCACCTATTACCCCCCACTCCCGTCCCGTTTTTTCACAGTTGCTATCTGGTCACCCTACTCCCGGTCAGTGCAGCTGATCTGTGCTGCTTCCGCTCCTGGCTCTGGGCTGCTCCAGCTTTAGCTCTCCATCTCTGGCTCCTCTGGCTTAGTGCTGCTGCTCTGCCTCCAGCCTCAGCTCTGGCTCCAACCCAGCTCTGGCTCCTCTGGGCTGCTTCTGTGGCCTCTCTGGTCTGGCTACTGCTGCTCTCTCCTTAGCTCTGCCCTACTCTGGCTCAGGCAGCTGCAGTTCACCTGGAGGACAGGCCTCCAGGCTCTTGACTCCCTTATCGGCTTGCCTGCTCTGTCAATTGGGCTGAGCTGGAGGGTTGGCCTCTCTCCATTGTCCCTGGGGACTGTCAGTCTCAGGAGCCTGATTTCTCTTTGGCCCTTACCCTTTCTTTTAGTATTGGGAGAGGGCCAATCAAATCCCCTCACTAATTTTCAGTAAGGAGCCAAGAGCCCCCTTACACATCGGGGGATGGGGGAGTTATTTGTGCTAAAGCAATGCATTTTCATCACAACATTTTATGTTTCCAGCATGGTTAATTTTTATGTCCTCACCATTCACTGTATCCCACATTTGGTTCTTGGCAGGTGCAAAAATATGGACCTCAACGTTGGATCAGACCTGATATGAGCCAAATTCTGTGTTTATAGATTCCTTACTCACTAACTTCAATGACAGTTTTGCTGGGGTAAGGACTGAGTATGGACTACAGGATTTTGCCCTAGAAAATAAGTAGACAACTAAGAGCATTAGAGAGACACTGTAGCACAGACAAAGCTAATACAAACTATTTATGACAATAAAGGTGTATGAAACTTTGTCTTAAAATATGTTATGTATAAGATGTTATTTATAAGATCTTTGGGTATTAGCAGTGATAACTCAAATTGATCCTGGATGAATTTAGCAGTGGCTAGTCTTGGTAAAAGACAAATAGTGAAGATATTCTAAGGCTACGTCTACCCTTGATGGACATAAGTTTCACTGACTAAAGTGCCAGTGTGGACAGAGCTATGTCGCTGGGTGACACTTTTCCTCCGATATAGCTACTGCCACTCATTAGGAGTGGTTTAATTATGCTGGCAGGAGATCCATAGTGTAGACATAGCCTAAGATTACTTTTGAAATTAGAGATGGGGGCTGCACCCAATTGCCAGAGCTATCTACTTCCCAGTCTTTGAAGGAGATCTAAGTCAAGATCTAAATTTTGTGGCTGTTCCCCATATCTCTGAAATATTTCTCCAGATTATAATACATTATAGAATAAATGAAAATGTTTCTTTGCTTGTACAGTGCTAACAGGAAAAATAAAGCCTGGGATGATCATGATTGTACCTGAAGGGGCTAATTTACATTACATTACAGCCTTTGCCAAGAAGATGATCTATCTATCTATATATCTATCTTCTGTCTCTTTAGCTCCCACTATACCTGTCACAGTAAGGACTGTTTCTGTCAGAACAACTGAGCACATCTTCTTGGTTGTTGTTGGGTTTTTTTTGCTACACTTGAAAGAACAAAAATAAAATAATTTTGACTGGTTGTCAATATGTCCAGGTAAGTGCATAGCTTATTTTATGTGTTGTGTGGTATACACTTTTTTCCCCATGCTGGGATTAATTTATATCTGATTACAAGCAAACAGTATCTGAGGAATGTACATGCATGTTGTATAGATTTAACTATGGTAACTGTGGGTTATATGCTTGATCGTTGCCACAGAAACTGATATACAACTGACCATTTGCCACTTTGTAGGCTTGAGTTTGCAATTAATTTGCATTAAAAACTCCCACCAACTTCAGGGGGAGTTCCAAATGTTTCCCTATCTGGTTCTTTCTTTCCCCAGTGTCCACTTTGATGTACAGCACATAGCTTCTTCCAAGGCAAATTGTGTAGGATCAGTTTACCATCAAATTTTATGTATATTTTGGAACTCCATGTATGATTTTTTACTGCTTCAGTGTCTTCTCAGAGGCAAAGGCCAACTGTATTGCTGGTGGGAGCACATACCTTTGAACCACAATTTCTCTCCCACATCCTTCTTGCTCTGACGGTGTGGTAATTTCTGGTTGGCCTACAGCAGCGGATTATGATATTCCTCATGTTGACTCAACTGCATTGGCAACTAGTATTTATGTCCAGGTGAGAGTGAAGACATGACTTTTCCCATTCCCACTACCTCCCCACCTACATGCTCCATGGAATTAGGTTTTCTCACATGCACCTAGACCACAAGGTCTGAGTAATGCACATAAGGTTATAAAGAGGGTTTCCTTCTTACTCACTTGAATGAGTGTCCAATCCATGTCACAGTCTAGTCCTAAATCACTAGCCCTTTTTGGCATTTCCAGGTGACCCATGTAGAATAGCCCCAAACATGATTTTGCAGTCAGGTACATTTTATTTGAAGTTGTCACTCAAATTACAAATTCCTAGTCTCTGCTTGTCTGCTGTATGTGAGTGGTTCATGCCACTTGGACTACAAATACACCTTTATTTTTCAAATTCAAAATGGAATTTTGTGGCTTCCCCCCATATATATGAATATATGTAGTTGACATAGCAGCCTATTCTCAAGTGTTTTAACTGGGTAAATCCCAAAGGGATATACAAAAAGAAGAATGTTTCTTTCAGCTAAAAAGAACAAACTCGGTTTTGTTCTAGTCTGCCAAATGATGGTTGTTTGTTGTAAACATGAAAGAAAGAGAGGTTCCTTGTAAGAAAATGTGTACTACGATTTACTGACGTTTTGTCAGGTTTATAGTTAACGTTATCTTGAAAAGCCAGATGAAATCTACAAACATTGCAGGAAGACTACATTATAAATACAGGAACCAACAATAGGCTAACGAAAATCTAATTATCTTGATGGCAAACATACTGTATGGAGGTAAGAGGATAGCTGTCAGAGTTGTTAAAGCTGAAAGGTCTCTTTACAATTTCAATAGCTTCACTTATCTCCCTTTCCTCCAAAGCTGTCAACAGGAGATAAATGCCCCCATCCATCCTAATCAGCAACAGGATTTTTATCAGGTGATGACTATTTCCCCAAAACAACCACTTAGTTATTCCACTTACTAGGTATATTGGAAAATGCAAGAGTAGATGGTGTGCCTCATCCTGCTCCCAGGGTGCTGAATGGCAAAAGGCCCACTGGCTGCAGTAGGATGAGGCCCCACATTAGTACCCTAATGTTTCCTCTTTGGAAACCAAACTTCAAATCTTGCCAGGGTCATGCAGGAAAATAAGATAGTTCATTTCACTGTAGAAGGATACACATAACACAAGGAATAGTCCAAGCATTCAAGTTACAAAAATCTCACAAGCCAAGATTGAGACATATTGGCAGAGGCATATGGGCAGCTTTTACAATTCTTGCTCACGCTATGCCTGGCTCTAGCCAGTACTATTCGTTTCCTCAGTTCCACTGGGATTGAGTTTGCCCGTAATAAAAGTGTTGGAATGTATCACCCTGGAACTATATTCTGTTCTTGCTTATGACATCATTTCCTTTCTTTAGGCCAGATTGTAACTGGACCTTATGATGCTGTTCATGGAGATGAGGAGGCGTAAACAGCCTTCAACCCCCTCCCCCCGACTGCCTAACCAGATCAGTGCTCTACACACAGGAGGAACAGTAGCCTTTGTGGGGCCACTACATTCCCTCCAACACACATGAGTGAGAAATTAGTGGAGAGTGATGAGGAGCACAGTTGCCAACTTTCATGCGGTAAATAAGCACCCCAACTTTGACAATAAGCCAAAAATCAAGCTATCCCATTTCAAATAAAGGCCAAAACAAGCCAATCTCTAAGAACCCCAACACTCTATGTGACTAGATCCTCCCGCTGTGCAGTCTGGGACTGTAGTAGGGCCGCTGTGCACCCCTGACTCTCCCCACATTGACCCTGCTTGACCCCCCCTTGCTCTGCTTGTCAAAAAAAAGCTGATCAAAAAAAAGAACAAGCTACAAGCAACAAGCTACAAGCAACAAGCTACAAGCCAAAACCTAGCCAACAAGCAACTAACGAGCCAATTAAGCCAAAAACAAGCCCGATTTCTCCATTTTTTCCCCACAGGTTTGCCATGTCTGATGAGGAGTGGTCACATCCTTAGCTCAATTGAGCCAGCACAAGGGATGGTGATGGGGAATGTGCTGCGCTTTTTAAGTGGGTCTTGAATATTATTTTCCCCCAGGAGCATCAAGGGAACTAGGGAAGGGATAGAGACTCAAAGAGACCTGAAAATAGTGTGATTCTCAGGTCTACACTACAGAGTTAGTTTGACATACGGCAGCTTACATCATCTTAACTCTGTAAGTCTCCACACTACAGGGTTGTGCCCACAGATGTAAGTCCCCCACTACACTGACCTAATAACTCCACCTCCAGGAGAGGCATAGCACGTAGGTCGATGTAGATAATGCGACACAGTGTCTGTGTTACATCACCTGTCAGCACCTCACAGAACTCACAGCTGTGAGCCCTGTTGCTGGGTGTTGACAGCCTGGGCTGTCTGCTCTGCACGGAGCTCTCAGCTGTAAGCCCTGTGCGGTGCTGACAGGCAATATGAGATCCATGCGGAGCCGACAGCCGGGGCTGTCAGGGCCTGGCAGCAAGTCTCCAACTATGACCCCACACAAGGCTGACAGCGCCCCCCACAGCCCCACTTAAGTGGGTGCAAGTGGCCCTGGTGAGGACGCGCACCACCGGTAGAAGGAGGGTATTGTGGACATGATAAACCGCAGTAATTACTGCTGCCAGCAACTGACTGGTCTGGTGACAGATCTGGGGACCTTAGCATGAAGAAGAAGAAACATTTTTCAGCTATGCCACACTGCAAGCTATATCGAATTTACTGTTAACCATCACCGCTACAGTAGACCATTAACATTAGCTTTTTCCCCAGGTTTTTCCCTTCCACTGAGTGAGTGTGGCATGGATTATATTTCCTCCAATGCACAGTATTAGCTGGCATTTTCCAGGTTGAATCTCATCCTTTAATTCCTGCTGATATATCTAGTTTCTTCAATTCTCTTTGTAAAATTTCTCTTTTCTCACTGACATTATCAATTATTGCCAGTTTAGTAGCATCTACTAGGAGCAAGAAAAATGATAAAAGGTTTAGGAAACCTGACCTATGAGGCGAGGTTAAAAATACTGGGCTTGTTTAGTTTTGAGAAAAGAAGTCCGAGGGGGACCTGATAGTCTTCAAATATATTAAGGGCTGTTATAAAGGGGATGGTGATTAATAGTTCTTCATGTCTACTGGAGGTAGACAAGAAGTAATGGGCTTAATGTATAGCAAGGGAGAATTCTGTTTGATAGTAGGAAAAATGTTTCAACTGTAAGGGTAGTTAAACTCTGGAATAGGCTTTCAAGGGAATCTCTGGAATCCCCATCACTGGAGGTTTTTAAGAAAAGATTAGACAAACACCTATGAAGGATGGTCTAGGTTTACATGATCCTACCTCTGTGCTGGTGGCTGGACTTGATGACTTTTTGAGGTCCCTTCCAGCCCTACATTTCTATGATTCTATAATTAAGGTGCTGTTTTAGCCCATTAATGGGAATGCTAAATATTATTAATGTTGACTTCAGAGTTAACAGCAACTCCTATGGCACTAAATAAAAGTAATGTTAGAGTTCATTTATTCACATTGGCTTTGTATGATATATGTTTTAATGCAGCAATTGTGTGCTATAAAGTTAATTAAGTACCATCTCCCTATAAATAAGGAGATATACCTATCTCATAGAGCTGGAAGGGACCCCACAGGGTCATCGAGTCCAGCCCCCTGCCTTCACTAGCAGGACCAATTTTGCCCCAGATCCCTAAGTGGCCCCCTCAAGGATTGAACTCACAACCCTGGGTTTAGCAGGCCAATGCTCAAACCACTGATCTATCCCCTGGGATAGCGCAGTGGTTTGAGCATTGGCCTGCTAAACCCAGGGTTGTGAGTTCAATCCTTGAGGGGGCCACTTAGGGATCTGGGGCAAAAAATTGGTCCTGCTAGTGAAGCCAGGGGGCTGGACTCGATGACCCTGTGGGGTCCCTTCCAGCTCTATGAGATAGGTATATCTCCATATATTATTAATAAGAAGAACACCCCCGCACCCACAAGCTACCCAGGCATTATGTATGGTTGTACAGGAAAAAGCAGGCACACTGCATCTTTTTCCCCACCTCGAGCAGGTGGATAGGAAAGACTGTGCGGAGCTAAGGCTCATTCCCCACATGCACATCTTGCCAACTGGGGCAAGAAGGAAGCAGAGAGGAAATTGTGCACAATGTCTTCCAGGTTTACTCTTCAGGTGGTACAGCTTTTATGCACCATTGCTTTGTTCAGTGCTGGGCCTAAAGGTACACTGTGACCCAGAGGCAGATTAAGGTTTCCTGGGGCCCTGGGCCAGAGTAAGTGTGGGGCTCCTCCCCCACCCCTTCCACTTGTGGTCCCACTCCCATTCCTTCCCTTCTGCCTGCAGCCCTGCCCATGGCCCCACCCCTTTCTGCCCCTTCTCTGGGCCCCACCCCTGTTCCACCCAGGGTCCCCCTCATTCTGCCCCCCACTGCAGCCCCACAACCTGTTTGCTCCCTTTTGCCCCCTCCCCACTGTGGCCCCAAGACTGGAGAAGCTCTGCCCCCCTTCCATGAGAGCTCCCCTAGTCCCAAGGCCACAGCAGGGGTCCCCGGGCTGGGGCTTTCCCCGTCACCCCCAGCGCTTCTGCCGGAGAGCGGGGTCGGGGCGATGTGGGCTTCCCCTGTCCCCGGCTTCTGCCTGGGATAGGGTCCGGGGGTAGTGGGGCTTCCCCCGTCCTACCCTGCCCACCTGGCGTTGCGTCGGGGGAGTGGGATCGGGGCATGGGCATTCCCCCGTTCTGCTCCCCCAGGTGCTGCTACCAGGGAGTGGGGTCGGGGCATGAGGGCTTCCCCACTGCCCACCAGGTGGCAGATTTTTTCCAGGCCCCCCACAGTTGGTTATGGCTAATCCACCACTGCTCTAACCCATAGCAGAAAATGTTAACTGCAGCTTTAACCAGTTATATTGTCATGGGCATTAGTTCCAGTCTTTGATGGATCTTCTTTCCATCCACCTCAGGGACCATCCTACATCCATCCCAGCTGCTGTATGCTTCACAACCAAGTGTGGTTCTCTAGTCCAAGAGAAGTCAAAATCATAGTGGGTGCTGTCTCTTTTCTGGCATCAGTATTTAGATTGTTAGCCTTTGGGGGCAAGGACTGTCTCCTACTATGTGTTGGCACAGTGCCACACACAATGGGGCCCAATCCCAGTTGGAAGCTCTAGGCACTACTTCTAATTTAAACAACCATAACAGTGGGGCCCCTAGAAATTTCTATGATACTGGAATAAGTAAGAGCAAAGGCAGGCAGATAAACATGAAACTGTCCAGATCTAAGACATGCTGAATTTAGAACAAGTTTCTTTTAAAATCTGGCTGTGTGGTACAGCAGTTTTTGTTGAGAATAAGTATTGCATTACTCACACTCCTTCCATCAAAGGCAGGATGCAATTTCACTTCTATCAACAATTCCTCCCCTCCCCCCAATTCCCCTCCACAGAGAAATTTAGAATCTTATTTTTTGCTGGGAGACTGTCTAATGCTATACATGAATGTCTGACCAAATAATTAATATTTTCATCTGACTCATGAGGAACTTTGAACCTTAAAGACAAAAAAAAAAAAAAAGAAACAAAAACTGCCACTTTTGTTGATAAATGTGCATGTAGAGAGAATAAAGATTGATTGTCGCAAAGCAGAGAATTCATTGGATTTTGGATTTTCTTGATTGGTTGGTATACTGGAGGCAATATCCAAACATTCCTGATGTTCCTCAAACTGGGTTCAGACCTGTGAAGAATACAAAGCAGTGGGAACTGTGCTGAAATGTCTCTTAGCTTCTCATGCAAGGCAAAGAATGCAAGTTAATGTACTACTGTACTCTATCTTATATAAAAAGAATAGAAACAAGCTTTACAAATGAAGTTTGTTACAAAAAAAGCATTGTGAACTCCTTTTGTGATGTCTAAAATAACCTTTGTGGCTTTGTATGATTCATTAGTGGAGATGTCAAGAACCTGAAAATAACTCTTGCGGTTTGCTTCTTTTTTCTTTGTTAGTTTAATTAAGAGACAGTCTTATCTCTTGAGGTGCACACTGTTGGCCTGAATATTTGAAGCATTATTTTATCTCATTTGGATGTTTTAATTTTAACCATAATGGTGAATTAAGCCACCCATAATGACTCGTTTTAATGTAAGTTACTAGATTGTCTTTTTTAAATACAACTCAATCGTTCACTCTACACTCAAACCCAAAGAGCAGGTCTTGCTACGTTTTTTTATAGTATGGACAACTTCTTAGAGAATTGTCTACATGGCAGCAGTCCATGGAAAGCTCAAGGGTAAATCTACAGTTCTCTAGCCTGCTATGCACTAAGTGGCTGTATAGATCCTGCTACCACACACTAAGGGTATGTCTTCACTACTGGCCGGATCAGCGGGCAGTGATCGATCCAGCGGGGATCGATTTATCATGTCTAGTCTAGACGCGAAAAATTGATCCCCGAGTGCTCTCCCGTCGACTCCTGTACTCCAGCTCGGCAAGAGGCGCAGGCAGAGTCGACGGGGGAGCGGCAGCAATCGACTCACCATAGTGAAGACACCACGGTAAGTCAATCTAAGTACATCGACTTCAGCTACATTATTCACGTAGCTGAAGTTGTGTAACTTAGATCGATTTCCCCCTCCTCCCCTCCCAGTGTATACCAGGCCTAAATGTTCCATAGTTGCACTAACATCAATAGGTCAAAGTAGGCCTAAGCAGTAGGTTCTTCTGATCAGAGGTGTCATTTGCTGAAACATCAGTTATGGATTAGCTATAAGGCCCACATCTAGAATGTGGGCCTATTCTGGCTTTTCCAAAAATGTTTGTATGCCATATCCATAGAATTTAGATACAATCACTTTGGCACCTCCAAGACAAATGTCAGACTAAACCACCCATTTTCTGTGGCATCCACTATAGTTAATGTAAAAAATTCAGATATTGTAATTTTAAATGTATATCCCTTACTGTTATATATTTAAGAAAACAGTGCAAATCCTTCATCATATGAGTCATTTTGTATTCACATGGGTGATCCTAAAGGGAATAGTTCCGACTCACATAATTACTACTTTTCAGGCTCGGGCCCCCCAGAGCTTTTCCCATCAACTCTTGTCTACTTTCATCTCCCACGTAAGTCCTAAGTGTTTCAATACTCCATTACTGAAATGTGTAAGTAATATATATATAGTGACAAAGCTCCGAGACTGTATTGGCGGGTCCCGCACTTCCAGGCAGATTCAGTGGCCTCAGAAGCTTGCTGAGGCCCTCAATGTGACCTCCCTTTCTCAGTATAATGGCAAAGGTCATAGCTTATTGAGCTACTTTCATCACAGGCCAGTAAGGGAGGTGGGAAGGTGGAATACCCCCAGTCTCTGTTGTTCCTTAGAGCTCAGTAGGTGTAGTTCAGCCTCCTGCCTGGACCAAAGTCTGCTTCCCCTCTCAAGGGGATCTCTGTAGAGCATGGGGAGAGGAAGGGGGGAACCCAGGCCCACCCTCTACTCCGGGTTCCAGCCCAGGGACCCTAATGGTTGGCAGCTTCCCCTTCACCACGGATGCTGCTTTGATTCCCTGGGCCACTTCCCCATGATCCCCTTTTCCCCAGCTTCACCCTTACCTCAGGCTTCAGCAATGCTTCCTCACCTCCAGCTTCTTTCACCTGGGTTTCTTTGAGGGAACTGGAAGGAGAGCTTTTAAGAAGTATGAGTAGGACCTTGATTAGTTCCAGCTGTCTCCATTAGCCTAACAGCCTTAACTGACCCTTTGCCAGTTAATTGGAGTCAGGTGCCTGCATTAGCCCAATGACCTTAACTGGTTTAATTGGCATCAGGAGACTTGATTGGCCTGGAGTAGCCTTTGTTTGGCTACCCAGGGAACAGGGACCTGCTCATCCTGAGGCTGATATATTTGCCTTCCACTACTCTTTTTTAGCCTTCTGGTCTGAGTCCACCTCTACCCCGATATAACGCTGTCCTCAGGAGCCAAAAAATCTTACCGCATTATAGGTGAAACCGCGTTATATCGAACTTGCTTTCATCCGCCGGAGTGCGCAGCNGTGTGTATATATGTATATATATATATATATATATATGTATATATATATATATATATGCTTAAAGGTTGGGCTTTGTAAAGGATCATAGAGGACTTAGGCTCCCAACTCCCTTAGTAATAACAAGGAAATTTGGGTGACTTTTTGGCTCATTTGAAAATCCCAGCCTAGGTGCATAGGGCCTGATCCAAAGCCCATTTAGGTCAGTGGATAGACTCCAACTGATTTTGGCAGGCTTTGGTTATGCCACAAACCATGGGCAAGGGGTAGTGCATATGTAATGCTGACAGACCCTGGTCGTCAGCCGGTGGGATCGAATCTGGGACCTCTGGAGCTTAGTGCATGAGCCTCTAAAACATGAGCTAAAAGCCAACTGTAGAGCAGACTCATTTTCTCTCTCTCTAAGTGGTTTCAGTGCCACTAGATGGGACAGAACACCACACCCGGAAGCAGACCAATTGCCAATGTCCTGCAGTCCCTCTTCCATTTGAAGAGGGACAGGATAAGTTCTGGTAGAGCCAGGTTCCTTCAGTGCCTAGGTACCATGGTGATGGAGGAGGAGCTGACCGTTAATCAAATTGTGACATGAATTGCAATCTGCTCTTTAGCTCATTATTTGCTCTGGGGTAGGGAGCAGGGGGAGAAAAGTAAAGTAAACTACACTGTCTGTACACCGTGCACTTGGCTCCGCTGCTTCAGCTGCAAAGGAATGGGGTGGGAGACAGAGCAAGGCACTGCTCACCTGAATAGTAGGGGGAATGGTGGCCTCTTCTCCTTCCTATCCTGCTACTCTTTTTCCTTTCCTACAGGTGCAGGAGAGTAAGGAGGCTCCACATACCACATTACTTTACTCCTCTGCACTGGAATGCAGCAAAGGCTACAATCTGGTCCATTGTGGCCAGACTGTGGTCATCAGATCATTTCTGTAAAGAATCATTTAGTACCTGATTCTGCTTGGCCAGTGTGCAGTGGACAAGGAAGGTGTAAAAAGCCTTTCTTACCCCCTTTTTGCATGATCCACATAACTCCCAGACAGCCCTCTGTGCTCAACATTCCCATTGATTTTAACAGGCAGGAACAGGTCCTTTTTGTTTCTAATGCTTGCTGACATTTGTAAGAAAAATTCTAATTTTTAACCTACCTGTCACATCAGTGCTGTGTTCCACTTGTGTTATCTCAGCCTTTCAATTTGGCTGGGAAAGTCAATAAAACAAAAGAAAACTGTTTCAAAATATTTAGTTTGAATTCAGGCAGAGTATTTCTATTTTCACCTTGAGATGTGTTGCAACAATAATGACAAATTTATACAAAGACTCAGGACAGCAAAATGATGCCAGTGCACAAAAAGGAACACTATTCCCTAATGTATTTTAAAAGCTACAACATATATGATATGAATTAACAAAGTCTGCATGGAGTTATTTTAAAGATGGGCAGCTACTGCGTTCTAGCTGGCCATGAATCAGAATGAACTCTGCCAGCCTCATAAGAGAAAAAATGCCATTATCACAGAAATTAGGACCATATAACATTTGTATGGTGAAAAAATAATGGCGTGCCGCAAAACAGCCATGCTTTGTATCTAGGGGGGCTAAGATAAAAAGAGTTATCACATCCAGAGGACCAAATCCTGAGAGGTGCTGAGCATCAGCAACACTTACTTGGCTAAAACCGGAAGTTTTTATTTTTTCCTTACTCAGGCAAAATTCTCATTGACTTCAATGGAAGTTCAGTCTCAAAAGATCTCAGAATCATTCCCCACTTAGATATGTCCCATTTTCATAGTGGGAGTTCCCATCAGACATTGAGTTCATCTTCACAACATCTGTGAGGTAGGTAAGTAGTAGTATTCCTATTATACAAATAGGGACTTGAGGCACAGAGGGTCTAAGTGAGAGACAGTATGCAGCACAACCAGGGGCGGTTCTATGTATTTTGCCACCCCAAGCATGGCAGTGAGGCAGGCTTCGGCGGCATGCCTGCGGGAGGTCCGCTGGTAACGCGGATTCGGCGGCATGCCTGCGGGAGGTCCGCTGGTCCCGCGCCTTTGATGTACCTGCCGCTGAACTGCCACTGAAGCCGTGGGACCTGCGGACCTCCTGCAGGCATGCTGCCGAAGGCAGCCTGACTGCCACCCTCACGGCGACCGGCAGGCCGCCCCCCACGGCTTGCTGCCCCAGGCACGCGCTTAGTGCGCTGGTGCCTGGAGCCGCCCCTGAGCACAACTAAGAATTGAACACAGAACTCCCCAGTCCACAGACTACAGTATTGGGCTTATTGTCTTCAATGGTAGTTGTAAGCATTCAGCAGTACAACGCATCCTTTGTCCCAGAAAGAAAACTCCAGAAAATGGGAAATGAAGGAATTAGGCTTACTAGGATTTGACCTGCACCTACAGAGGGCCAAATTGTGACTTTCAAATTGTGAGCTACTAGTTGCCAAATTGTGAGCATAGCAGGGGTGGAATGAAGACCAGGGCTGCCAAGCTAGTGGGGGGAGGTAAGGTACACCTCCATTATATGATAGGCTGTGCAAGAGAGGGGGAGGCTCCTTGGGCCAATTCCCCCTCCCCACCCCCCACTCACATAAGGGCATATCACAGTCTGCTGCAGGGTGGTTGTTTTCAGAAATGTAGGTGTAAGGAAGAGAGAGTAACATTTTCAAAGAGATTTCAAACATAATTTAGTACCAAAGTGTGTGTGGGGAGGGGAGGGTTGGGGGGGGGCAGGAGTGAGGGGGCACTACGACGTGGCCCCAGGACATAAATATCAGCAACCTACAAGTGAAGTAAACAAGCATCGAGCCTTCCATACTGCAGGATTTCAAAGAGGTTCGGATACTTTGTACATATAATGTCATGGAAGTGTGACCGTCTGTGATAGAGGGTGGCCCTTTGTGCCGCACAAGAGTAGGGAAGAGTGGGAACTATGTTCAAAACATCAGGTCAAACCCCTATTCCAACAGAGGGAGTCCTGGCATCTGATTCCCTTCTCCTATCTTCAGATTTTTAGGAACAGTTATAGACTTTAGTTTACATGAAATGCTAATACATGTAAAATAAGGGAGGCTGAGCTTTAGAAATCGGCAGGGGCGTCATTTCAAAAAAATTCTGGTGGGGGAAGGCATAGTTGTATGGAACATTACATGTGATAGATCCTGCAAAGTGTGTGTGTATGTGTGTGTGTGCATGTGCACAAAAATTGGAGCATATAGACCTATGAAAAATCTTGGGGTGGGGGAGCAAAACAAAATCTGGGGCTGGGACTGGCCCCTTTGTCCCAGACCAAATCATATTCTTTGAAATCTGTCCCTTCATTTCCACACAGATTGGACAGGTCTTTGGTTTTTAAAGTTTTCAGCCAAAAGACCAACATAAATAAATGCCATTCAGTCGACCCCAGAAGAACAAAGGCTTGAGTTGACATTGTTAAGGGACTTAAACCTGTCATTTCAGACAGTGTAGGTATTTCAAAACACCAGCAGAGATCCCCAAGTCAGCCCACCAGGTACCTGGGTAATTAACACATATATACTGCGTCTACTCAGGGAGAACTCCAGTGACAATAACCAGATATACATTGAAGTGTACAGATACAAAGTTAGACCTAAATTCTTCCCTCTGCTGTGTGGCACATTGTGGGGGAAAGGTACACAAAATTAGGTGCTAAGAGCTTGAGAAATGCTGAAGTGGGAATTGTGATCCTGTAGGTGAGCACCACATGACTGGGACTCTGTATGTTTGATAGAGGGGTGATGGGTGTGGGACAGAGCCATGGAGCAGTCACTCTGTGTCATCTGAATTCTGCAGGAATCAGGACCGGCTTTAGCAAGTGCTTGCCGCGCTCCGGTCCGGGGAGCCGTGCCGCGTGCTTAGAGCTGTCTGCCCGCTCTCCGGCCGGGGGAAGGGGGCCGCGGGACTTGCAGCGCTTGGACCGGCGCTCCTGCCGGGATAGCGGGACCGCGGGGATTGCCGCGCTCCGGCAGGGGTAGCGGGACCGCGGGACTTGCCGCGATCCGGCCGGGGGAGCGGGGCCGCGGGACTTACCGCGATCCGGCCGGGGTAGCGGGGCCGCGGGACTTACCGCGATCCGGCCGGGGGAGCGGGGCCGCGGGACTTGCCGCGCTCTAGCCGGGGGATGGGGCCGCGGGGATTGCAGCGCTCGGGCCGGGGGAGCGGGACCGGGGGGATTGCCGCGCTCCGCCGGGGTAGCGGGGCCGCGGGACTTGCCGCGGTCCGGCCGGGGTAACGGGACCGCGGGACTTGCCGCGCTCGGCTGGGGGAGCGGGAACGCAGGACTTGCCGCGCTCCGGCCGGGGGATCGGGGCCGCGGGGATTGCAGCGCTCGGGCCGGGGGAGCGGGACCGCGGGGATTGCCGCGCTCCGGCCGGGGAGCGGGACAGCGGGACTTGCCGCGCTCGGCCGGGGACCGCGGGACTTGCCGCTCTAGCCGGGCGATCGCGACCGCGGGACTTGCCGCGCTCCGGCCCTCAGGATCGGGGCCGCGGGACTTGCCGCGCTCCGCCTGGGGTAGCGGGGTCGCGGGACTTGCCGCGCTCGGCCGGGGGATCGGGGTCACGGGACTTGCCGCGCTCGGCCGGGGGATGGGGCCGCGGGACTTGCCGCGCTCCGGCCGGGGATGGGGCCGCGGGGATTTCAGTGCTCCGGCCGGGGGACCGCGCGACTTACCGCGCTCCGACAGGGGTAGCGGGACCGCGGGACTTGCCGCGCTCGGCCGGGGGAGCGGGACCGCGGGACTTGCCGCGCTCGGCCGGGCGATCGGGACCACGGGACTTGCCGCGCTCCGGCCGGGGTAGCGGGGCCGCGGGACTTGCCGCGCTCCGGCCGGAGGAGCGGGACTGGGGGACTTGCCGCGATCCGGCCGGGGGAGCGGGACTGGGGGACTTGCCGCGCTCCGGCCGGGGATGGGGCCGCGGGGATTGCAGCGCTCCGACCGGGGGAGCGGGACCGCGCGACTTGCTGCGCTCCGACAGGGGTAGCGGGACCGCGGGACTTGCCGCGCTCGGCCGGGGGAGCGGGACCGCGGGACTTGCCGCGCTCCGGCCGGGGGAGCGGGACTGGGGGGATTGCAGCGCTCCGGCCGGGGGAGCGGGACCGCGCGACTTGCTGCGCTCCGACAGGGGTAGAGGGGCCGCGGGACTTGCCGCGCTCTAGCCGGGGGATGGGGCCGCGGGGATTGCAGCGCTCGGGCCGGGGTAGCGGGGCCTTGGGACTTGCCGCGCTCGGTTGGGGGAGCGGGAACGCAGGACTTGCCGCGCTCCGGCCGGGGGATCGGGGCCGCGGGGATTGCAGCGCTCGGGCCGGGGAGCGGGACAGCGGGACTTGCCACGTTCCGGCCGGGGGAGTGGGACTGGGGGACTTGCCGCGCTCCGGCCGGGGGAGCGGGAACCCGGGACTTGCCGCGGTCCGGCCGGGGGATCGGGGTCACGGGACTTGCCGCGGTCCGGCCGGGGTAGCGGGACCGCGGGACTTGCCGCGTTCCGGCCGGGGGATGGGGCCGCGGGACTTGCCGCGCTCCGGCCGGGGATGGGGCCGCGCGACTTACCGCGCTCCGACAGGGGTAGCGGGACCGCGGCACTTGCCGCGCTCCGGCCGGGGTAGCGGGACCGCGGGACTTGCCGCGCTCGGCCGGGGGAGCGGGACCGTGGGACTTGCCGCGCTCCGGCCGGGGGATGGGGCCGCGGGACTTGCCGCGCTCCGGCCGGGGATGGGGCCGCGGGGATTGCAGCGCTCCGGCGGGGGAGCGGGACCGCGCGACTTACCGCGCTCCGACAGGGGTAGCGGGACCGCGGGACTTGCCGCGCTCCGACAGGGGTAGCGGGACCGCGGGATTTGCCGCGCTCGGCCGGGCGATCGGGACCACGGGACTTGCCGCGCTCCGGCCGGGGGATCGGGGCCGCGGGGATTGCAGCGCTTCGGCCGGGCGATCGGGACCGCGGGACTTGCTGCGCTCGGCCGGGGTAGCAGGAACGCGGGACTTGCCGGGCTCCGGCCAGGGGATGGGGCCGCGGGACTTGCAGCTCTGGCCGGGGTAGCGGGACCGCGGGACTTGCCGCGCTCCGGCCGGGGGATGGGGCCGCGGGACTTGCCGCGCTCCGGCCGGGGGATGGGGCCGCGGGACTTGCCGCGCTCCGGCCGGCGATGGGGCCGCGGGGATTGCAGCGCTCCGGCCGGGGGAGCGGGACCGCACGACTTGCTGCGCTCCGACAGGGGTAGAGGGGCCGCGGGACTTGCCGCGCTCTAGCCGGGGGATGGGGCCGCGGGACTTGCTGCGCTTCGGCCGGGGTAGCGGGACCGCGGCACTTGCCGCGCTCCGGCCGGGGTAGCAGGACCGCGGGAGTTGCCGCGCTCGGCCGGGGGATCGGGGTCACAGGACTTGCCGCGATCCGGCCGGGGTAGCGGGGCCGCGGGATTTGCCGCGCTCCGACAGGGGGGGCGGGACCGCGGGACTTGCCGCGCTCCGGCCGGGGGAACGGGACCGCGGTACTTGCCGCGCTCCGACAGGGGTAGCGCGGCAGCGGGACTTGCCGCGCTCCGGCCGAGGTAGCGGGACCGCGGGACTTGCAGCTCTGGCCGGGTTAGCGGCGCCCCGGCTGGGGTAGCGGGGCCGCGGGACTTGCAGCGCTCCGGGGGGAGGAGCGGGGACACTGGCTTGCAGCCCTCCGGCCCAGGGAGAGGGCCGCGGACTTGCCCCGCTCTTTTTGGGCGCGGGCCCTCTTAGGCGCGGTGCCGGATTGGGGGGAATCGGGGGAATCCGCCTACAGCCGGCCCTGGCAAGAATGCAAGCAGCAGTTAACCTGGCTCTGAATAGCACTAAACTTCCCTTCCTTTTCATGTAGTGACAGTATGCAACTAGGCATCAAGAAACTGAAATTCTAATCCTGGCTCTGCTATGGTGTGTAGTGATTGGGCCAATAGGCAAAAACTTAAATTAACGTTGTTTCAGTCTGTGTGTTACTTGACGTCGTGAATTCTATGTCACCATAGGAGGGAAGGGCTCTGCATACACGGAAATTTGCCTGGGCATCAGTAGAAAATGTTAAGTAAAATTTGCTTTAAAAATTAAAGCTGGCGCTTTGTCATCTTGTGTCATCATTTTTATTTCTTAGCTTTCCGCTATTTAAGTGAAGTCTAAAACTTTCATACTGACTGTTTACTATCTGATATTGTGTCTCTCTAATCTCCTTCATAACCATCATTAAAACCATTGACTTTTTTCCATTTTAATACTATCCCATAGTGAGTATCAGTGACAGTGAGAAAAATAGAAAATAAAGGTACATGACTATACATGCATCTGTCTCACAAAGAGAGGAGATGTGATGTATTCCCTGCAGCCATTAGCCTTCTTGTGATAGCTGTTAAACAGTGGTGGGCTTTTGGAGAAGCAGCGAAACCTTGGTTGCTTCTGAAACTCTGGTTATACCCACAGTAAGCAATTATTCATCCTCTGCTGATGAGACTGACCCCCTGCCTGATACAGATGAACACATTTTATTCTGGAAATGTTTAGGCTTCTCTTTCACACTCAGCTACTGCCTCATGCTGTTTCTCACTGTTTCTGGTTGATCTTGAGCCTCGGATAATTGGTAGAGAGGTCATCGAGTTGTGAAGGAAGATAAAACTCATATCTCTATGGTGCTATATGAGCATTATTTGATTGTAGAGGAGTTACTAAGGTGATACATTATAGACTGTAGCTAAGCTGATATTATCATGATTCATTTTAATACAGGCAGACTATATGACAGAGCAGACAAAAAGAATAAGCTATACAACACTTCAAAAACTTTCTTGATGAAAGCAAGTGTTAACTGGAAATGACTATACTTCATCTCTAGGTACCTACAGCTATCAAGGACAGAGAAGCTATAGGACAAGGATGCAACAGAAAGTGAATCAAGTGAAGCAAACCTAATTAACATTAATAGGATATTAAATCTATGTTATATTACTGACTCCTTGTATCCATCTGAAGATGGTAACAGGGGATTGTTCCAGTCATATAATGTAATGTCAGGATTGTAGAGCCTCTCTGAATCTGCAGTGCAATCAAGTACTGCTTATTAATGTTAATTAGTTATTTAATGTATTACCTGATTTTGCAAGATGGTGTGCAGTAACTTGAAAAAAAGGTTAAACAGGCAAATATAGGTACACTCTCTGAGTCAAAATTCCAACAAATGTGTGCTATTCACATTTCTTTAAATTACAAAAGTCTTAAGGGCTATCCTCAGTGGTTACCCACTGGTATCTTCTAGCACATCAATGTGATCCAGCTTGGAAACTTTAATTCCCTTTGCAAAATGCTCAAAAGAATTCAGATACATCACATTTTTGATTAGAAGGACAGTATTCAACATTTCTGTGAACACTCATTATTAGCATTCCAACTGGCCACATGAGTAAACTAATGTACCTTAATCATTTTCAAGTGGGAACAAATATGTAAACAGAAGACCATAAAATTGAGACAGGAACTTGAAATACACTGTTTGCAATTCTCTACACTGATCTTTTCCTCTTCATACTTTAAAAATCAAAATAAGGGCTTCTAATCTTATTGTAGGAACAAAACTATAGTGAATCCAGATGATCAGTTAGTATCATAGAATGCTGAACCATTATGATACCTATAGAAAAAAACATCTGGAACATAACGGGGAAAACCCTCAAACCCTTAGACAACAAACCCTAGGCAATAGACTTTTTATTTCACAAGTTACTAAAATACAATAAAATGCCTAAGAGCTTGTAGAAAATATTGTTAATATTTACAGAATTTTTTTTCACAAATGTAGTAGCTTACTTTGTTTAAAAATAGCAAAGAAACAGAAAAACTAGAAAAAGTGCAATGACATGATCTAAAAAGCATCTTATTTTGCTCTTGGGAAAAAACAAGTATTTTTACTTAGCTCAGTCAAATGCCAGAGTAAAGGACTTAGTTTACAGAAACTAAAAGAGAGTTGGGAGAACAGAATCCTTGTGCCAAAACCAGAAATAATGTTCAGGACACTTACACAGCTTGAATGAAGTAGAGGAGTATATCAGATGTGGTCTGCTGTGTCCTCTCAATGCATGTTTGTTTATATGTGGAGCTGCATGTAGACCATGCTCTTGGCACAATGACAGCCGCTCTAATTCTGACCTGAGACCTGCTGCAAAGATCTCTACTGTGGCACACATTAGGATACAGATGTCAATGTGAGGTGCTTTTGTGCCTCTAACTACTGGCAGCAGTTATAGCAATTTGTACCCTTATTTGCTGTATAAGGGTCTTTAGAAGAGGACACAGTGGCTCCAATTCTTATGTCCAGACAAACTGTGCTTGGTGCAGGACCCAAGACCATAGGAGAACAAATGTGGCGTTATGCTATATGTGTGGTCTTATGATCCCATAGGCAAGAAGTTAGTCCCTGCTATAAATTAGGGCAGACTATAGGGCTATAAATTAGGGCAGACTCGGGACCCCTTTAAATCATAGCTGCATGGTTATAATGGTTCCAAAGGGCTGTTGCAGCAGTTGGGGATCATGGGAACACAGTGCAGTCCAGCTATGGCCCCTCCCATCCCATCCCCTATATGCCATTCCCCTAAAATGGGGGCTGAAAGGGGGAGATGTAGTACTTGTTATGCTTTCTCTGCATCACCCTGGGATTTCGCTACCATGGGGAAATCCCCAGATGGCTACTAAGACCAGCTGTAAGGATTTTTAGTGCCACCAAAGCAGCACCAAAGCTGCCTCACCTAGGTGAAAGATCTGTACGCAATTTGCACAGTTCTGTTAAATAGTGCTTTTGTACATTGATTCATATGGACATGTAACAGTTTGAGTAAATTTAACTCCATTGTAACTGTATGTGTCTGCACAGACCTATAAAGTAACTCTATGACTTTCTAAATTTGAAGACTATCTGATCCTATGATTGCTTCGTACTCATACTCTCATTGACTACAATAGAAAAATTGATATTACGAAACGATTGCAGGACCAACTCTAAGGGTCACGATATACTATGCAGTTACCTCCGTCTTTAATCTTGGTTCAACAGTTTAATGGAATTATTCTGGGGGAGGAATGTGTAACCCATAAGATTATCTCATACTCCAGACAGTAATTTTATATCACCACTATACCTTTTTGTGCTTAGCTAACAAAATGGATCTTTGGTTAAGCTTCAAACTTGCCCTGGATAGGGCTGAGTGGAATTTTTCACACAAAACATTTCTGTAGACGTTTGACTTTTTTAACAAATGTTAATTTTTACCATTATGATTTTGTAGACATTGACTTAAAAAAAAAAAAAAAAAGTAAATGGAATAAAACTGTGTTATTTGTGCTGCTAAATTTTGTTTGTTTGACATGGGACATTACTCTAAGATTCGATAGGTTTCTGAAGTGAAAGGGCAAGGATCCATTGCTGGATATCAGCACTAATGACATTGCATCACAGGATATTTCACAGATTATAGATGACTTCAGGGAACTTGGAAGGGTGCTGAAGAAGAATGGACAAGTGATCATCTCAAAGAAACTTCCTGTCCTGTAAATGGAGGGTATTGTTGTAGGATGTAGGGTATTGGCAGAGGTGAAAGTAAGATGGTACGGTACAGTAGGGCATACCAATATGTAAGCCAGTACACAGCTGACCGAACTGGCAGGGCCACTGAAGGGGGGGAGGGGCAAAAGGGGCAGCAGCCCTGGGGCCCGACAACTTAAAAGGGCCTGGGGCTCCTGGCATAGGCCGGAGCCCCAGGCCCTTTAAATCGCTGCCGGAGCTACGGGGCTCCTGGCCACCAATACCCCAGGGTTCCAGTGGCAATTTAAAGGGCCCAGGGCTCCTGGCCGCCGCTCCCGCTACTGCTACTGCACCAGCGGTCGGAGCCCTGGGCCTTTAAAATCGCCACCGGAGACCCGGGCGACACGAGCCAGGCAGCGCTTAAGCATAAGCGCCAACTTCCCCTCTTTTCTGTGAGTGCTTGACCCCCCCCCCCCGGCCCCCAGCCCTGCCCCCACTCCACCCCTTCCATGAGGCCCCACCCCTGCCCCTTCTCTTCCCACCCCTTCCCAGCCCCCATTCCAACCCTCTCCCCAAAGTCCCCGTCCCAACTCCACCCCTTCCCTGCCACCATTCCAACTCTTTCCCCAAATCTCCGCCCCGGCTACGCATCCTCCCCTGAGTGTGCCATGTTCCCACTCCTCCCCCCCGCCCCGGAGCATGTAAACAGCTATTTGGCGGCGGCCGGGCAGGAAGCGCTGGGAGGTAGGCGGAGGTGCGAGGACGTGGCGTGCTCAGGGGGGGAGGAGGAGGTGGGGCGGGGGGAAGGGGAGCTTGGCTGTTGGTGAATGCAGAACACCCACTAATTTTTCCCCATGGGTGCGCCAGCCCCAGACCACCCATGGAGTCGGCGCCTATGCGCTGAAGGGCTGGGGGAGTCTGGACCCAGCCCCTCCCCTTCTGCCTCAGGCCCCGTCCCTTCCGGGGGCCCATAGCCACCCGCCCACACCTTGCCCAGGATGCCTGCCATCCTGCTTACAGGTAAGTCCGTTAAGTTACTTTCACCCCTGGGTATTGGTTTTGCATAACATTGATCCACCTTCTGTGAGAAGAAGGGGCTACATAATTTGGTTTGCCTTCATCTCAGTAGAAAGGGAACCAATCTTTTAGGGGACAGGCTGGCTAAAGTAGTTAGGAGGGTGTTAAACTATTGACAAAAGGGGAGGATGAAAAGAATGAACAAATGAGCATTAATTGAGCACAAAATAAAGTTTCTGAGAACAAAATTAATAAAAAAAATAAGGATGTGGAGTGAAGAAATTCTTAAATTGCCTGTACACCAATATTCAGAACCTGTGTAATACATAAGATGAGTTGGAATTCCTCAGTTATGGACAAAAATTTGACCAAGATGATATTACTGAAACCTGGTGGGAAGAGTCGCATTATTGGAATGTTAAAATCAATGGTTATAACCCATTTAGGAAGGAATGAGAAGGAAAAAGGAGACTGGGAATAACACTCTATGTCAAAAATGGCATTACCTGTTTCCGAGTCAATGACAACCCAGAAGAAAATGATCTTGAATGCTTATGGATCAATGTTCTAGGAGTAGAGAGGTTATTTTACCTCTATATTTAGCACTGGTGTGACTCCTGCTGGAACACTGTGTCTAGTTCTGGTATCCACAATTCAAGAAGGATGTTGATATATTGGAGAGAGTTCAGAGAAGAGAAACAAGAATGATTTAAGTATTAGAATACAGACCTTATAGACCCAAAGAGCTCAATCACGTTAGCTTAACAAACAGAAGGTTAAAGAATGATTTGATTACAACCTATAAATATCTACATGGGGACCAAATATTTAATAATGGGCTCTTCAGTCTAGCAGAGAAAGGTATAACATGACCAAATGGCTGGAAGTTGAAGCTAGACAAATTCAGACTGGAAACGAGGCATAAATCTTTCACTGTAAACGTTATTAACCATTGGAACAATTTACCAAGGGTTATGGTGGATTCTCCATCACTGACAACTTTTTAAATGAAGACTGGATATTTTTTCTAAAATCTATGCTCTAGGACTTACTTTGGGGAAGTTCTATGGCCTGTGTTATACAAGAGTTGAGGCTGGATGATCACAATGGTTCCTTCTGGCCTTCAAAACTGTGAATATTCATAATTATTTTTGTTCTGAATGGATGGAATATTTGTGATTAGTATTTGGGAGCCCTTGGATAATAAGACACTTGGAGTGGAGTGGATGCAAACTGTTTTTAATTTCACTACTAGATAGCATACCTCCCACATGTCATCTAAACTCTATCTCCACTCAAGGAGTAAAGCTATTATGTCAATGTCAACAGTATAATAGTGGGAGAGGAGGATGTTTATCTTCTAATAATAGTTGCTGTACTGATCTTTGTAACTGATTAATAATAGTCCCATTCTTATTGCTGTATGTTACCATTTTGTAACTTGCTTCTTTCTTTTATTATAAATGTCAGTAATAAAAACATTTTTTTAAATGCCAGCGCTAGTTGCAGCATTTTATGGAATGCCACCCACTCATTTTTCAATATTTCTATTCTACCCAGCTTGTGTCATACCAAAATCTGAGTAGTGGCATGAAACTGTAATAAAGCAGATTTAACTTCAGAGACATGAATACCACAACTTCAGAGCATTGCAGTCTACTCAGATTATCCAGTTGGGAGCCAACAAAGAACACCCTTTTCCTTGCAGCTCAGAACATCAACTCCACTATGTCTTTACTTCCTATTGGCTCAGGAAGACAATGAGGGTGCAAAAACAGATCCCTCTGAATACACTATTATTTACTCTGACCAGAATGCCACACTGACCCATTAGACATTTTAAACTACAAAGGTGAAAGAGAAGGCCTTCTGTAGAGAGAACACATGGGACAAATTACCAATGCAGCAACATTGTCCCAGAGCACCCATGAGAAGTCCATAGGGGAATGAAGCATCAAGTGAGAGAGCAGACAGTTCTGTTTTGTGCACTTTGGGCCTGATCCTGAATCCTAATCCATGGTCAAGTTCCCACTGCCTTCAGTGATACAGGATCAGGGCTATACTGCTCCAGCTAAAAACTTTATAATTATAATGACTAAGCAAGGAGTGTTATAGAGAAGGTATATCTGAATTTATTATTCACCGTGTCTCATAATACAAGAACAAGGGGGCATTAAATGAAATTGAAGAGTGACAATTTCAAAATAGATAACAAAGAAGTAGTTTTTCACACAATGCACAATTAGCCTGTGGAAACTGTTGCCAGGGGATATTATTGAGGCCACAAGCTAGGTATGATTAAAAAAAGGATTAGATATGTATATGGACAACAAGACTATCCAGAGTAATAACTGTAAATACAAAAACCAGACTAAAACTAAACCAAAACAAACAAACAAAAAATCAAACAACAAGGATTAGACCTCAGGTTTTAAGGCAACTTCTAACTATGGAAGGTTAAGAGGAAGTTTTCCCTGAGGAAGGGTTATTCCATTTTTACCTACTGTTGGGTTTCTTGTACTTTCCTCTGAATCCTCTAATATTGGCCATGGTCAGTGACAAGATTGATCGCTTGTTCAATCCAATTTGGCAATCCCCATGCTTTTATGTTTCTATAATTGGGTGAATACTAAACAAAACAAAACGAAACTCCATGAATATTCATTTGCTTTTTTAAACAAATCTGTTTTCAGTGCATTCACATTCCTTTTGTATTTGTTTCCTAAGAATATTCCAGCAAATTAATTTGCTGACAGAAATGGTCACACAAATGACAAATTTTAGGAAAGCATTGCAAAGCATTACTTTGTTGTTTTAGTTATGTTCGGTGGCACCTTAAAGACTAACAGATTTATTTGGGCATAAACTTTCATGAGTAAAAAACTTGCATCTGGCTTGCATCTGAAGAAGTGCGTTTTTTACCCTTGAAAGCTTATGCCCAAATAAATCTGTTTGTCTTTTAGGTGCCACCGGACTCCTCATTGTTTTTGTGGATACAGACTAATACGGCTACCCCTCTGATACTTTAGTGATGTTGACATCCATCCTTTGTGAGCCTGATATTAACAAGTCATTTTGCATGGGCCATCAAATAGCTTTCAGGTGGTAAAGACTTTCAGGCCTAGAATCAAAAGTACTTAGGCACCTCAACCCGAGATTGAGGTGCCTTATTCTGGGTTTAGGCAGCCAAATCCCAGTTTGGGGATTACTGAAATGCACAAAACTCCCATTGAACTCTGTAGGCATAGGCACTGACTTTTAGTTTTCCCTGGGGTCGTCCACCCCCACTCCACCTCGAGGCCCCACCCCCACTCTTCCCCTTCTCCCAAGGCCTTGCCCTCACTCGGTCTCTTCTCACTCCCACTCCAACCCCTCCCCTAAGGCCCCCACCTGCCTGCCACTTACTGCTGTCTGCTCTCCCCCAAGCACCTCCTCCAGCCGCCAAACAGTTGATCAGTGGCATGTATGATTAGCATACAGGTTCATGGCTGGGATCTACTTCCACTATAAATTATAGTCAGTTTAAAAAAAACCCTGAAAATTCTAGCATTTTATATAACACAATAAAATACAGTTTTCCCTTTCTATAGTGTTTTATAGTGCCTGTATTATTAAATATCTCAGGCACAGTGAAATTAATGTGAAAGTAAAATGACCACTGAAAGAGACAGAATAAAAGATTTTATTTCTTAGAGGTTATTTAAAAATAAGTACTTACATATCATTTTAGTTATATTACATAAACAAGCAAGCATGATGGGCTTGATTCTCCTTTCATATAGTGTAAGCAATTCAGTGAAGTCAGTGGAGTTACACCATTATTCAAAGACAGAAGAATAAGGCCCATATTATTAAAATGAAACTAGGACAAACCAGTTCACCTTGGGATATGTCTATACTGCACGCTCCTTTTGGCAACATGTTGAGTATATATACAACATGCCCCCCTAGCATGGGTATCAATAGCCGTGTAGATGGTGAGGCATCCCTCCTCCAGTGTTATTTTTAGTAGTGTGCTGTCCCACAGCTGCCTCCCTGCAGCCGGAGCCTTTCCTTGCAACAGTGGAAGACTCTGACAGTGGGGAAAGACTCTGACATGGGGGATGTGGAAGGATAAGGCTCCAGCAGCTCCCTTATGCTGAGCCTTTCCCTGCTGCCTCCCCCCTGACAGAGCTTTTCATTGACGTGTAACTACACTTCACAGTGAGAACGCAGCCTGCCTTTCACCACAACCTGTAGTGACACTTAACCTACATACTGCTGCAAGTGGGCCACAATGTAGATGTGGCCTTAGTTCGTGGTCTCGTTTTATTTTTTCTAAACTGCTTAGAGCGTGAGCTCTTTGAGACAGGGACCGTCTTTTTGTTCTGTGTTTGTACAGCACCCAATGCAATGTAGTCCTGGTCCCTGACTGGGGCTCCGAGGTGCTATGGTATATAAATAAAGAGCTGGTCAGAAAAGGAAATTTCCATTCCTCAGGAAATTCTGAAAATTTAAATTCAGAACAAAAAACTAAAGTTTCAAAATTTCCCACATAATGAAAATTCCCCATCCAAACATTTTGATAAGGTACAAATATCTCCTCTCAATAACATGGAAACACTAAAATAAAGTATAAAATCTTAAACATAACATAATGTGATATATAAATTATTAAGTATATATAAATATAAACATTGAAACTAAATGAAAACAATAACATTGAAACAAAACATTTTAACTTTATTGAAATGAAACCTTTCAACATCGAAAAACAAAATGAGAATGATGAAATGATTCATTTTGACTTTTTCCCATCAAAAAAATTGTCAAAATGGATACATTCCCACAAAATGTTTTGATTTTGATGAAGCTGAATTTTCTGATGGGAAATGTCTATCAATTGTTGTTGACTAGCTCTAGTTAAAACCAATAAAACCCTGAATGTCTTGGGACCTCAATTTAAAAGAAGTCCATCAGGAGTCACTGAAATTTGCTCCTCTTCTAGGCCAATCAAAGTTGGGATTTGTTAACCTTCGAGATGTGGTGCAAGGCTGATCTTTTCTCCTAATCACTTCGGGAGGGATTGGTCTAAGACAGGGCTAAGCAACCTATGGCACGCGTGCCAAAGGTGGCACGTGAGCTGATTTTCAGTGGCACTCACACTGCCCGGGTCCTGGCCACCGGTCCGGGGGGCTCTGCATTTTAATTTAATTTTAAATTAAGCTTCTTAAACATTTTAAAAACCTTATTTACTTTGTATACAACAATAGTTTAGTTATATATTACAGACCTATAGAAAGAGACCTTCTAAAAACATTAAAATGTATTACTGGCACGCGAAACCTTAAATTAGAGTGAATAAATGAAGACATGGCACACCACTTCTGAAAGGTTGCCAACCCCTGGTCTAAGACTTAGAGAGATTTTATTATCATCATGCCTTCTATGGAGGGGTTTTATATTCTTGTGTCTGATGGGACATATTTGTGTATTTACTATGGTTTATAAAACTGAACAAACAAAATCCCCTTTTCTGCCAGTCCTTTTCCTCAAGCTTCTCTTCTTCCCTCCCTTTCCATTGCCTTGTAAAAGCCTCTGTCACCAGCTTTTCCCAGTTCTCGTCAGCTGCAGCTGAATGTGCCTCCTCACAGCCTGTGCCTGTTCTCTTTTGCAACCACAGATGCTAGAATGACCACACTTAGCAGTGGCCTGTTGTTGTTTTGATTCTTGACGTTACAAAAGCAAACAGCACCATTACATTGAAAGTCTGCATTAAAAAGCTGGGAAGTTGAACTATATTTCTATGGTAAACATTAATTAAATAAATTAAATAAATAAAAAAGAGATAAGAGCTTCATTATCATAAAGTTCAAATGACTCTTGTATTCTTGACCTCATAAAAGCTCTGATGGCTGCCAGATTATTCTTTTTAAAAGTAAGGTTAAAAATTGTCTTTTTCCCCCCCTATTTTAAAAATATATGTTAACACTAGAGCTGGTTGAGAATTTTCTGTTGAAATAGTTTTTCAATGGAAAATGCAGTTGCTGCGAAATTACTGACAGTTTAATATGAAACTGACATGAATCAAAACATTTTGATATTTCCAAATTGAAATTTGTTCCATTAATAATTTTGATATTTCAACTTTTAGTTCTAATTCAGGATAAAAACAAATGTTAAAATATTGAATTTTCCTGCAGGATAGAAATTCTGATTTTCATATAGCTCTATTTAACACACTAGTTAGTGCACAGATCCATAGCCCTCTACTGGATGTAAACATAACTGCCCAACTGTGATTTTTAGGTTCCATACTGCTAACAGTTAAAGCAGATTCTTCTTTTCCTTAAGTGGCGGACACCTGTACTTTTGGAGCAGGACGATCAAGCCTCTCTCTGCTCCGCTATGAAGTTCCAAGAGGCCCTGGTGAAGAGTACACTGACTTCAATCAAGTGTAAGGTGGCCACTGGTTTGGTATACTGATAATTTTGAAGTAAATCTGTGACATCCACATTTAGATTTTTGACAATCATGATGAGAAAACTGAGACAGTTTTAAGGTGGAATCCATGTGCACCAAACTATAACTTGGTATCCCTTCTTGAAATGTGATCGTTCACACTTAGAATCATAGAATCATAGAATATCAGGGTTGGAAGGGACCTCAGGAGGTCATCTAATCCAACCCCCCCACTCAAAGCAGGACCAACACCAACTAAATCATCCCAGCCAAGGCTTTCTCAAGCCAGGCCTTAAAATACTCTAAGGATGGAGATTCCACCACCTCCCTAGGTAACCCATTCCACTGCTTCACCACCCTCCCAGTGAAATAGTGTTTCCTAATATCCAGCCTAGACCTCCCCCACTGCAACTTGAGACCATTGCTTCTTGTTCTGTCATCTGCCACCACTGAGAACAGCCGAGCTCCATCCTCTTTGGAACCCCCATTCAGGTAGTTGAAGGCTGCTATCAAATCCCCCCTCACTTTTATCTTATGCAGACTAAATAAGCCCAGTTCCCTCAGTCTCTCCTCGTAAATCATGTGCCCCAGCCCCCTAATCATTTTCGTTGTCCTCCGCTGGACTCTCTGTAATTTGTCCACATCCCTTCTGTAGTGGGGGGACCAAAAGTGGACGCAATACTCCAGGTGTGGCCTCACCAGTGCCGAATAGAGGTGAATAATCACTTCCCTCGATCTGCTGGCAATGCTCCTACTAATACAGCCCAATATGCCGTTGGCCTTCTTGGCAACAAGGGCACACTGCTGACTCATATTCAGCTTCTTGTCCACTGTAATCCCCAGTCTTTTTCTGCAGAACTGCTGCTTAGCCAACATAAGAACGTAAGAATGGCCAGACTGGGTCAGACCAAAGGTCCATCTAGCCCAGTATCCTGTCTACCGACAGTGACCAATGCCAGGTGCCCCAGAGGGAGTGAACCTCACAGGTAATGATCAAGTGATCTCTCTCCTGCCATCCATCTCCACCCTCTGACACACAGAGTCTAGGGACACCATTCCTTACCCATCCTGGCTAATAGCCATGAATGGACTTAACCTCCATGAATTTATCCAGTTCTCTTTTAAACGCTGTTATAGTCCTAGCCTTCACAACCTCCTCAGGTAAGGAGTTCCACAAGTTGACTGCGCTGTGTGAAGAAGAACTTCAATTTATTTGTTTTAAACCTGCTGCCTATTAATTTCATTTGGTGACCCCTTGTATTATGGGAATAAGTAAATAATTTTTCCTTATCCACTTTCTCAACATCACTTATTATTTTATATACCTCTATCATATCCCCCCTTAGTCTCCTCTTTTCCAAGCTGAAAAGTCCTAGCCTCTTTAATCTCTCCTCATATGGGACCCATTCCAAACCCCTAATAATTTTAGCTGCCCTTCTCTGAACCTTTTCTAGTGCCAGTATATCTTTTTTGAGATGAGGAGGCCACATCTGTACACAGTATTCAAGATGTGGGCGTACCATCGATTTATATAAGGGCAATAATATATTCTTCGTCTTATTCTCTATCCCCTTTTTAATGATTCCTAACATACTGTTTGCTTTTTTGACCACCTCTGCACACTGCATGGACGTCTTCAGAGAACTATCCACGATGACTCCAAGATCTTTTTCCTGATTCGTTGTACCTAAATTAGCCCCCATCATATTGTATGTATAGTTGGGGTTATTTTTTCCAATGTGCATTACTTTACATTTATCCACATTAAATTTCATTTGCCATTTTGTTGCCCAATCACTTAGTTTTGTGAGATCTTTTTGAAGTTCTTCACAGTCTGCTTTGGTCTTAACTATCTTGAGCAGTTTAGTATCATCTGCAAACTTTGCCACCTCATTTTTTACCCCTTTCTCCAGATCATTTATGAATAAGTTGAATAGGATTGGTCCGAGGACTGACCCTTGGGGAACACCACTAGTTACCCCTCTCCATTCTGAGAATTTACCATTAATTCCTATCCATTGTTCCCTGTCTTTTAACCAGTTCTCAATCCATGAAAGGACCTTCCCTTTTATCCCATGACAACTTAATTTACTTAAGAGCCTTTGGTGAGGGACCTTGTCAAAGGCTTTCTGGAAATCTAAGTACACTATGTCCACTGGATCCCCCTTGTCCACATGTTTGTTGACCCCTTCAAAGAACTCTAATAGATTAGTAAGACACGATTTCCCTTTACAGAAATCATGTTGACTTTTGCCCAAAAATTTATCTTCTTCTGTGTGTCTGACAATGTTATTCTTTACTATTGTTTCGACTAATTTGCCCGGTACTGACCTTAAACTTACCGGTCTGTAATTGCCGGGATCACCTCTAGAGCCCTTTTTAAATATTGGCGTTACATTAGCTATCTTCCAGTCGTTGGGTACAGAAGCCGATTTAAAGGACAGGTTACAAACCCTAGTTAATAGTTCCGCAATTTCACATTTGAGTTCTTTCAGAACTCTTGGGTGAATGCCATCTGGTCCCGGTGACTTGTTAATGTTAAATTTAGCAATTAATTCCAAAACCTCCTCTAGTGACACTTCAATCTGTGACAGTTCCTCAGATTTGTCACCTACAAAAGCCGGCTCAGGTTTGGGAATCTCCCTAACATCCTCAGCCGTGAAGACTGAAGCAAAGAAT
>QXTE01000192.1:2243246-2453073 GCA_003942145.1 Platysternon megacephalum
CCCCCCCCCCCCCCCCCCCGCACGACCTGTTCTGTCCTTCCGATATATTTTGTATCCCGGAATGATTGTGTCCCATTGATTGTCCTCACTCCACCAGGTTTCTGTGATGCCTTTCATATCAATATTCTCCTTTGTCACGAGGCACTCTAGTTCACGCATCTTACTATTTAGACTTCTAGCATTTGTGTACAAGCACTTTAAAAACTTGTCACTGTTTATTTGTCTGCCCTTTTCTGATGTGTCAGATTCTTTATGTGAATGTTTCTCGTCTGATCTGGCCCTTACATTATCCTCTTCCATCCTCTGCTCCTGACTATAACCTAGAGAATCTCTATCAATAGACTCTCCTCTAAGAGAAGTCTCTGTCCGATCCACATGCTCCTCTGCAGCAGTCGGCTTTCCCCCATCTCCTAGTTTAAAAACTGCTCTGCAACCTTTTTAATCTTAAGTGCCAGCAGTCTGGTTCCACTTTGGTTTAGGTGGAGCCCATCCTTCCTGTATAGGCTCCCCCATCCCAAAAGTTTCCCCAATTGCTAATGAATCTATACCCTTCCTCTCTACACCATCGTCTCATCCATGCATTGAGACTCTGAAGCTCTGCTTGCCTACCTGGCCCTGCACGTGGAACTGGGAGCATTTCTGTCACCATAGAGGTTCTGGATTTCAGTCTCTTCCCTAGCAGCCTAAATTTGGCCTCCAGGACATCTATCCTACCCTTCCCTATGTCATTGGTACCTACATGTACCACGACCATCGTCTCCTCCCCAGCACTACACATACATCTATTCAGATGCCTCGAGAGATCCGCAACCTTCGCACCAGGCAGGCAAGTTACCATACGGTTTTCCCGGTCATCACAAACCCAGCTATCTATGTTTCTAATGATCGAATCTCCCATTATTAACACCTGCCTTTTCCTAGTGACTGGAGTTCCCTCCCTCAGAGAGGTAACCTCAGTGCAAGAGGATACCCTAACACCATCTGGAAGGAGGGTCCCAACTATGGGAAGGTTTCTCTCCGCTCCTGTTGACTGCTCTGCTTCCCTGGGCCTTTCATCCTCCTCAACAGCGCAGGGGCTGTCTGACCGGAGGTGGGACAATTCTACAGTGTCCCGGAAAGCCTCATCAACATACCTCTCTGCTTCCCTTAGCTCAACCAGTTGCACCACCCTGGCCTCCAAAGCCCGTTCACGGTCTCTGAGGGCCAGGAGCTCCTTGCACTGAATGCACACATACGCCACCCACCCACAGGGCAGGTAATCATACATGCTGCACTCAGTGCAATAAACCGGATAGCCCCCACTCTGCTGCTGGGCTTCTGCCTGCATGGTCTCCTAGTTAATGGAAGGGTTTGTTTAAATCAAGAAGTTTTGAATGTAGTTTAGTTTATAGTTTTAAAAAACAGCAAGGGTCCCTTGCCCCCTTCCCAACTCCCTTGCAAAACTCCCTGTTAGCAGCCCCTGGTCGCTTGAGCGCTGCTTTATAAAGCCCCAGCCTGGGTGAATGCCCCGCCCACTGACTAAGGATCAGCCAATTACCAGAGGTTTCTAGCTTTCAAGCTTCTAGCTCACAGCTTCCAACTGCCAGCCACAGCACACGGTCCTTCAAACAAACAAACAAACAAACAAACAGACGGACAAACACAAGCTCAGCACACAGCGAGTAACCCCCAAACACAAACAAACACACACTACAGACAGTCACTTACCCCAAGGGTGCTGTATTTGCTCCTCCTTCACCTGGAGAACTCCCTTGCGAAACTCCCTGTTAGCAGCCCCTGTTCGCAAAGCTCCCTGTTCGCTTGTACACTGCTTTATAAAGCCCTGGCCTGCTTGATAGCCAGTCAGTCACCAGCCTGTAGCAGTGCATGGGATTCTTCCTTCCTAAGTGCAGGACTCTGCACTTGTCCTTGTTGAACCTCATCAGATTTCTTTTGGCCCAATCCTCCAATTTGTCTAGGTCACTCTGGACCCTATCCCTACCCTCCAGCATATCTACCTCTCCCCGCAGCTTAGTGTCATCTGTGAACTTGCTGAGGGTGCAATTCATCCCATCATCCAGATCATTAATAAAGATTTTGAACAAAACTTGTGAAAATGGGAGCAAAGGGAAACATATTGAATTAAAAGGAGGCTAGGACAGACATTTCAGGAACTCTATATTAAACCAGAACAAGGCCAGATGAATATTTTATTTAAAAAGTGACTCAGTATCACTGAGATACATAAATGAAAAATAAATTTCATGCAGTGTTCAATAAACCTACCAGAAGTTCCAGTCAGTTTAAATGATCCCATAAAAAGACATTTGACTCCTTACATTCCTGTGTACTATATGTCCAAAAGATGAAAACAAATACTATGCCAGAATCAACCTGTCAGAAAAATACCAGCCTGACCAGGACCAGCTCCAAAACAAGATTACAGGATTTTTTCATATAAATTAAAGAATTACAACTGCCCCAAACTGATCCTTTCAAAATACTATATACAGATGGTTAAATTGTGATGAGACAATAATTAATAGACTCCTTTTTAGCTGAAGAGAACTTCTTCAGCAGTGTAATAATTTAGTGTCTTCTTAACTGGAAAGAAGATTTTCTCAGAAACTAGGGAAAATCTATTTAATAACAGCCACAGAGTATGAGATAAAATATAGCTGTATAATTTTCTGAAGGAATCAAGCTAGAAGAGGACCCAAAAAATAAGGACATTTCAGTGTTTATACAAAGCACCCTGGAGCCTTAATATAATAGTTAAAGCAATGTTTTATAGAAGTGCTGTCACATGGATCTGAGATTACTGACAGGTAATTCATGAGCAACTGAATGAAAACATTTTATGAATGAAAAGATATTAATCAGCTCACCCACTTATTTCTTGCTTCCCTAGTGCCACATTTGTGGCCAGAAGAAATAAAGGAGCACAGGACACTCTTACTACTTTATGCCAGTATGCCATAATGCCCCTTGCATTGCAGTAGGGAAGATGGGGGAAAACAGACGTCTCAGAATGGCTATATTCCCTCTTCACATAGGCAGATGAGAAGGGGGCAGGAAATATGCAGAATTTTGACTCTGGGCCTTCAGTGTAGCTGCACCAGTGCATCAGGGAGTATGCACCATGTGGAGAATAGACCTGGCACAGTTTATTCCCGCCCCAGAGTGGCAGGGAGACCAGAAGGGACATTGTGACTCCTCACATCATAATCTGTCTCTGGGGTTCCTTAGCTGCCAAGTTTAGCAGAAAACAGGGGTGGTTGGGGGCTGCTGGAGTGGGTAGGAGAGTGGCAGTAGATGTGGGAAGCTGGACAGAGCCTAAGGAAAGTTGCATTTGTGAGGATACTGGGTGGAATATGGGGGTAATGCACTATTAAGAGCTCAGGGGATGGATTTCTACCAGTGCCCAGAGGGGTAACAGCAGGACTGGACTTTGTGGGAGCTGGAAGTTTGCAGATGACTCCAAGAGGGGTTACAAGCTCTTTATAGGACAGGATTAGAATTCAAGAGAACCTTGACAAATCAGAAAATTGGTCTGAAAATAAATAAAGATAAATGCAAAGTACTACACTTTGGAAGGAAAAATCAAAGGCACAACTACAAAATGGGGAATAACTGGTTCAGCAGTAGTACTGCTGAAAAGGATCTGGTGTTTACAGTGGATCATAAATTGAATATGAGCTGACAATGTGATGCAGCTGCAAAAAAAAAAAGCTAACATTATTCTGGGGTTTATTAACAGGAATGTCATATGTAACTCACAGTAGGTAATTGTCCCACTTTATTCTGCTCTAGTGAGGCCTCAGCTGTAGTACTGTGTTCACTTCTGGGCGCCACTCTTTAGAAAAGATGTGGACAAACAAGAGGGAATCCAGAGGAGAGCTACAAAAATGAAAAAAAGGTTTAGAAAAGCTGACCTATTAGGAGAGGTTAAAAATTTGATCATCTTTAGTCTTGAGAAAAGAAGACTTGGGGATGGGGTGGGGGGCTTGATAACACCCTTCAAATATGTTAAGGGCTGTTGTAAAGAGCACGGTGATGATTTGTTCTCTATGTTCACTGAAGGTAGGACAAGAAGTAATTGGCTTAGTCTTCAGCCATTGAGATTTAGGTTAAATACTAGGAAAAACTTTCTAACTATAAGAGTAGTTGAGTACTGGAATAGGTTTCAAAAGGATGTTGTGGAATCCTCATCATTGGAAGTTTTTAAGAACAGGGTAGACAAACACCTGTCAGGGATGGTCTAGGTTTATTTTGTCCTGCCTCGGAGCAGGAGGCTATACTGAATGACCTACATTTTTATGATTTTATTATTCTATGTTCATATTTATAGTAGGGTTTATATTTATGCTATTATGTACCATGTTACTAGAGTATTTTCCCATGTAAGAGATATTAAATGTGCTGTGTTTTACTAGTGCATTAGTATTTGTTTCATATGTGCCCGTGTAGTGAGGCGGCCTGGCTCCCGGCCGCTCCTGAGCGGGACGAGCCTGAACGGAGCCACTGCCGCCTGTTCCCGCCCCCCGGAAGTCAAGGGGCGGGACAGGCAGTATAAAAAACCCCGGCCCGGCGCTCAGTTGCAGTCCGGCGGCCGGAGAGGACAGATGCTTCTGACCGAGCTCCTGCGGGACCGAGCCTTCCCCGAGCCCGGTACCCGGAAGAAGGCTGGCCGAGCCTTCCCCGAGCACGGTACCCCGAGGAGGACTGGCCGAGCCTGCCCCGAGCCCGGTACCCCGAGGTGGACTGGCCGAGCCTGCCCCGAGCCCGGTACCCCGAGGTGGACTGGCCGAGCCTGCCCCGAGCCCGGTACCCCGAGGAGCTGATCAAGTATCCCCCCGACCGGAGTCCTGAGGAGCAGCCCGAGCTAGCCGGCTCCCCGCACGCCGAGGAACCCATGGTGTGGGACCCAGAGCCAGAGACCAGTACGGAGCAGGTACCAATGGAGGAGGGAGAGATTGGAAGTAGCCCGGGGGTAGCTGACCCCAGTCTGGCTACAGCAGACGTTGAGCCGATGTCGGTGTGTTGCGGTCAGGACCCCACCGGCACCGCAGCAGACTAACTGCTGCTGTTAGGGCCCCGGGCTGGGACACAGTGGAGTGGGTGGGCCTGTGTCCCCCCTGCCACCCCAACTCGGGTGGCAGTCTCTCCCCTCCTCAATCTGAACTGCCTGTGTGTTTGCTCAGCCCCTGCCTGAGGGCCCGAGCTCTGAACTGCCTGTGTGTTTGCTCAGCCCCTGCCTGCGGGCCTGAGCTCTGAACTGCCTGTACTGTTTGTTGCTCAGCCCTGCTCCAGAGGCCTGAGCTCCTGTACTCTTTATTTCTGCCCGCCCTGACTGAGGGCCTGGGCTCAATTTACTAACTCTGTGTGCTCAGCCCCTGCCTGAGGGCCTGAGCATAGAACTACTGTTTGCTGCCCCACCCTGACTGAGGGCCTGGGCTCTAGTACAGACTCTGTGTGCTCAGACCCTCAGGCAGGGCCTGAGCATAAAACTGCTGTCTGCTGCCCCGCCCTGACTGAGGGCCTGGGCCCAAGTTATTGACTCTGTGTGCTCAGCCCCTGCCTGAGGGCCTGAGCCTAGAACTGCTGTTTGGTTGGCCCGCCCTGACTGCGGGCCGGGCTTACATTACTGATTTTGTTTCGCTCAGCCCCTGCCTGAGGGTCTGAGCTGTTGGGACCTTCGGAGACTGATCTGCTGGGCCAGGCCGTGTAGTGAGGCGGCCTGGCTCCCGGCCGCTCCTTAGAGGGCCAAGCCCCACCTACCGGCATGTTACAGCCTCTGGTTAAAAAATTAATTTTGGTGATAAGGTCCTTTATATACAATCTGGTAGCCTTAAAGTCCCACCAATCCTGAAAAGAATTTCCTGCCTTTCAGAACGAGTAACTGAGTTCTTGCTGAAAAGACACACTCTTCTGGCAGAACATATGGGATTTCAAGACTTCACGATTATAGCTGGAGGGTAATTTAGAATTTTGGAATAAGGGATTGTCCGAACCTCCCGTGACAATTCTTAATGGTCCAGTTGAACGAAACACCACATTTTTATTCTAAAGTATAGTGTCAAACGTTTATATTTAATTTCTCTCTAGCGTGATATGCACTATATTCATGTTACAGAGAAGAGTAGCTGAGTGCACATCATTAGCAATTTGTTAAGTTGGAGCTTTATATAGTCATTTGTTTTCTAAAGAAAAAATGAATACAGCAGGACCTTGTTATTTCTGTAAAAAACCATCCACACTGTTAAATCTGCACTAAAACATGCTTTAAAAATATGTATTATCTAAATGAAAGGCGATACAGATGTTTAATCTGGTACATTACTAAGGCTACAATTTAGTCATGGGTATTTTTAGTAAAAGTCATGGACAGGTCATGGAGAATAAACAAAAATTCACTGCCCCTGACCTGTCCATGACTTATACTAAAAATACCTGTGATTAAATCTTAGGTGAGCGCTGGGAGCATCGGGGAGGGAGGGGGGAGGGTGTGCTTTTGGGGGCGGAATACAGGGGGCCACTGCTTTGGGGAGAACAGGGGGACTGCTGCTTGGGAGGCACTCAGGGCCAGTGGCACCAGCTGCCAGGGCCAGTGGACCGCGGCTGATCCGGGTGCCCTGGAACCGCTACCGGGGGTCGCCAGAGCAGTGGCTGGTGTGGCTGTCCTGTGGGCCACCTGAGTAGCTGGTCCCAGAGCCAGCTGCTTGGGTGGCCCCGGAATCAGCCACACTGGCTGCTGCAGAAGTCACAGAGGTCGCAGAAAGTCACGGAATCCATGACTTCAGCTACCCCTGTGACAGACACGGAGCCCTATACATTACCATGCAATACAGTTCTTGTATCCCTTTCATGCAGTAGCAGACATTAAATAAAAAGAAGCATTCAAATACTTTTCCTCCTGTTTTTTTTTTTTTTTTTAAACTCAGCTGCACTTCACATCAGTTACAGCCAAACAGTTGGGTGAAGATAAGTACAAATCACTTTTAAATTATGTACCTCAATTAAGAAGTCTCTGGTAAAAATCTTATATGATACAGATGACAATAACTAGAAAGTAACCTGAAGTGGGAGGCAATGGGACTTACCTATTAAATCATAGGATGTGGAGTCAGATGACCCAGCCTCTTTTTCATGTAAGGAGCCAGGATCTCAAGCAACTGAGGGCATCATTAGACCAGCAGAGTCTAGATTTTCTAAAATAGGAACACCAAAGGCAGGTTCCTAAATTCTTTTTTAGGCACTTAAGCAAATGGCCTGGCATTCAGAGATGCTTAGTAGCATGATGCTCATAAGAACGGCCATTCTCCATCAGGCCCTGGCCCAGTATGCTGTCTTCCAACAGTGGCCAATACCAGGTGCTTCAGAGGGAATGAACAGGCAATCATCAAGTGATCCATTCCCTGTCACCCATTCCCAGCTTCTGGCAAACAGAGGCTAGGGACACTCAGAGCATGGGGTTGCATCCCTGACCATCCTGGCTAGTAGCCATTGCTGGACCTCTCTTCCATGCAGGGCCGGCTCCAGGCACCAGCAAAGGAAGCAGGTGCTTGGGGCGGTCAATGGAAAGGGGCAGCACGTCCGGGTCTTCGGTGGTGGGTCCCTTACTCCCTCTCGGAGCGAAGGACTCGCTGCCGAATTGCCGCCGAAGAATGAAGCAGCACGGTAGAGCTGCCACCAAAGTGCCACCGATCTTGGCTTTATCTTTTCTTTTTTTTTTTTCCCGCTTCGCCGCTTGGGGCGGCAAAAAAGCTGGAGCCGACCCTGCTTCCATGTACTTATCTAGTTCTTTTTTGAACTCTGTTATAGTTTTGGCCTTCACAACATCCTCTGGTAAAAAGTTCCACAGGTTGACTGTGTGTTGTTTGTTTTAAACCTGCTGCCTATTAATTTCATTGGGTGACCCCTATTTCTTGTGTTATGTAAAGGAGTAAATACCATTTCCTTACACACTTTCTCAATACCAGTCAAGATTTTATACACCTCTATCATATCCCCCCTTACTCATCTCTTTCCCAAGATGAAAAATCCCAGTCTTTTTAGTCTCTCCTCATACAGAAGCTGTTGCATACTCCACAAATTTTTGTTTCCCTTCTCCATGCCTTTTCCAATTCCGATATATCTTTTTTGAGATGGGGTGACCAGATCTTCAGGCAGCATTCAAGATGTGGGCGTACCATGGATTTATATAGAGGCAATATGATATTTTCTGTTTTATTATCCTGTTTTTTTATTATTCTGTTTTATTATCCCTTTTTCTGATGGTTCCTAACATTCGGTTAGCTTTCTTGACTGCGGCTAAACATTAAGCACGGGATTTTCAGAGAAGTATCCACAATGACTCCAAGAACTCCATAGAATTCTAACGTATTAATTAGAGCAGCCAATACATTTTTAAACATTAAATTGAGATTGCTACAGTGTACACATAAAAAGAAATATTTCTGTTAAAACACCTTCTTCTTTAAAATTATGGAAATGAATTAAGAGAATGTAGATACACTCTCAGTTCATGCACTGAATTATATGAGCTCATGTAAAATATCACATCTATCACACTGCATATTCCAGAACTTGTTTTACCTTTCCCCTATATCTTCTCACTGTTTCAACCTATAGATCAAGAAATCTTTTATCCTCACACAGTCTACTCCATATACATTTCCAGTATTGACTGAAAATTCTCTCAAAACACTACCTGTCCACCAAAAATAGTGCAAAGACCAACCACAGACTGCCTTCTACTATACCCACCCATTAGTATCACGAGAAACCAAATTATTGCCTTCTACTCTACAGTTCAGAGACATGACCCTCCCCATCCCAACTACCCAGAGACTACAATATATTCACATCTTATTCTCCATATATAACCACTTTCTCCTCCTCCCATACTCATCCACTATTCTGTAATGAAACAGAAAAGGCATTCTACTCCATCCACTCTCTCCATATTAGCTGGAAATCCAGTATTATCCTCTCTAGCCACCCTCCCGGTGCAAGTGAGAAAGCCCCACCCACAAGTTACAGACTATAACTATATATACACACATGCACACCCCATCCAATCCACTCCAGATATATAATATATGACCATTGACTTCATGGTGCTTCATTTATCAGTTCAGGCTATTATATTTAATGCTGGTCAAACAAAAAATTATTCACTGAGAGGAGAAAGGCCCCACATGGAGTGAGATAAATGTTGACAGAGGGAAAGCAGGGGAGTTTGGGCTGGGTGGATGTTGTAGTGAGTGAGTATCTTTTCTTTAATTTGAAAGTTTTAAGGTTAAATTGTATCTTTTAGACCTAATTTGTTGAGTTCACTTTAATATTTAGTCCATGATCTTTAAAATAGACATTTTAAAAAAGTATTAACTAATTGGTAGGTGTGTAACTGCTGTCAGTGCAGTGAATAAAACTGAACTTCTAAACTATACTCACTTTTAGAGTAATTAAATTATTTGAACTAGTTTATTTAGACTTGTCTACAGTAGAAAAAAAAATGTTGTTCTAATAGCTCATTGAAGCCCCTAGAATGTTTATGAAATATTTTATGAAGTCACTGGTATAATAATGCTCCTTTCCAATATTCCAGTGAGGCAAAGCAGCCCTAAACTTGGCTTATGGCTTCTTTCCATTACTGGAATGGCATACAGCAGTAAGAGGGTTCTTAATGTCCAAACAAAATCCCTCTCTTCTATTATAGTTACAATATACTAGGCTTTCAGCAGGCCCAGGTTGGAGCGACCTGTATAATTATCTTGTGAATAATGCAGCCATCCCATACTCATGCTGATAAAATGTTATGTCCTGCCACAGCATCATGTCTTTTTCTCTCTTGCTCTTTCTCTCTCTCTCACACACACATACATACACATTTTAAAAATTTGTCAGAATATATATTTTGAACACTAGATAGACTATATCTATCTTATATTAACTCTACTACACTTCCGTGTATACTTTCTTAAAACTACAACAAAAATCTTTAATTTCTGAAAAAAAAGAAAAAGATTCTAAATATCAAATCACCATCAAAATAACGCTCAGTGTCAAATTCCAAAAAGCAATCTTTGCATTTTAAATCTGAAATTTTGCACACACAACCATTTACACCCACAAATTAGATCATTACTATTGGATGTTGAAATTATACCGTTTGTTTTTACAAACAATTGTTCACACAGATATATGGATGCAAAATTAGTGTCCAGGTTATGGTCTTTCTGAAACTTTGTCTCTGAGATCATTATCTTAAATTAATGAAAAAGGAGGTAGTATCCTGTATAGAAATGACACTGGAATAACACAGCATAAACACATAATAATCAGTGCTAGTTTCTATTAGGATTATTTAAATATGTTTGGATTTTGCTAGTAATAAGCCAAATCCTGTAGTCCTTTTTCAGGCCAAAAAGGACAATTGACTTTAGTTAGAGGTTTTGCCTGAGGAAGAAATGCAGTGTTTGATACTTTATTAATGTTTTGTTAGGATTATGTATATTATGCAGTTTTTATATAAATTGGGTTACATTTATATAGTTGTATCTGTTTTGCTGTTGTAGTTAGTTGTGCTTTGATAGCATGCTCAGTAACTAGATTAAACAAATACCAATGTTATATTTAAAATGTAAAGTAGTATCAAAAGTATTGTGGACAAATCACTTAGTAAACTTCATTTTTTGAGACTAAATTCCCTTTTGAGTTAGATAAGGACATTTATGCATAGGAAAGAAGGCTAGCTTTCTCTTATATACCTCCATAACTTAAACAAATCAGAACTGATTTTATAGAAGAAAGACATGGTAAATATTTCCCTGCAAAGCTGAGGCCTTATAAGAGTAGTTTCTGGCCAAAATGAATTTTTGCAGCCAAATTATACACCCTTGAAAAACCAGGATTTATAATGGAAATGCTGACAACATTAATTATAGTGGCACTACTGAGTGCTGCTCTGATATTAACTCTGGGATTGTTGTCATAAAATAATGCTGTTTTTCTTGCTTTCAGTTGGAAGTCTTCAGCTGTAACAATACAGTCATTAGAAGCTTCAACAGTTTTAAAAAGAACTTTGATTACTATTTCATCAGCCAAAAGACTAATTGGCCTTTCATTAGTTTTAATTGGGACAATTTGCTTTAGACTCTCTAAAACCTTGTTGTGCATGACTTGGCAGTTCAGAAATATTATAGAATCTAATATCAATTCTTTTATATTAGGCCACTTTAATTTACTATGCAGAGGTGAAGTTTCAAATGTGGAAGGAGGAAGGAATGCCTCAGATGTATACAAAATACATGGATGGACATGCAATTGTTCACATCTAATTATAATAATACATGGAGATATACCTATCTCATAGAACTGGAAGGGACCCTGAAAGGTCATTGAGTCCAGCCCCCTGCCTTCACTAGCAGGACCAAGTACTGATTTTGCCCCAGATCCCTGAGTGGCCCCCTCAAGAATTGAACTCACAACCCTGGGTTTAGCAGGCCAATGCTCAAGCCACTGAGCTATCCCTCCCCCCAATTTGAGACTGATATTGAAAAAAATAATGAAGCATTTATATAAGTGTTCCTGGCAAATGATCCTGGTGTGACATTTGCAGTAGTATGTGCAACTTCATTAGCATACGTTGCTGGGCACAAAACTGTTCATTGGAACTCTATGTCCAGAAATTAGATGCCTAACTACATGTTTGGTACTGTATAGGGCATATTCTCTTGCTGCTCTGGTACCTCCAAGGGGCCCATCTGGGGATTAGCTCACCACATGGTCTGGCATCCTTTTCTGCAGTTGCTCAGCCCAGCATCCCACTCACTCGCTCTATGTCCTCTCTCATCTTTCCAGAGTTGCAATGCTTTTCTCTGGATTAAAAGTCCCTTGCAAATGATCCCTGGGAGTCCCCAAATAGGCTTCCCCTACAATGCCACTCCCACAGTCACTTGTAGGGGAACCTGGGCCTACCCTCTGCACCAAGTTCCAATCCAGGGACCCTTGACCCAGCAGTTCAGGTCTTTACTTTCCCAGGCCTTACTACTCCTTCCCTGGACTACTTCCTACACTGCCTGTTACAGGCTTCTACCCCCCTCTTGCAATTCTACTTTCCCTCTTGCAATTCATCCGCAATTAAGCCTTATTGCATCCTTGCTCCCCTCCAGGTGCCAAATATGGCTAATTGGTCTCACTTGCCTATACAGTAACTCCTCACTTAACATCGTCCCGGTTAACATTGTTTCATTGTTATGTCACTGATCTATTAGGGAACATGCTCATTTAAAGTTGCGCAATGCTCCCTTATAACGTTGTTTGGCAGCCGCCTGCATTGTCCACTGCTTGCAGGAAGAGCAGCCTGTTGCAGCTAGTTGGTGGGAGCTTGGAACCAGGGTGGGCTGGCAGCCCACCTATCAGCTCCCCTAAGTTCCCTGTGCGGCAGCCGCCCAGCAGGCTAGCAATTGCTGGGTAGTTCAGGTGTCCCTCCCCTAACTGCTGTGTGCTGCTCCCACCCTCTGCCTTGGAGCTGCTCCCAGGAGCCTCCTGCTTGCTGTGCGGGGGGCAGGGAAGAGGGATGCTGATGTCAGGGTGTGCCACTCCCCCCCACTCCTGCCCCCTGCTCCTGTACCCTATTTCCACAGAGTGGGGGGGGGGGGGACGACACTACAGGGCTCAGGATGGAGAGAGCTTGCTGGCAGTAGCTGCTGTCTCAACTTGCTGATCTACTTAAAATTCAGTGTACTTAGAGTGGGGTCAGCGTAGTTAAAGGGGTAATGCACATCTCTCTCTAAACACACACACACGGTGTGTGTGTCTCTGTCTCTCTCTCTCTCACACACACACACACACATACACACATGGTGTGTGTCTCTGTCTCACACACACATGCACCCCTTGGCACTTTGGAAAGTACAGTAGAGGGAGTGGTGCACTCCAGTGGGATAGCGTGGGTTCATCATCACATTCAGTTTCCGCAGGAAATGTTTGCAGCCACTGCCATCCCATGCGTCTGTTGTGTCTCCTCCCTCTATTTGTGCTGCCAAGCTTCACAATCATCATTGCTGTGTACAGTATTAACTTGTTTGTTTAAAACTTATACTGTGTGTACATATACATATTTCCCTGGAACCTACCCCCCTCTCCCCCCTTTACATTAATTCTTATGGGGAAATTGGATTAGCTTAACATCATTTCGCGTAAAGTAGCATTTTTCAGGAACATAACTACAACGTTAAGTGAGGAGTTAATGTATTAACTCCTCCTGGGCTAGTGTAGGGGAGAACTCCCCATGATAGGTACATTGTATTTACAGTGTGAGCTGTTCTCAAATAAAGAATAGACTGTGCTATTGCTACCAAGCAAATACTGTAGCTCTCCAGTGAGACCCTAATTTCTCTGTGCTAATGATCAAAAAACTCACCTTGAAAATATATAGTATTGAGACATGCATCTTATAAAGACAGAGGACCAGAGTCTGTGAGGTCCTGAGTGCTGTAAATTTGAATAGATGCTCATCTCTTTGCAGGATCAGATCTGAAAAAAATAATGGTCTGAAAAAAGAGCATGGGGCATTAGAAAAGCAATGAGAGAACATTTGACTGATCTAATATCAAGACATTCAGACTATGAAAACTATTACTAACATTTGATACTGCAAAAAGCAAAATATTTATTTTATCAGCTTTGGTCAAGAAGCAGCTTATTTTCCCTTTTGTGTGAGCGTAACTTTGTGTCAGACTCTTCCCCCCACCTCACATAACTCTAAGAATAAGCAACTGCCAGTTTAATGTAGATGAAGAACAAATGATAATGTTTTGTTGCTGTTGTAATTTCCAAAGCCAGATTGTCAACTATTTTAATTTTGTTTAACAGTTTTCCCCCCCTGAAAGGGTATAAAAGCTAATCTATCGATCAGTCTTGTCCTTTTATGTAAAGTGGGCTTTGATTTTATCTAAAAGGCAGCTCTGCACTTGCACATGTGGCATTAAAGTCATTAAAAAAAAAAGTAACCAAGTGATTCATTTTTATTTTCCTTATTGGCAAATACTTTCTACTGAAAAATCACTCCATCACAACATAGAACCTCGTGTATTACCTAGTGATGTAGTGATGGGAAAAATCTCTGATGGCTTGCAGGTTATGTTTGGAAAAAAACACCAAGTCTGAGGCAAAATGTTCCAACTTGGGAGCCTAAAGTTAGGCATTGATAACTGACTTGATTTTCAGAGGGACTGTGCATATGCAGTTCTCATCAAGCTACTTATTTAGTCACCTTACTTGTTCTAAGAAAAGAAACAGGAAAAAAAAGTTATCCAGTATCCCTCTTGCATTGATATACATTGTTGAACTGTATCCTATTAAAAATAACCTAACTTCAAAAGACAATATTTGTTGGCTATTTCCTTGGCTTCCTTTCACATGAAGGGAACATATATATTTTTCCTTTCACTGAAAAGTTCACAACAGATTCATCTGTCTTTTTACTACCTTTTACCATAAGGATTTATTAAATCATTCTTAGGGAGCACTGAGTCTACAAGTGCTGTTATTTTACTACAAATCATCTCAGCTTTAACGCAGCAACAAGAGTGATGTTTTAATGTGTTTACCTTTCTTCATCTTGAGGCTTCTTGACACGGACATTAATGCCTGTCTAGTCATTGACAGATATCTCTCAAAGTTGATGTGCCAGGTTCAAAAATGGATAGCTCAGATTCAGCAGCTGCCATAATGGGCTTAGTTCACCATGTATTTGCTGTCTGAAAGTTCTATAAGACACCTTTCACCTGGTAATACATGCTACATATTTGATTGAACATTCATAAGATTTATTAGGAAACAAAGTTTGTGGTGGCTTCCATCCAATATATGAAGAATCAGATTGGGTAGGATGGCTCCAATTCACAAAACAGTTTATTTGAGCAAGAAATGCTTGGCTTAAGAGGCTATTATTCCAAATCAGTAGTGTAGGGTGAATTTAAACAGGTGATATATCAGTTTTATACAAACTAATAAATGTATCAGGCTATGTATTGTAGTATCAGAGGCAAGATGTTACAGTTAATGCTGAAAAGGCATTATATTCTTTATAAGCCTCTGTTTTCAGAAACCTTTATTCATGCTGGAAAATAAAATTACCCTTTAAGATAAGATTTTTCAACAAATGATCAGACCAAAGGTGAATTATTCCAGATTTTTTAAAAAAATCACTTTGGCTTTTATTGAACATGAAAAAGTTACCCTCCCCACTAGTTATATTTGGTTAAATGCTCTTTAATACTTGGATACGTCTGTCCCCGCCCCCTCAAAACCCATATTTAAAAAACCTTTGAATTTGCTCTGGATTTAGCGCATATATCTCTTAAAAGATGGGTGCAGTGGTATTTTCCCCACTATCTGCTCTTCTTATATGTACATATAGAACTCCTATTAGTACAACTGCATAGACATGTGGCAAGCTGAGACACTTACTTATTATGCATCATATATTTGATTTGCTGTTATCTCCTCCTCCTTCCTCATTCCTCCTTTTGTCTGTTTCCTTAACTTGCTGCAACTTGTCATAGTATTAGGTTGTGAGCTCTCTGGGGCAGGGATTATTAGATATAGTGTCAAAACTGTGATTACAGAGACATCATTTTTACTGAATATAGCTGCAAAACATCCCTATTAAGAGTCACAATGAAATCTAAGGAGTTGCAATCTTCTATAACTTACCCTTATGATGCATCTGGAAGATCTATATGGGTTATCCTAATTCTGCACCATGAATAGCTCAGGGGGTTGCCGGTATCACTCATATATTTTATACTCAAACAGTTCTCTAGGAACATAACCAGCAGCCAGATGATTTCCTTGTGCCAATAGCAATATAACAAAGGAGGATATTGAACAGCGACTGCTAAAGTTAGACATTTTAAAATCAGGAGGTCTGGATAACTGGCATCCAAGAGTTTTCAAATGCTGGCCAAGGAGCTCTCTGAACCATTAATGTTGATTTTCATTAAATCTTGGAACTGTGGGAAAGTTCCAGGGGACTGGAAGAAAACTAATGTTGTACAAATATTTAAAAAGGGCAAGTAGGGTGAGCCTGACATCAGTCCCATGCAAAATAATGGAACAACTGATCTACAATTGGATTAATAAAAAATTAAAGGAGGGAAATATAATTAATGCCAATCAACATGGGTATATGGATCTTGTCAAACTAAGTTGATTTTTTCATGAGATCGGGGTGCTGGAATAATTTTATAGTGGGGGTGTTGATGATGGTAACCATGGATTTGGTGTTTGTTACTACTACTTCAATCCAGGGGGTGTGGCAGCACTTTCAGCAACCCTAGTTCCATCATCACTATATGAGATTACAAATTTCTATGATAAAGAAAATAGCATTGAGGTAAAATACTTAGACTTCTGTAAAGTCTAAGTATGGTACTGCAATATTTTGATTAAGAAACTAGAAAAAAATCTGTAATGGTACAAAATCTGACTAACTAACAGGTCTCAAAAAGTAATTGTAAATGAGGAATCATCACTGAGCTGGTGTGTTTCCAGTGAAGTCCTGAAGGGACCTATTCTTGGCCCAACTGTCAGGAATTGGGGCTTGCAACAGAGCTAGTCTCCGGGCAGTCTCATCAGTGCAAATGGCCTGCAGCAAGCTGCCTGTTTAGCTACACCACCTGATTGGCTGCAGAGGCCAGCAGGCTGGATCTTAAGCCAGCAGCAGGCTTTTCAGTGTTCATTCTCATCACTATGCCTGTTTCTGTGTTACCTTGTTCCTGCTGCTCCTGCCTTGCACCCAGCCTTGCCTCTGTTCTGCTCATGCCTTGAACCCCTCCCAGTCTGATACCCTGTTCTCTCCAATTCCTGCCCTCCAGTTCCTTTGTCCCTTGGCTCTAGCTCCTTGGCTCTGGTACCCAGTTTCAGCCCTCCAGTTTTCCCCTTGACTTTGACTTCTGATGACTGAGTACAGCTCTGACCCCAGCCACTAGGCCTGCTGCCCACTCTGGTCACCAGGCTAGACCACCATCATCCCAGTTGACTGATACCTACACTATTTAACATTTTTACCAATAACATGGAAGAAAACAAAATAATTACTGATAAAGTTTGCAGATAACACAAAGATTTGGGGAATAATAAATCATGAAGATGGGACAGGCCACTGATACAGAATGATCTGGATTATTTTGTACGGTGGGCACAAACAGGCAATGCGTGTTTCAACACAGCCTAATGTATAGTTATAGAATCATAGAACTTAAGATCAGAAGGGACCATTATGATCATCTAGTCTGACCTCCCGCATGATGCAGGCCACAAAAGTTGACCCACCCACTCCTGAAGTAATTCTCACCCTTGACTCAGCTGTTGAAGTCCCCAAATCTTGATTTAAAGACTTCAAGTAGCAGATAATCCTCCAGCAAGCGACCCCTGCCCCATGCTAGGAGGAAGGTGAAAAACCTCCAGGGCCTCTGCCAATCTGCCCTGGAGGAAAATTCCTTCCCGACCCCAATCTAGGAACAAAGAATATAGGCCATACATTCAAGATGGGAGAGGGTGTCCTGAGAAGCAGTGACTCTGAAAAAGATTTGGGTTTCATGGTGGATAATTAGCTGAATATGGGCTCCCAGTACAATTCTATGGCCGAAAGGGCTAATGTGATCCTTGATTGTATAAAACTGGGTAATGTTGGGAAGGAGTAGAGAAATTATATCACCTCTTTATTTGGAACTGATGCAACCCTACTGGAATATTATGGAAAATTACACCATATGATTAGTGAGTCATTGTGAGGGAGCAAACTCATGGCAATTCGGGTTTTAATTTAATTTAAATTAATTGCAGTTTTAATCATACTGTTAATAATAGAACACCAATTTAAATGTATTGTTAATGTTTTTGGATGTTTTTCTACATTTTCAAATATATTGATTTCAATTACAATGCAGAATACAAAGTGTAAAGTATATTATTATTATTTTTATTACAAATATTCACACTGTAAAGAAGATAAACGTGCAATCTAGAAGTCAAAGCATCAAGGGGCATACAAATATTTAGCATATCTGGCAGGTAAATACTTTGCAAGGCTGGCTTCAAAAGTGCCATGCGAACACCCATTCTCACTTTCAGGTAGCGTTGTAAATAGGTAGCGGGCAGTATTATCTCCTGTAAATATAAACAAACTTGTTTGTCTTAGCGATTGGCTAAACAAGAAGTAGGACTGAGTGGACTTGTAGCGCTAAAGTTTTACATTGTTTTGCTTTTGGGTGCAGTTATGTAAAAAATAATTCTACATTTATAAATTGCACTTTCACGATAAAATAAAGAGATTGCACTACAGTACTTGTATGAGGTGAATTGAAAAATACTATTTCTTTTGTTTATCTTTTTTACTGTGCAAATTTTTGTAATCAAAAATAATAATATAAAGTGAGCACTGTACACTTTGTATTCTGTGTTTTAATTGAAATCAATATATCTGAAAAGTAGAAAAACATCTAAAATATTTATAATAACTTTAAATTAGTATTCTATTGTTTAACAATGTGATTAAAACAGAGATTAATTGTGAATAATTTTTTTAATTAAGTTAATTAGTTTTGAGTTAGTCCCTTGATTTAGCTGTGATTGACAGTCCTAGTTTTATTGCTATTGAGTTGTTTAATATCCCTAAATTATTCTATCCTACAAGTAACATAATAAAAGTTGTGATTTGGGGGATATTCTTTCTCTTACAGGGGTTCATCCTTGTTTAATATTATAATGAGAAACTCTGATCTACCTTATCAAATTCAAAATACTTAATAATAGTCATGCTAGGAATGTTTGTAGCATACTTTCAATGGAAATTAAAGTGTGGTGGTAGAGATTGCGTTCTGTTACAACTGTTCAGCATATTAAAGCGTGTAACAATGTTGCAAATTATGTTTGTATCAAAATATTTAGAGAGGTAATTCCCAGTTTTGTTGTGTAATTGGGGAAAAGTTGTGCCACTGTAACCTTTTCAGAGTAAAACCTACTTATTTTCACATTATTAGGGCCAGCAATGTGGTATAGTCAGTAGGAAATTATGCTAAATTTCTGAAACAAGCTATGTAGGTGGTATGATTTATTTTGTAGGTGATTTGACCTTGTCATTATTAATAAATAGAATCAACATTTCTTTCTGGCTGCTGAGGAAAATTGCTGCCCTTTATTTATTACAATGCTGCTGAGATATTTAGGGAACAAAACCTAGTTTACACTGCCTATCTAGTCCCAATACAGTTTCTCATTACTCATTTTAATTTAATTATTGTGCAATATCCATAGCTCTAAAATCAGCACAGTTCTAGAGTGGTGGAATTGTTATAACCTCACATCTATGAGGCAGAACTTCCAGCTGGCAGTAGGCATTGACAATGATGATGTATACATGTGTGTACTTTTTTGTCTGCAATTTATAATGAATTTTCATAAAGCTAGAGTTCTATCACACAGGGTTTCCAATCAACAAGGGCAACATGTTCACATCATTAAGGTGCTTTTAGGTACCTAAGTCCTATTGACTTTCAGGGAGACTTGGATATCTTTTAAAATTTTATTCCAACACACCACTGATTGCTGATTTTCATTTTCACCCAGCTGTTTCATTTTGCTTGTTGTTTTGTTTTTAATTCCTGATTGGCTGTGCACAGAACAGCACAATGCTGGAGAAAATAGCTGTATAATCTCAAGTCCCCAGTTTCGTACTATCTCACTCCACATTCATATATAACCATATTATAATAAATTATGTATTACTATTCAAGGTATAGTAACAGTATAACTTTATGGTCTGGAAGTAGCTGCATCAAATGAAATAGATGTCAGAAGGCTACAGGCAGTAGAGAGAGTTCTTTGAAAGATAGCATGTGTATAATGTGGAATAATTTTCAGACAAATTAAATAGCTAGAAGGAGAGTATGATGTGAAATCAGGATATGGGATTGGCTACAGTCAAAAAGATAATGATAGTGGGGACTCTGCAGAAGACAAACGGATGACAAAGGAAATAATGTTAGCACAGCCAAGGTCAGTCTGACCTGGAGGCCAACCACCGACTACGCAGCAGGACATCATACACAGGGACATGGCCAGGCTGGGCTTAATGGAGGAACAAGCCATAGATAAGAATGAATGGTGATGCTGTACTGCTCCCCATGTCTGCAAAGATGGTCTGGGATGAAAAGAGGAATTCAAGTCCCCTCACATGCCAAACAGTGAATGTAATATGCATATGGCATGCTAACATTAAAACATATTTCTGCATAGGTCCTACTTGCACTCACAAGATATTATAATGAAACACGGGTTCCATTACTTATATACTTGAAAGTAGATTGAATGTTTCCAGATGCAAACAGTTTTGTTACATCTGAAAGGACAAGAAAACTTTTTTATAATTGGTCAAATAAAAACACAATATTATAACAGTGAACAGCAGTGGCATTTTACTCTTACATAACTATTAACTCTATGTTAGACTTATAGCAATGAGGATTATAGTTTCCACAACAGCATTGTTTGCAAAATAAGTTTATAACCCTCCATCCCAAATCATTATTCACGTCCTGTCATACATGATTCATGCATAATTGTAATTCACAAATAACTGAAGCAACATAATGTCAAAGAGTTAGCAGTAAAGACTAGTAGTGTCTTAGCTATATAATGATAAATGTTACCATGAGCGTTACAATAACGCTCTGATGTGTTTGAATTATGTGGGTTATTTTTATCTCTCAAACATCTAAGGACTATTACTAATTTAGACCTAGTTACAAGTTTGGTGTCTCCTCACTTTTTATTACTGGAAATTATATTCATGAAAATAAAATTCATGAAACTAAATAGCTATATATACTAAAGATTGAATACCACTGGTTAGTGGATAAGGGTTTATATCCCCTTACAGTTACATAGAAAATGATGTTTTGATGACTCCCTTTTTTTGTGTCCACAACTCTTTGCTTTTTGCCCCACTACCCAATTCATATATCTATATATGATATTTCCTTTCCCCTATTTGTGTCCCCTGACAATGTCTAGGAGAGGCAGCACAGTTTATACCACATAACTGGGGCCAGCTAGCACCACAACTTGGTAATTGGCCCTGCAGTTGATTTTCACTAAAGCGGGCATTTTTTGCTCCTGACACTGGTGACACAACATATTTTAATCCCATATATGAATGCATGTTATTGGTCACTGTTAATTCCAACATTGTATTAGGGACAGGGTCTGAACCACATTATGCCTCCATCACCCATGATCTTCCTTAAAAAGGTCCTCCAGGATGTGAAATGCCATTCTTTTGTTCTCATTCTCTTTGCACAGGTTGGGAATTCAGCAGTTCTCACTAGCTTCAATATGCCTGTTCTCTTGGTTCTCCAATAGTGTGACAATACACCCCATCAGCAAAACAGAAGACTCTTCCCCTGAGGTGAAAAGTATCATGCTTTTCCACACATTGAAACTCAGTCTAAACTCTGACTGTTTTGGACCCTACCAGTTTTGCTCTGTCCCTTGTTATCTCTTCTGGCATGGATATTTGATTATTAACTAACATCCCATTGAGATTTATTATCCTGTCTATGCTTTGAGGCATATAGGGTGGGATCCACAAATCGACTTTGGCATTGCAATGCTGCGCATCACAGCACCTAGCTTTTAGATGCATAGAAAGATCACAGGAACAACACTCATACCCACAAGGCCAAATTAGGAGCCTAGTCTCTATATACAACGTATGGGGAGACATAGGTGCCTTAGAATGTGATCCACAAAGCCAGCATTCTAGGCATGGAGCTGTCTAAGCTAGCCAATAGGAGATGCAGAATGAGAGGGGTATGTGCTAAACCCTGCCTCTCTCACAGAGATAGGTGTCTAAGTCCAGGATGCAGGGAAGTGTCTATCTCTGCTTGCAATACATGAATGGGAACCGACATGTGTTCCCTCTAAGCTGCATGGCCACACAGCCACCCAAGAGTCAATCAAGTGTCCCGTGGTGTGTGTTCAGTTGTCCCTCCCCCCGCTGCTCTGCAGCCGTGTTGCTCCTGCCCTCTGCCTTCGAGCCCCTGACCAACGGCTCCCAGGACCCTCCTGCTGGTGGTGCAGAGCAGGGGCGGGGGTGCTGATGTCAGGGTGTCTCCCTCCCCCCACCTACTCCTTGCCCATGTACCCCATCTCCACAGAATGGGGGAGGGAGGACAGGGCTCAGGAGCAGGACAGAGCTGCTGGCTGAACAAGTCTTCTGGTGAATGCTGCTGTGCTTAAAGAGACAGCTCATGGTCGCTCATAAACTTCCCCAGCAGCCAGAACACACACACACTCTGTCTCTGTCTCACACACACACACACACACTCTGTCTCTGTCTCTCACACACATACACTCTCTCTCTCTCACACACACACATTGTCTCTGTCTCTCTCTCTCTCACACACACACACACACACATATTGTCTCTTTCACACTCACCTCCCAACACATACTTGTGTTATTGTTGTTGTTACTTCTTGGTACTTCCTGAAATACACATATTCTCTGTAATTTTATTCTTTCAAAGGGTGTTATTTCATTTTTTTACTGGTCTACGCATTTCATAATTTTATTTCTCTCTTACACTTAAATTTAATTATTTGAGTAGTGAGTTCTAAAATGCCTAACCTGTCCTGGCTGGAGTAATTATCCCTATAGTAACTTTTTAAAAATATATATATTATATCTAGGGCTGTCAAGCAATTAAAAAATTAATTGTGATTAATTGTGTGATTAAAAATTAAACAACAATAGAATATTATTTATTTTAAATATTTTTGGATAATTTTCAATTGGTATTCTATTGTTAAAAGAGAGATTAATCATGATTAATTTTTTAAATTGCGATTAATGTTTTTTGAGTTAATCGCGTGAGTTAATTGCGATTAATTGACAGCCCTAATTATATCTAGTGTGACGTTATCTGATTAAAATATAATCATGCAAATCATTCTTGCTACCACTGTTATGAGGAGCTCGGTTTGTTTTCCTTAACCAAAAGAAGGTTGAGGGGAGATATGATTGCTCTCTTTAAATATATCAGAGGGATAAATATCAGGGAGGGAGAGGAATTATTTCGGCTCAGTGCTAATGTGGATACGAGAACAAATGGATATAAATTGGCAGTTGGGAAGTTTAGGCTTGAAATTAGGCGAAGGTTTCTAACCGTCAGAGGAGTGAAATACTGGAACAGCCTACCGAGGGAAATAGTGGGGGCGAAAGACCTCTCCGGCTTTAAGATTAAGCTTGATAAGTTTATGGAGGGAATGGTTTGATAGGATAACTTGATTTACACAATAGGTCAATAATGTGCCACCGCTGGTAGTTAGTACTCATGGTAAATGTTGGGATATTGAAAGTCTTTTTCCTGAGTGTCTGGATGGAGAATCTTGCCCACATGCTCGGGGTTCAGCTGATCACCATATTTGGGGTCGGGAAGGAATTTTCCTCCAGGGTAGATTGGCAGAGGCCCTGGAGGGTTTTCGCCTTCCTCCGCAGCATGGGGCAGGGGTCGCTTGCTGGAGGATTATCTGCTGCTTGAAGTCGTTAAATCATGATTTGGGGACTTCAGCAGCTGAGTCAAGGGTGAGAGTTATTTCAGGAGTCGGTGGGTCAACTCTTGTGGCCTGCATCATGCAGGAGGTCAGACTAGATGATCATAATGGTCCCTTCTGATCTTAAGTTCTATGAAATCTATGTAATTGCAATGAATCTTAAACAAAGGTGACGCATGGCCAGAAAGGGTTAAGCATCCTGAAGGTTAAATGACCCAGAGTCAACCTGTAGAGACATGTTAGAAAAGTATGTGAATGGTAATTAGGGCCAATCCATGTTAGATACGCTAGACCTTTGAAATGCAAACCTGTATTTTTAGAGAATTGGAGGTAACACTAATTGTATGTGTTTAATTATATCTTGTTAGATGTTAGCCATGTAAACAGACAGTTCCTGTGTATCACTATAGCTATTGATTCAGAGATTAAAAGGGAATATTAACATTAAGATTAATCTTGGGTGAAATAATGCCATTGTCTATATGTCTCTTTAAAGTTTGTGATAAACTGCTTAATGGATAAATTGTCTTATGTTAATCTGTGTAGCTAATTACCGGTGATGCTTAGGAAATAGATCTACTTCAAAGTCTCCATGATTGCCTACTGTTCACCTATGGACTCTGACCTGTCAAGAGAAGGCCTGAAACTGTATAAAAAACCCTTGGATCCTGATCCTTTTTATCTCAGACCTGCTTGAGGCTTCATGCAGGGGAAGCTTAAGCCATAAGGCTGAGATCTCCAGTCCTAATCTGGATCACCCTGAATATGGACATTGGACTATAACCTATGAACTGATTCTAAAAGAACTCTTTGCAACTACAAAACTCACCATCTCTACTATAAATCTGATCTCGGAAACTGTACTCATGGCTGTATGTATACTGATCTTTTAACCAATACTCTCTCTCTTTTCTTTAATAAATTTTAGTTTAGTTAATAAGAATTGGCTGTAAGTGTGTATTGGGGTAAGATCTGGAATATTCATTAACCTGGGAGGTAATGTGTCCGATCCTTTGGATTGGTAGAACTTTCTTATATAATGAATAAGATTTTCAGTAATCCTCATCATATTTGACTTGGGTGTCTGGGTGGAGGCCTAAGGCTGGCTTGCTTTAAGGGAACTGTGTTGTTGGCTTCTGGGTAACCAATAAGATATTATAGAAGCTGTTTTGTGCTAGTTTGGTAAATCTAAGTAGTGGAATATCCACCAGCTTTGTGGATTATCTGCCCCATTCTTTGCAGTTCACCCTAATTGAGTAACTCCAGTGTGGATCCTCTGGGATTCTGGTCACATCTAGGTTTTTTGTTTCTACTGGTGGCACACATCCACACATTACCTCAATATTAGTGCACATAACAAAATTCATTCTGCACATGGATGCAAAAATTAAGAGGGAACATTGGAACCCACCTTCTGGAATCAGGCCGCTTAGGTGCCTACGCTGTTTCTTGAGGGAATGAGTTAGGTGTCAACCTCACTCCACACAAAATGGTCTGAGGAGGAAGTGGTAGACCACAGAATCTCTCTCTCTCTCTCTCTCTCTCTCTCTCTGGCCCAATGGCTGTTCCACTAAACTAAATACTGAACTAAACCTTGGGCCAGAGAGAAAGAGAGTGAGAGTGAAAATGACTTGGTAGCCTGGTGTCAGGGCACCCAATGGGAGGTGGGAGATCCCAGGTCTGGTCCCCCTGCTCCAGTTTCTTTTTCATTTTTTTATCCACAGTGGAACAGCTTCAATAGGAGAGAGTGAGGGTGTCTCTCATTAGAATATCCCATAACACAGTGATTAGAGCACTCTCCTGACAGGTGGAAGGTCTCCAGTTCAAATCCTTTGCTCCTCTCCCATCCCAGGCAAATGCCCTAACCACAGGGCTAAAAGTTCTAAGTAGGCACCACCACCTCCCTCCTTGGCTGGACTTTGAGTAGGACCCAATCCAGCAGGTATGCTCAGAACCTGCCTACCAGATTGGGCTCTGCACATGACTTAGGCAGCAAATGCTGGTTTGTGAATTGCTCTGGGGCTTAGATAGAAGATAGGAATATGGCTGTCAAGAGTGGGGCATCAGTGCACATGCCAGGGTCTAAAACTTAGCTGCCTAGGGGACTTTTACAGTGGAAAGTTAGGTGCCAAGTAAGTTTAGGCACCTACAGGTTTAGGGGGTAGCTAAGCAGGAGTTTTGTGGATCAAAATGGTGCCATGCAAGGGGACTTAGGTGCCTAACTCTGGAGTTTAGGTGCCTATATTGGTTCATGGATCACACCCTGATCCTGTGAATGCACATTTGTCAGTGCATTGGAACATTTAAATAAACACAAAGCAACTTTATACTCTTAAAGATAAATTGAATATAAAACCCTGTATTCATGCATGAATCTTTCTGTTAAAAATGCTATCACGTCAGGAAATTCCAATTTACATTTCCCACTGCAATTGCAGCTCAGCCACTTTGAACATATATATTAAGGTATGCATGTAACAGCCTGAAGAGCAGTACAACAGATCTCAATGCATATGTACAAGGGACCCACTTACAGTACCTGTGAGAGCTATAATTGAGTGTTTTGTCATTTGTGTATTTGAACGCTCTACTGTGATATTCTTTGACCGTATTTTTTGTATTGAAATAATTATAGTAGTTTACTTTATCCATTTACTCATTACTTTGCATTTTATGTTTCACAGTGAAGTGTGTCTTGCTGCAGATACAACAATCATGGAAGTCTGTGTTGTGTTTTTCTTTTTTAAAAGGAGAGCTCCATTTATATGAGATAAGGAGAGAGTAAATTGGCAGATAAGAGCAGCATTGTGTGTAGTATATTGTGAGAGCAATTTGCACTGTTAAAGACACCTTGAATCTACTAAACTTAACAAGGTTCAAGAAAGATAATGGCAATATATTTACTCTCTACTATTATGAAACATATATATTGCAATAGTAACAAAAGCCAATCTAAGTAAGCATTGTACGAACATATAGAAAAATGTTAGTCCCTGCCTCAAAGAGTTTACAAATCTGAAATGGGTCAGATTCTATAACGTTTACTCTTGTTAAGTAGCATTTGCCCAGTTAAATAGCCCTGCTGACTATTCATGTCAGTGCTAATCAGTGTAAGTAAGGGTTGCAGACTCTGCCCCCCATATTATTTACTTGGATTAAATGTCCGGTATTCAAAGACATCATTATCATCTAATTAATGCTTTAATTGAATTTACAGAGAAATAATTTCATTGAGCACCTGGTTTTAAGATTTACAAACATTTATTCTGAGGTAAAAAACCAAATATACTGTAATTTCCCTTTCATTCTATTCAATATTAAGTGTACACACCACCACAGTCTATTACATGCTGAAGTCTCTCTGGAACACTGTCAATATATTTCTTGCAAATGGGGGAATGGTTCATTCTAGGTGTATATAATATGTTGTTTCAATTGTTCTGTGTTGCAGGTTTCCTTAGCTATTGCTTTCTTTAATTTACTCCAGATTCCCTGTATTGGATTCAAATTGGGCTACTTTGACAGCCAATAATTCTGATGTATGTTACTGCCTGATGGAAAAACATACTACATGTCAATGAGGTGAAGAGTGCTTTTTAAATCCCCACCCCCCACTGCACAGTGTTTATACCTATGAAGACAATTATACTCAGTCCAATGATGATGTTCTGAATAGACAACTGGAGAAAAAATGTGGCCTTGATTAATTTTCCAGTTGATGAGTTTCCATATCTTAAAGAGAAGTGCAGAGTTGAGTGAAGAGTGCAGAGTTCTGAAAGTATGCATGGAGACAAATATTTATCATTTATCAGTCATTACTTCTTTATTTTTAAATAATGTTTATTAATACTTGCCATTTTGAACCTCTTTGGGCATGAAACTTGTGACAAAGTGGGCCACATTTTCAAACGTATATTCAGAAAGAAAGAAAGAAAGAAAGAAAGAAAGAAAGAAAGAAAGAAAGAAAGAAAGAAAGAAAGAAAGAAACTTGGTGACTTATAAGTCCCCTTTGCATGCACAGTTTTTAAGCCTTCTGCTGCATGAAATGAGCAGTCGTGCACTTATTTATTTTGCAAGCACAGTTTAGCCAACTGTCGATGAAAGCTTGGTTCCCGCCCGTAGAACTCTGACAGTACAGAAGCCCAATGTTAAAAACTGCAAGTAGGTTCATATCCTTCTATTTAAAATGGTTTAGCAATTCAGTCATACATGGCCATTTGATTTAGTAAAAATTATTTGAACAGCAAGACTTATTTTCTCTTCTGTTTCTTAAATCAGTAGTAAAGTGGGATGGAATATTGTTTATATTCTCTGACATTGATCTCCCACACTACCAGAGACAAAGATGATATCATGTTTCAGCAAGTTCTTGGCCAAGTAGGAGGAGGTTGATTAAAGCAGTCTTTCCTCATTGAAATTAACAGGTCTCATAGTCACTGAACTTTTTATTCTCTTTTTCTCCATTCAGTTCACCCTCAACATCTACAGTCTAGTGGTCTAAAGCCACAGACTAAAGCACATCTGTTCAAATCAGTCTTAGCTCAGGTTTTTATTGGTTAATGTTCTCCAGTCATATAAAACAAGAAGAAAAAGGTTAACCATTACCTTGACAAGTTTCCCCTCTTTGATCACTGAAGAAAGAGCCCATCACACAAGAAAAGGCCTAAAGCACAATGACACTTTTGATCATATCAATCCATTTACTGTCATATAAGCTGAAAAATTATATTTTATATTCTATATGCCCCCCACCATAAATCACCTTATATACATACATACACAGGAATTAAACTTATACACAAATTTAAAAAGTCTGCATTCATATATTTTAAAAGTAAATATTGAATCATTGTAAACAAATGTGCTGGCCAGCTTTTTTCATTCTGATATTTTCTATTTAATAATTTAAAAATCTTGATCAAAGGCATCACAAGATTAATCATGGACACTGACAGTTATTGATGAAAATATAGAACATGGCCTCAAAACTAGTATTCCTTAAGGAGAATGATCAGGGCAAGTCTAAAAAACACAAGTTTTTGTTGCTGACTGGGCTGTGAGTGGTCAGGACTACTGATGAAGGTCAGAGGTTGGCCTACCAGTTACAGCTGGGTCCAGGATAAGCAGAGTCCAGGAAATGAGCCGAGGGGCAGTACCGGAGGGGCAGGAGTCAAATGCCACAATGGGAGGGGGTAAACCAGAGTCGTAAGCCAGAGGTGGACCCACAGATCAGTATCAAAGAGACAGAAGTCGAATGCCAAAACTGGAAGGTCAACTAGAGACATAAGCCAGAGGAAGAGCTGGGGTTTGAAGCCAGAAGTCTGAAGCCAGAGAGGAGCAGGGACTGGAAGCAGGCTGGAGCAGGACTGGAAGAAGAGCTGGAACAAGAAGAAGCAGGGACAGGAACAGGCTGGAGCATAGACTCGAGCAAGGACAAGTACAACTGTGGGGGTAGTATGCATAGAGCAGCTGCTGAACTGCTTTGGGGGCCAGGCTTATGAGCAGGACTGCTAAACTGGGAGCCAGTCAGGGGCTGTGGCCACTCAGAATTCTAAGGCAGTGGAGCTGGGCTCACTGGTTGCCTAACAGCATGGTTAGTCAGGCAACAGGCCAGCAGCTGCTGTTCCTTGATGCTCTGAACCCTGACAGCACAACCCTCCCTTTGAGTCATCTCCCAGGAGACCTTGGACCAGGTTTCTTGGGGTGGGTCTGGTGGAAGGTGTGCAGGATATTCAGGGCAGGGATATGTTCCACAGGTTCCCATGAATGCTCTTCTGGGACACATCCCTTCCTTTCAGATCAGATATTGGAGTCCTTCTCAGACTCAGCAGAGTCCAGAATCTGCTGGACTATGTATTGCTCTTGGCCCTGTATTGTTATTGGTGGAGAGGGAGCAGTAGAGAGATGTGGGAAGGGATTATCAGTGTAAGGTTTCAGGAGGGAGATATGGAACACAGGGTGGATCTTGAGGGATTTTGGCAGCCGCAGTTGAAAGACTACCGAGTTAAGTTGTTCTATGATTGCAGATGAACCCAAGTATTTCTGGTCCAGTTTCATGGATGGACGGGTGGAGCACAGGTTTTGGATGAACAGCCAAACCTTATCCCCAACCTTGAGGTTTGGGGTCGGCTGACTGTGTCGGTCAATGTGGTGCTTGTATGCTGTTTTAGCCTCTTCAAACCAGTGTCTGAGTTCTTGATGTACTTGGTGGATATGTGTGGCGAGATCAACAATGGTGGGCATTGGTGAGTCAAGGGGGATTTTTGGGTGATACTGAGGGTGGAACCCATAATTCAGGAAGAAAGGGGTCTTCTGTGTTGTGGCATGTGTGGAGCTGTTGTGGGCAAATTTGTCCCTGTGGCAATTTAGGAAGCAATGTAGGTACTGCCCCAGGACCCGATTGATTCTCTTTGCCTGATTGTTGGCAAGGTTCAATATCCAGGAGGCGCAGAAATTCCTGGCAAATATGGGAAACAAACTGGGACCCTCAGTCAGATACTACGCTTGTGGGTAATCCATGAAGGCAACAGGCATTGTCTTTGAGCAGATGGGCTGTTTCCTGGGTGGTGGGGAGATTGCAACCCAGTATAAAATGTGCCAGCTTTGTCAGGTGATGGACTACCACTAGGATTGTGATATAGTCTTGGGTAGGTGGTAGCTCCACGATAAAGTCCATCAACATGGTGTCGCAAAACTAAGGTGTAGCAGGCAAGGGCTGAAGGAGACTGAGGGGGTTTTGGTCTGGGTGCAGAGGTCACAGGACTGGACATAAGTAGCTACTGGCGTGCAGAAGACCAGCAACTAGAAATTCCTTGACATCAGGGCCTGGGTCTTGAATCGACCAAAGTGACTCACAAGAGGAGCATCATGGCAGATTCAGATGATTTGAAGCCTGGGTTGGCCATCAGGTATGTAGATGCACCCCTTCTGATGCAGAATTTCTTCACAGAATTCTGGGTGTTGGCAATGTCTAGACCTAGGCAGATCTGATCTGCAAATGGATTTTTGGGCAGCAAGGCACATATGGAGGGTAGCAGGTCATGGACAGTGGCACCCGAAATAAAATTTGATGGTTTGAGGAACATGTGGAGTATGGTGTCTCTTGGTTAGCTTTGCAGTATTCACCCTGTTACCTGGGGTTTTCAGAACCCCCAACAGTGGTAACTTAAATATTTCACTCCAGATGGCATCAGGAAGAAATCAATAGGAACTCAGCAATTCCGTCTGATAAAAGATGCATGCAAGTAAGCGTGCTCTATCAAAAACTGCAGTTTATTAGATTTAAGCACACACAGACATAAGCAATAGCTTTAGAACATCCCAGATATTTATCTAACATCTTGAATGGTACTGAGTAATTAACAGCAAGTTCACAGTGGCCAGTTTCTCACCCCCTGGGGAGAAAAGGTGTCAGGAAAAAGGTCTCTCAAGATGGATACAGAGGACTACTCCAAAGTACACTCTATTAGCTAATCTTTTATAACTAACTTCTACAAAACACATAGGTCATAATGACCTCTACTGGATCATCACTTTTCCTAACTTTCAATAAACTTCTTATATCAGAGGATCCCAGAGTCAAAGTCTTCCATCCACCAAGGTTTTCAGTCTCACTTGTTTACTTTTCTTCCCCCCCTCCCATTCTGATTAGCAGAAACTGCCAACTAGTGTTGACCTTGCTTTTGAAAGCCTTTTTTTCCAATTAACCCTTAACTATGTGGTGTTCTATTTAATTAATTCATAGGGGCCGAATGCACATAATATGGTTGCAATTGGCTTGATCACATTCTGGAGTACACACATCCCTCAAATCCAGAGTAACAACCCTTTCAGGATACTGCATCTGCCTTCCCGTTCCTGGTTCCAGGGCAGTCAGTCACCACAAAGTCAAATTGTGTGAAGAAGAGGGATCAGTGGGCTATTGCTGATTCAGGTGCTGAGCTGTCTTTAGGAATTCCAGGTTCTTATGGTCGGTGAGGACTTGGATTGAGAATCTGGCACTTCCAGGAAATGTCGCTATTCCTTGAAGGCTGCTTTGATGGCCAGTAGCTCTGTATTGAGGATGTCATTGTTTTGCTGTGCTGGTGTGAGATTGCACAAGTGAAAAGTGCAAGCTGTTCATTGTTTTGGAAAGGACTGATTCCAGCACGAAGTTTGAGGCATCCGCTTTTACCATAAATGGCAAGCCCAGGTTAGGGTGTACCAAAATGAGGGCTCTGATGAATTTCTGCTTTAGGCATTCAAAAGCTGTTTGTGCTTCTGAGGACCAAGAAAAATGGCCTCCCTTCCTCAGAAGGGCTGTGATTGCGGTGACCATCCCTCAGAAGCCCTTGATGAACCTTCTATAGAAATTGGCAGAGCCACAAAAGCATTGGACCCCCCATGTGTCCCTGCATGCTGCCCAGTCAACGATGGCTGTCACCTTGTGTGGGTCCAAGGCCAGCCCTTCTGGGGAGATGATGTAGCCAAGAAACATCCTGCTGAAACTGGCACTTCTCTGATTTGGCATAAAGGCGGCATTGGCGAAGCCTTTCTAAGACCCTCTGCATATGCTGGTTGTGCTGTGCTTGGTTGTAGGAAAAAATAAGGATGACATTGAGATAAATCATTAATGAGCTGATCCAGAATGTCCTGGAAAATGTCATTGATAAAGTGCTGGAAGATCATGGGAGCTTTACATAGATTGAATAGCATGAGTAGGTATTCAAAGTGTCCATGCTGGGTGTAGAGGGTAGTTTTCCATTCATCTCCTTCTCAAAGCTACACCAGATTATAGGCCCATGGAGGTCTAACTCTGTAAACATTCAGGCAGAGTGTGATCAGTAGGAGTTCCCAAATGAGGGGAAATGGGTAACAGTTCCAAATCATCACCTTATTGAGGGCTTGGTAATCAATGCAGGGCCTCAGGGAGCCATTCCTTTTTTTAACTAAGAAGATTGGATCCCCTATTGAGAAGTGGACAGCCAGATAAACCCTTTCTTCAGATTCTCATGCAGATAGATGTGAAGGGTGTGGAGCTCTTGTTCAGAAAGGGCATACATGCAGCCAAAGGGAATTTTGGTGCCTGGCTGAAGGTTGATTGGGCAGTTGTATTTGCGGTGCAGGGGCAGTGTGTCTGCATTTCCGTTGTCAAATACATCTGCAAGGTTATGATACTTGTGAGGTATTTTGGTGGTGGCAGGCAGGACGGTTGGGGGTGTGTCCAACTACCAAGGGCCCATTCCCACACAGCAGGCATTCACTGAATGATGATACTTGTTGCAGACGCTACCAGTTATTATTCTGGCCCCAGGAAGGCTGAATTGTTGGCAGTACAGGGCGCAAAAGTGTACTGTCCCTTTTCACCAACAGATACGGGAGTCAAGTGCAGTGAGCCAGGGCATTCCAAGGATGACCAGAGAGTGAGAGGCCTGAATCAACCCAAACTGAAGAGTTTTCCAGTGCCCCTGAAGGGTAATGATCCCCAAGGGTGTGGTCTCGTGGGTGACTGGCCCAGAGGCCAGGAATGACCCATTAATGATTTCCACCAGATCTGTGGAATTCTTACACACTCCAGGGATCCAGTGGATTTTAGCCACATCCTCATCCATAAAATTACCCGAGGCCCCCAAATTGACAACAGCCTCCAGGATAACTGCTGGGCTCATCAGAAGTAGAAACTACAAAGGCAGTCGAAGATGCATCAAGCAGTTGCTACCACCCTGACAGAGACCATGAGGTTGAGAGTCTCTGGAGAGGGAAAAGGATTAGCCCAGCCCAGACCCTCTTATCAGGTCTGGGGCTTGGCATTTCCCAACCCCAAAGCTGGTCTGATCTTTGCAGGGCATCCCAAGGCAAAGAGTCTGCTGCCCTCATAATACAGACATAGCCTGAAGTTTGGTGTCAGTTCTTCTCAGTCTCAGACAGGTGTGGATGGGCCTGATACATGCATAGGTTCTGGGTCTTGGAGTTGGGTGTGTGGTAGAGGGGTGGGAAGCCAGGGCATTGTCAGGGTTCAAGGGGCTGTGCCACATTCATGGCACTTCTCAGCATGGCAGTTGTCAGTTGTGATGCATAGGTTGATCAGGCTATTGAGATGGGGCAAGTTTGTCCTTTACATCATCATTCAGCCCAGTCCGAAACTGATGACAATGCATGGCCTCATTCCACTCAGTGTCCGTGGAGAAGATGGAATTCGGCTGTGTATTGGGCAGCTGATTGATGCCCTCGTTGCAGCATTTGCAGCATGGGTTCAGTGGTTCGGTGTGGGTCACTGAAGATAACTGACATGGCCTGAGTGAACTGTTCAAACTGGCCCAGGAAGGGGCTGGACTGTTCCAGTAGTGGTGAGGCCCAGGCCAAGGCCTCCCCAGTGAGCAGACTAATGATGAGCCCTACTTGGTCCTGGTCTGTAGGAAACTGACCACAATTGCCACTAAAGTTGTCTGGGAGTGGCACCTTTGGCTTCTGTGGGACAAGAGCTTGGGGTGCCATCAAAGCCACCTGGGTTTGTAAGGCCACATTCTGCACCTCCAGGGCAGACAACTGTGCCTGCAAGTTCTGTATGGCCCCTACCTGCTCTGCCAGGGGAGCATTGGCCTGAGAAGGGTTCATGCCAAAGAGGTGGGCCCCTAGTCTTTGTATTTGGGATGCTTAATCTGTTGCTGACTGGGCAGTGAATGGTCAGGCCTACTGATTAAGGCAAGAGCTCAGCCTGCTGGTTAAAGCTGGGTCTGGGATGAGCGGAGTGAAATGAAATGAGCCAAAAGTTAATAGTGGAGGGACAGAAGCCAAATGCCAGAGCTGGACAGGGTAAACTGGAATCATAAGCCAGAGGCAGGGCCAGGGATCAATACCAGAGAGAAAGAAGTTGAATTCCAGAACTGAAGAGCCAACTGGAGTCATAAGCCAGGAGTCAAAGCCAGAGGGGAGCAGAAGCTGGAACAAGCAGGAGCAGGCTCTGGAACAAGGACTGGAAACAGGGACTGAAAGAAGGTCAAGCACAGCTGTGGGCATGGTATGCATTGAGCAGCTACTGAACTGCTGTGTGGCCAGGCTTATGAGAAGGACTGCTAAACCAGCAGCCATTCAGGGGCTGTGGCCACTCAGCCTTCTAAAGCAGTACAGCTGGGCTCATTGGTTGCCTAACAGTGCCATTAGTCAGGGAGCAGGCAGCAGCTGCTGTTCCCAATTGGTCTGGTCCCTGACTGTTTTTGATCCAAAAAGTATATTATCTGAATATTACTGATGACTCACATAGAAGTAATACACCAGTGCTCCTTTTCAGATGATGTTTACATCATGCTTGTGAGCTGTACATGACTGTGGCTGTTTGGATACAGTGCCTGCATTATTTATGATTGAGACAGGAATGAAAGGATTGCCAAGTAACTGAAATTCCCATCACCTTTCAGCCAGAAGAATAATCAGAATACTCTTCAGGGTTACAAAAAGGTGATGTGTTATTGTAATCAGTTACTTAAAAAAAAAAAAAAAAACGAAAGCCACAAAACACTGATAATATGTTAATGGTAACTACATTCAGTTACTGTAAGTTACAGTGATGGTATTGAGTTAAAATACAAGAGAAAATGATTGAAGCTGTTTTTCTCATTTCCTCCAAATCAACAAAAAACGTATTAATTAAAGAATGCTTCAAATAAAAGCAAAAAAGAGAGACGTTATCCAATGAAATGTCTTCTTTTACTCAGTCTAAGCTCTGACATTTGGTTGCAGTGTCAGAGCTCTGGTAACAAAGTGGGCATTAATAAGTAATGAAAGCTTGGAATCAGGTCAGCTCATATGCCAAGTCCATAGTATATATGGATTTAATCCTCTTTTGCTTAAGCCGACAAAATAGCAATCATTTTCTTCCTGTTATATTAGTGCACTGGGACCCATATTTCAATTGTGTGAAAAGTAGTTTTGCTTGGTCTTCAATTTGCTTAGATTTGAAACATGACCATATTCCCTGGGATTATTTTCTCTGGATTTTGTATATATATCTAGGTACCTAACAACAAATGCGCCAATTCCACTCCTTTATTAACATTCCTTTTCTGAAGTCTATTGTCAGAATAAGCACAGTGGTACCCAATTATGCAGACTGATCCATGCAACCAGGTCCTTACACCCTCACCGTCCCATTCCAGTTAACAGCGTGCTGCATGGATGCAGGGATTTATTTGAATGGATGAGGGCTTGTGATGGGAAGAATATTATTTTGCATTTTATAGGGTTTTCTGTCCAAGGATAGCAATGCATTTTACAAACATGATGGTTTCTCTTTCACACACACCTCCACTTTCCCCACTCCATGAGATAAGTAACTTTCATTATCCCTCATTTTAGAGATGGGCTGAGCATTGTAGAGCTTCACAGGGGCAAGGGGAAAATGAATCATTCCCCAAGATACAGAATAGCAGTAGACCTTTACTGCTATTTTAACCTGAGTTAAAAACACAACTGTTTTTTCAGTGAAGACATAACCATACAGAACTCTCTTAGACTGCAATTTCAATGAGAAGCAAGCAGGACTGGGTCCATCATTGGTGTTCAGTGGTAACCCATAATCTGAGCATACCATTTGCATTTCTAGAAGTTGAAAAAGTATAAATAATTATTTGTGGACTGGTTTCTTTCCTCAAAGGGATTGTTTTAAAGCTCTTTAAAAAAAATACCAGCAGCTGAACTCTCAAGAATGACACTACAATAACATACCAATGTGCAGAGGTGATGCACTGGGGCTGGTCACATGCCACCCCCACAGATTTAACTACTTGGCTTCTACTGAGCATGCTCAGATGGACCGAGCATGCTCAGTAACATCTGCTGAAGCTGCTGCCCACACTCTGCCCTTACTTGTGCCTCCCCACTATCGGCAGGTCTCTGCCAATGTGTGTGCCTAATGGGCAAGGAAATTTTCTGTTAGGGAAACAGATGTCATTTCTAGCTTCCACAGGGTTGTTATTAACAATGAATATCTAATCATATATACAGTCTCCCATTCTTAAGGTTATCTTCAAAGTATTTAACAAAAGGGAGGTTTCCTTTTCTTTTTCTGGTTGTGCTTCAGAGATTTCAAATAGGTGAAATAGCAAAAATGACAAGAAATATTAGTTTCATTTTTAAACTGTAGCTCATTTCTATAAAATATTTATTACAGTTACATTTGATCCAGTTTGTTATCTTTTTGCCCTCTTCATTTTAGGGCAATGATTTGCCATTGACATATATTGCAAAATTCTTTATAAAACAACAACTCAGGGGACAGAAATTGCCGTAGAGGTGAGCTGTTTGGAATATAGCTTTCCAAACCATCCAGGCCAATTGCCATATATTTCAGCCAGAGGTTTAGGAATAACAAACCCTTAAACATGATTAGAGAGGGAACGTAATGTTAGGTCAGTTTCTTGCTTGGCTGGCTACCAGATTTCTGGGAAGTGGGCTACAAAGACTGAATCCCAAATACATGGCATTGATCTCTGATCATCAAGTCCACTATGGAGGTTGTCATATAGAGCAAGCAAAGTGTTAGGTACTGCCAGAGGTATAGTCATTACAGTGTTGTCTACAGTAAGAAGGTTACCCAGTAAAATTGAAGCAGTTGCTGATGCTTGTCAACAACTGCTAATTTTCTTAATGTACACAAGACTTTGGATGAGATACACAGCCTACGTCCTGACCATGTGTATCCATAAGATCACACAATATCTCTAATCAAAGTGTAGTTATTAATGCCGGTGTAATGGCCAAATTCTAAATTTAGGTAATTTTACGTTCTGCCTATCTCAATTCTATTAATCTATAGTGTGCATCACATCCCATCTTAAACTATGGTGTAATATTGCTGTGGCCTGTTAAGTAGCCTCACTGAGGTAGATGCATTTCAGTGGTGGATGAAGAGATTGCATGTGCTGTGAATACTCTTATAAGGCACTTTGCAATCTTTTGGATAAAAGGCACTAATTATATAAATCTAAGATATTACGTAAAATTTGTTACATTCCAAGTGTAGGTTTGTAAGTACCACTCAAAGCATCCCTAAAAAAGGATGACAACACAACCATTCTCAACCAAAGGCTTAGGCTGCAAGTGCCCAGATGTTTAATTAACCACTTTCCAAATTGTTACTGTCTCAGTACATGTAAATTAGATCTTTTAAGATTTCCATATGCTCCTTAAATTGACGTTTCCATATCTCTGAAATGAAGAAATTGTCATCTTGATAATTCTGTTGTAATCTCAATAATTCTGTTTAACCAATTTTTAATTCATTTTATTTATTTCTCTGAAGTAATGTTTTTATTATGACAAAATAAAAGGTTAATAAAATATCTTATTTCACTTGATTACTTATTAAACTAACAAGAAAAAAATACCATGTTGGTTAATTATCTTTTGATAGATGTTCAGACTCTGAGGCTTCCCCAAGATGTTATATATAATTTTTATTTTCTCCCTATTACTAACGGAGTTATTACAAATCAGGGATTAAGGATTTATGCAGAAATTGAAGAAGCCCAGAGCATTTTGTAATGCTGCATTTGCCTATACTATCAGCCATATTCCACTAAGTTAGTGCATGGAGGCTTGAAAACCTCTGTGCACCAATCTGGCCTCTTGCAGCCCAAGTGGGATCCAGCCTAGTAGAGCTCTCCCTCAGAATATTCTTCCCTTGGGGGGAGGCAGTGTTAGGCCGTGGTCTGGCAAAGGATCTTTACCTGATTTCATTGGGACTATGCATGAGTATAAGGGCCTTTCCACATGAGTATAAGCCTTTCCCTTTACAGGACTGGGCCCCTAGTTTTCATCTGGGACTGCCTAGGAGTCCTATCACAAAAGGGAGTCCACTGAACTGGCAAATGCCCATTGTTCCCTGGAGCTCAGACTGAGTAACTTGGCAGTTTAACATCAGTATAAATTCTCCTGCCCCAAATACACCCCTCTTCCCACCAGCTCCTATCCCCTTGCAATACCAGACACTGTGATAAGCAGATTTACAGCTTGGGTTAAAGCCCATTTAAATATCTGGTCCTAAGAAAAAAAAATCTTGTATTGAAAAGTTGTTTTAAGGCTTTTATTGGAAGTGTAAAATGATGTTAGCTATTCTCAAAATGATTATATAAATTACAGTGGAATAATTTTGCCTACAGAGCTGGGAAGTGAAGGGACAAATGCTGTCCCTCACAGTATCATGAGATCCTTGCCTTCATGAGGCTCTCAGGGATACCGTTTCCTTCCCCATGAATTCCACTTGTCCCCCTCCAAGTCCTTCCCCACCTTCTCCAGGCCCTCTCTACAGACAACCCACATTTTCTCACACACAGTCCCCTCAAACTTCCATCCTTCCCCCAAGACCCACACCTCTATCTGTGACAATATCACCTTATCCTCTCTTGCTACTTGGTGCTCCATGCCTCCATTTCCCATCTTCTGGCTCCAGGCATTGAAGTCTCCCACTCCTGGATAGGCAAATTCCAGTCTTTCTGAATGATGCAGCCCTTCAGCCAAAAGGTAGAGTCCAACTCCATTCTGAGGGGTAAACACAGTCCAACAAAACAAATGTAGCAACCGTGTGCTGAGTCTTCAGCCTGACTCCAGGCTAAATAGTCTTTCCTTCTCTTGCAGCTGAAGTTTTACAGCACCTTCCTGAGTTGCCCTGTAGAGGAACCCAGGCCCTTCTTCTCTTCTGGGTTCTAGTTCAGGGAAGTTGTACAAACTACCAAGGTTCATATACTCAGGCCTTTTGCTGTAGGCCCTGGATCACTTCCTACTGAGCCCTGTTACTAGGTCTTTCCCAGAGCCTCTTCCTGTGCTTTCTGTCTTTCTAGGCTTCTTTCCCAGGCTGGCTAGACATGGTGTAATCCTTCTCAGGTTCTCTCGCAAGACCTAATCTTTGCAGGGCTTTTTCAGTGGATCTGCTGCCAGCTTCCAGCAGGACTTTCTTTTCTTCCTGGCTCTGGAGAACTCATGGCTCCCCTCAGGACTCTCTTCTCACTGGATCCCAAGCTTCTTCTTGTACTAACTTGCCCAGTCTCCTGACCCCGTAAGCACATGACCTTCCCAATTCCTAGACTAGTGACACGTTCTTTTAAAGAAGCCACCCAATTCTGTAACACCCTTGTTTCCTCCTGCATTGATCTGAGCTGGGCAGTCCCCTCTTTGGATCCCTCTCTTCACTACATCAGACATAACCTCCAGGTTATAAGAGCTGGTATCTTTGGTAGAGTGCACGGAGCCCAAATGAGAGCTTTGACAGTTTGATGTTTGAAATGTTGTGCAGGAAAAATCAGCAAGACTTAAAGATGGCCTGGTTTAATGGGTCTAGCAAGAAGATGAGTCAAAGATGACTCCCAGCAACTGTTTAGGATTTATTTTTTTTAGCATATAACTCATTGTATTATTATCGAAACCATCCATTTAATATAAAAAATAAGTTATCCATGAATGACAAAGTTTTAATGAAATAACCCAAAGTTATAAAGTGGTTACTGTTAAAAATCATATGTTTTTAAAAAAATACTGAAATGTGATTCTTTTTGTGCAAATCCTTTATTTCCAGACATTTACATTCATGTAATACATAGTCTTAAGAGTCATCATAGTATTTGAATCTTGCAAGCGAACAACTGAAGCAAATGTTACATCAATAATCTTCCATGTGCATTAAACTAGCAATATGATGAATACAGACACTTTCAGGAGACACGGGAGCTTTAGAAGTGAAACCCACAAAATATTCAGACTTATGCACTTATTCAGTTCAGTGTGTTTTAACTACTCTAAAAAGTTTCTAATACAAATGGAAACAATGTGCTTCATTTATTTGTTTTGAGATTTATTCTGTAGGTGCTGAGAATTACAAATAACACTTGCAATGAAAAGCATTTGTCATTTGCAAGACATGTCTATTATTTTAGAAATTTCCCCCATCTTCTTAGAACAAGTAAATATTACTTGAGCATACAGATCTGAAATTCTCTGCCAAAAGCCAAATAACTAAAAATGGGTCTCCTTCTGTTAATGTCACAGAGAGGCTCACACAATGTTTGTTTGCAAGGCAGTGAGAATTTATGAACATTATTTTCATGTCATCACCAAAAGGCTTTGAGTGCTTTTGGTTAAGCAGCAGCATTGAAAAATGGGAATTATCAATAGGCTCAGGCTTTGGGGGAGGGAAGACTTGATGGGACTGAGGTCTGTGTGGTAGGCAGGGAGCTTTGTTTAGTTGGGAGCTGAGTTGCTAGAGATTGAGTTTTACTGGGGACTATTGATGAGGCAAACTGCTGGTTAGATTTAGTCTGATTACTTGTTTCTTCATCTTATGTTCAAAGGTGTGTAAGGTGCCTAAAGTGCCAGAGGGGTGCCTTTTGTTTTGCATACAGTTCTTAGAAACCAAAGCAAACAAATTACATACTATCTAAACTAAGTAGTAAATTGCTTAAGGGGCAGGAGTTCTGAGCTTTCCGTGGTTAGACTGTAACATCTGAAAATACTCTCATTTAATTCTTTGCAAAAGTATTGCAAAGTAATGATCACTTCTTCCTGAATAACACAAATTAAAGTGCTACTGACAAAGCTTAAATACATAATCCTTGAATGTTTCCCTGAAGGTCAAAAGACAAGGCTGTTTTAGAGCAAGAGTGAGGAGTATGTTCCAAAGTTGAGGATGTCTCATGGAAAACAGTCTAATCCAAGCCTTCTTGCTTTAAAAGTTGATCTGCTACCTGAGTACAAAGGGTTCCCATGCATTTTCCTGGGGCCAGGCTGTTGCATTTCTAAGTCTCCAGTTGGGATATGTCTTGATACATACATCTTTCACCAACAAGCAACATATCAGAGTTAATTTTTGTGTTAAAATTAAGAGCATTCAATACCAGTGTCTGCTAGGTAGAAGCAGATCTCATCACGTTTGAGGCTTGTGAGGGTTCATGGATTATTTAGAAATACATAGTGATTTAGCAGTGTGTTAGTGATTATTCATCCAAAACCACTTTTAGAAGAATAAGAAAACTACCAACTCTGGCTCAACCTTTACCTCAGCTCCTGTAGGATAGTGAGGTAAAACTCTACAGAGGGGCTAGGGGGGAAATTCTCAGGACCCCTTTCAGATAAGAGGGAATTGAGTTACGAACACCTTGGGAATGGACGTTATTTGTAACTCAGAAATGTTTTGTGACTCTGAACAAAACATTACGGTTGTTTTTTCAAAAGTTTACAGCTGAGCGTTGACTTAATACAGCTTTGATACTTTATTATGCAGAAAAAATGCTGTCCCCCCCCCCCCCCCCCCCCCCCCCCCCCCTTTTAGTAGTTTATGTTTAACACAGTACTGCACGGTATTTGCTTCTTTTTTTTGGTCTTTTTTTGTCTTTGCTGAGGCCTGATTGTGTACTTCCAGTTCCAGATGACGTGTGTGGTTGACTGGTCAGTTCATAGCTCAGAGGTTCTGCTGTATTTCCCTGTATTTTTTGTGGGAGTGGAGTGGAGGGGAAATGGTAGACTGTGGCCTTTGATCTCCCTTTCAAACACTTTCTAGAAGTCACCATATAGTCTTCCTCCCATTTTCTTTCTTTACATGTTCACCAGACAAGGACACCATATTCAGTATAACACAGGGCTCTTGATGACTAGCCTAGACTAGGAGTCAAATGACTAGGTGACTAGACTAGGAGTCAAATATGCCTTGAAAATATATAAACAGCTATAGTTCTCACTCTTCCCTTCTATCTGTTTGCAGCAACTAAGATTTCCAACAGTCATCCCTATGTATATTCCAAACCTTTAGCGCTGGCTGAGAATTAAATACAATGAGAATCAATATACACACCCTAACAGCTTGGACATCTTGTCTGGGGAGCATCAATTAAGCTAAAATTGAAGTACATAAATTCCAGGAAATGAAATCTTTGATGTTTGATAAAGAGTCTTCCAACTATTGTTAGTCCCTCAAACTAAAGACTTCCATAATTCATGTGTGGATAAAAGTTCCATCTCTCTTGCTGTTGCTTAAGAGAACCCCTACTGGGAACATACAAGAATGACTGCTCTTTTTCCTGTGCTGAGTGCTCTAATGTCGTCTATATGCTAACCAATGATCACTGATGAACACCACAAATGTAATTTTAAACTAGCTAGGAATAGTTGCTGGCGACCAAAAAAAGCTTAAAGTTCCAGACATCAAACTTACTGATAGTCCAAAAAGTCAAATAGATATCTTTCACCCCAAAGTAGAAACTGTACATTTGTCTGCCTTATGAATCAGATATACATCTCTCTATATGTGAACAATTGGTCTTGTTCCTCCAATGTAATCTCTCTCCTATCCAATGATAAGACCTGCAAAATATGAAATGAAAAGTATCTGTTATAATAAAAAATGTGTAGACTATGTCCACTAAATTTAGAAGAACTATAAGGTTTTTTTTTTTTATTTGTAAATTATTGTTGCAATCTTAAAGTGATAGGAATTGTATAGCCCAAGGAACAAAAGGGAAATGATGAAAGATATAATCACCTAACCAGAGTATTACTTTGGAATATTAAAAGAAATTGCCTTAAAAGGTGGGGGGATTTCAGTTAATAGTCTGGGCTAATACTGAAATACGGTCTGGGAAATGAATCGAATATAAAAACCTCCGATGAGAAAAGGATTGAAGACATTTGTTATATACGGTCGCCATCTACTGTATTCCAATGGAAGCAGCTGAGAAACTAAGAGAACTGAAACCAATAGAAAATGAGAAGATTGTCCTCCTCCAAGGGACCCACAAACAAGATATATAAACCTGAGGCCACTGTTTGGACTCCAGAGTTTGCTGAACTCCTGTGGAGGGCCCCTGCCCTCCTTCAGGGTTACAGGATTAAGGGACTATCTACACAAGTAGCCAGGGATGTGATTTCCAGCTTGAGTTAGACACACTTGTGCTAGCTCTTCTCGAGGTACCATGCAAAAATAGTGGTATAGCCAAAGTAGCGGCAAACAGTGACACGAACTAGCTGAGCTGAGTACAAACCCACCTGAACACTGTGGGTACATCCATGGCACAGCTAGGCTGTGCTGCTGCTGCTCTCCACAGTCCCTGCTGCCACAGCCTACACTATTTTGAGTGCATCAATTCAAGTTAGCCAAGAATGTCTAATGCAAGCTGGGAATCACACCCCTCGCTTAAAATGTAGACATAGGCTAAGAAGAAGATTGACTGAACCCACAAATAAGCTGTAGCATTCCAAAGTACTATGGAACACTCAGACCAGCTTTGTGAACAGCTGTCCCCTCCTCCAGGGTTATAGGGCTAAGAAGAGGTGGTGAGATTTAATTTCAAAGACTGGGTTTCTTCTTCTGTTTTTTAAATATAAATAGCAATGTTATCTTGTTGAGTCCACACTATTTTTAGGGAGACCTCAAGTAACCATATTTTGGATTTTAACTAAAAATCCTATATTCATGTTCTCCTTTGTAAACCCAAGCAAATTGGCTTGAAAGACCTAGGCAATAGCTTTAAGCAATTGCTCTTGATATTTTCCATTTGTCACTTTCAGACCAAACACTTCTAATAGCAGGGACCACTTTCCTTAAAGTGCTTGAAGAGAAATGCATCCTTACTCCTTGGATAATTACTAGAAGTGAGATAAATGTGCTAGAAGTACTAAAGAATTGATAACTAATGATTATAAGTAAATGTAAAAAGAAATCTTGTTGATTTGTATTTTTCCTTGGTATAGTTGCTGGACCACAACAACGGTCTATGTTCATCATGTACAAGGTTGCACATGCATTTTGTGTTAGTACATGCCTTGATTGATATAAACTATTGATTGTATACTTGAGTGCGTCTGGGTGAATTAATAAACTTTTTGACTGGTTAAGAATAACCAAGCATCCTCATATGAGGAATACTGTCCCAGGTAAAAGTTGTCCTAATTAAATTATATCACAATATTAGCTATAATATTTTGATAAGTGTTATAGCCAATATTGGGATGGAATTTCACTGGCATATTGGCAAATCTAGTTAGATTTCAGCTTTAAAATCTAACTTGTACTTTGGCAAATCATAAAATAGACCCCCTTTCACACTTACATCTCATCCCTCTCCTATCCTGTAGGAGCAGTTGACTAATCTGGGCTGGGGGAGATGAATAGGATTTTTAAAGGCCATAGGCAGGGACACTCCACCTTCTCCCAGTGCCATCTCCAATAGCTGTGCACTGGAGGGAGGCTTGGATTTGGTCCCTCAAGATTTAAGCTAATTCCTGAACAAAAAGTAGTGTCAGTCAGAGAACCAGGTCTGCTGAGAATATCAGTCACATTAGACAAAGAGGATGTTGCTCTTGAAGACCATGGTTTCAGAGCAAATTGAGCCTTAAGCTAGTCCAGCATTTCAGATTTAATTATAAGATCAGGCATTTCAAAATAAGGGAAATGTAGCCTCAAGGTGTGCAGAAATACTTCTGAAAACAAGGCAGTTGATAAGGTCTGTCCAAGCATAACACAGTAACAACAGCAAAGCAAAATAAACATAATTCATGTGCAGCTCTGTCCCTAGTGTGTCTGAACTTCTAGAGCAATGTCCTTTCATCCCTCCCCATGCTATCACATATCAAGGATTGTTTAGCCTTTAAAAGGAACAGTTCCTCACTTCCAACTAACATCTAGTGACAGTGCCAAATTCTGCTTTCAGTTAAACTGCTGTAAATCTGGATTAACTCTACAGAAGTGTCCATTTACACTGGTTTAACAGAGCAGAATTTGGTCCACAGGTCTTAGTGTTCTGTTATCTGATTATCTTGTGTGTTCTGCTTCTAACCTGAATAGGGAGAGCTTGATGTGATGGGCTTAGAGGCAAATGTGGGGAAAGAGGATTTTTGGACCATCATTTGCCTTCCAAGGTAGAAGGTCTCAGAAAAATAAGGTCCTCACAAACTCAGGTGGTTTCTCAGCATTTGTCTCTTTGGTTCTCACATACTGACAATACAGTTTCATAGAATCATAAAAATAAAGGGCTGGAGGGGACCTCGAGAGGTCATCTAGTCCAGCCCCCACACTGACACAGGACTTAGTACATCTACACCAGGGGTAGGCAACCTATGGCACGTGTGCCGAAGGCGGCACGCGAGCTGATTTTCAGTGGCACTCACACTGCCCGGGTCCTGGCCACCGGTCCGGGGGGCTCTGCATTTTAATTTAATTTTAAATGAAGCTTCTTAAACATTTAAAAAACCTTATTTACTTTACACACAACAATAGTTTAGTTCTATATTATAGACTTATAGAAAGAGATGTTCTAAAAATGTTAAAATGTATTACTGGCACACGAAACCTTAAATTAGAGTGAATAAATGAAGACTCGGCACACCACTTCTGAAAGGTTGCCGACCCCTGATCTACACCATCCCTGACAGCTCTTTGTCTAACCTGTTCCTAAAAATCTCCAAGGATGGGGATTCCACAACCTCCTTAGGTAACCTGTTGCAGCACTTAACTATCCTTATAGTTAGAAAGTTTTTCCTAATATCAAACCTAAATCTCCCTTCCTGCAAATTAACCTGATTTCCTCTTGCCCTACCTTCAGTAGACACAGAGAACAAATGCTAGCCATTCTGTTTATAACAACCTTTTAGATATTTGAAGACTTATCATGTCCTCATAAATCTTTCAATCTTCCCTCCTAGGTCATGTTTTCTAAACCTTTTATCATTTTTGTAGCTCTCCTCTGAACTCCCAAGTTTGTTCACATCTTTCCATAGAGGTGCTAGGGGTGTGGCAGCACCCCCTGCCTTCAAGTGGTTTCCATCCTATACAGGGTTTACAGTTTGGTTCAATGGCTCTCTGCACCCCCACTGTAGAAATTGTTCCAGCCCCCCTGAACCTCAAAGCTACTCCATCTGAGGCCTCACCAGTGCCATGTAGAGAAGAATAATTACATCTAATGTCTTACTTATAACACTCCTGTTACTTTCCAGAATGACATTCGATTTTTTTGAAACGGCATCATAGTATTGACTCATATTCAACTTGAAATCCACAATATCACCCAGATCTGTTTTGTAGTACTGCTACCTAGCCAATTATTCCCCATTTTGTAGTTGTTCCTTTGAGTTTTCCTTCCTATGTCATAATATTTTGCATTTGTCTTTATTGAAATTCATCTTCCTGATATCAGACCAATTCTCCAATTCATCAAGTTCATTTTTAATTCTAATCTTGTCCTCCAAAGTGCTTGTAACCCCTCCCATTTTGACACAATCTGCACATTTTAACATACTCATCACTCCATTATCCAAGTTTTTAATGAAAATATTGAATAGTACCAGACCCAGGACAGACCCCTGTGGGACTCCACTAGTTACATCCTCCCAGTTTGACAGTGAACCATTGAAAACTACTCTTTGAGAATGGTCTTCCAACCAGTTTTATAGTAATTTAATCTAGATTCTATTTCCTTAGTGTGCTTAGGAAAATGTCTCAAGGGACTATGTCAAAAGCCTTACTAAAGTCCAGTAAAATTAATCTTCCATTGAGATGTTATGATGATTATTACGTAAATTCAGATTTATCTTGTCAGACATCAGTCCTCATAGTCCAAAAACAACAATTTCCTACTGAGTTTTGATTTTTTGTTAATTATGAAACAGCTGCTTGTTGTTCACAAAATTAGATATTTGCTTTAACTCCTATAATGATAAAAAGCACCAATCTCTTTCCTGAATGACACCGCTATCTAGCTAAAACACTGCTTTATTAAGGGGCACAGAGGTCATCTTAGTAACATTTTGGGCCTGATTTACCACTGCCTATTCCAATTTTATGCTGATGGAATGCCACTGATTTCCACCTTTGCCTGTTTATACTAAATTTAGGTTTATGCTGTGCCTTTTATCCTAAAGCACTTGGCTTGCAACACTAATGTGATACAGGCACCTGAAGCACGACATACTGCTGAGCAACGGGAGGAGAGGCAATTATGGGCAAGGATATTGTGGCAATTCCCTGCTCTTATTAAAAGAACAATGGGATCTGTAATGTCTGATTTTAAGGTCTCATCCGAAAGACCCACATGCAGTAAACGGTAGGGAGCTCAGTTTATCTGCCGGGGCAGCATTAAGTGCTGAGCAGACCCTGTGCTGCAGGAAGTAACAGTATATCTAAACTGGGGCATATAGGCCATTCATTCATCTTCTCTGCTCTGGAATTTAGCTTCTTTATTAAATAAACCTGTAGAGAAGCTCTTGCTGTTATTTGTATGGCCTCTTGCCTGTTATTGATGTTCTGCATGCACTAATATACTATATTTAATTTAGTAGGAGATTTATATGTTCAGTATTAATAAACAAAAGATTTCAATGTGATTGGTCTAACAGTAGTTAATTTGTTCCTGTTATTTGGACACTTGTTTCTAGCATAAGATAAATTATCCCGTTTATTAGTGAATTTATTTAGGTGAACAAGTAGAATGTTTTTTTCCCCTAAGGACATATTGGTCTTTAAAAACAGTATAGTCCAGTGTTTCCCAAACTGTGTTTTGCGGAACATTGGTGTTCCGCACGATGTGAATAGGTGTCCCGTGAAAGAATCATAATTAAAAAAAGGGTCTTTAAATGTTTTTTAATTTTAAATTTGCCATATTTGAAGCGTAGTTTGCAACTCTTTTTGAATGACTATAATTTAACATAAAACTCTTTTTCCGGTTATTGATAGATCTCGTATTGAATATCATGGCGTATAGAGAACGTGGCACGCAACCATGTTGACGTCTACCCCTTTCGGGCAAGTTTCAGTTAGTGACATCGTACCCCTTCCGCTCGAGGCTGCGCGAACTGCAGTGGTATGCACACACCATTCTCTTTACGCCATGTTGAATATAACATATTCACTCAACACGTTCAAACCTGTGGGTCTTTACCGTGTGTGTGATAAGCACAACTAAACTAGCTTCGCTCAAAACAATATAAATATTTGTGACAAACAAAATGTGACAAAAATCAGTATTTCTAAATATTGTTATTAAACCTAATCACCATGGATTTCTGGCTAAAAGAAGGAATTTTGAAACAAAAAGCAAGTTCTTCTGGTACTCCAACTGTGGCCGAAATAAACGAGCAAAATATTGTGACACTTCAAGGTGAGGATGAACAATTGCAGTCTTTTGTTGCCGAAAAATCTGTTAGTACTAGTGAGTTATCCATGGTGAAAGAATTTCCACCAAAGTATATAAAAAAACAAGCAGCAGCAGGTGTTAAAAGACCGAAACGAAAGTATGATGAAAGTTATTTGTCTTTCGGTTTTACGTGTGTTGGAAATAAAGATGTTCCTGATGCGCAGTGCGTCGTGTGCAACAAAATACTAGCAAACAGTTCATTGGCTCCTGCTAAACTTCGTGGGTATTTGGAAACCAAGCATGCTGAATACAAAGACAAAGATATAAGTTTTTTCAAGAGGAAGCGTGACTCACTTGGAAATTGTAAACTTTCGATTATTAAAATTGCTAAAACAGACAACAAAAGTGTGACAGAGGCATCTTATCAAGTAAGTTACCATATAGTGCTTGCCGGAGAAGCTCACACTATTGGAGAAACGCTTATCAAGCCTTGCGCAAAAGATATTGTAACGTGCATGTTGAGTGACAGTCTGGTAAAAAAATTGATGCTGTAAAGTTGTCAAATAATACTGTTGCATGCCGTATTAAAATCTTGCCGAAGACATAGGGTACGTCTACACTACGGGATTACTCCGAACTTACGGAATTCGATTTTTTGAAACCGATTGTATAAATTCGAGTGCATGCGGCCACACTAAGCAGATTAATTCGGCGGTGCGCGTCCATGTACCGAGACTAGCATCGAATTCCGGAGCGTTGCACTGTGGGTAGCTATCCCATAGCTATCCCATAGTTCCCGCAGTCTCCCCCGCCCATTGGAATTCTGGATTGAGATCCCAATGCCTGATGGGACAAAAAACATTGTCGCGGGCGGTTCTGGGAACATCCTCCCCCTCCCTCCGTGAAAGCAACGGCAGACAACCGTTTCGCGCCTTTTTTCCTTGGTGAACTGTGTAGACACCATACCTCGGCAAGCATGGAGCCCGCTCAGATCAAGACAGCAGTCATGAACATTGTAAACACCTCGCGCATTATCGTGCAGTTTATGCTGAACCAGGACCTGAAAAACCAGGCGAGGAGGAGGCGGCTACAGCAGCGCGGCGACGAGAGTGATGAGGACATGGACATGGATGCAGAATTGTCTCGCGCCACGGGCCCCGGCGCTTTGGAGATCTTGTTGTTAATGGGGTAGCTTCTCGCTGTGGAACGCCGATTCTGGGCCCGGGAAACAAGCACAGACTGGTGGGACCGCATAGTGTTGCAGGTGTGGGACGATTCCCAGTGGCTGCGAAACTTTCGTATGCGTAAGGGCACTTTCATGGAACTTTGTGACTTGCTTTCCCCTGCCCTGAACCACCAGAATACCAAGATGAGAGCAGCCCTCACAGTTGAGAAGCGAGTGGCGATAGCCCTGTGGAAGCTTGCAACGCCAGACAGCTACCGGTCAGTCGGTAATCAATTTGGAGTGGGAAAATCTACTGTGGGGGCTGCTGTGATGCAAGTAGCCAAAGCAATCGCTGAGCTGCTGCTACCAAAGGTAGTGACTCTGGGAAATGTGCAGCTCATAGTGGATGGCTTTGCTGCAATGGGATTCCCTAACTGTGGTGGGGCGATAGATGGAACCCATATCCCTATCTTGGCACCGGAGCACCAGGGCAGCCAGTACATAAACCGCAAGGGGTACTTTTCAATGGTGCTGCAAGCAATGGTGGATCACAAGGGACGTTTCACCAACATCAACGTGGGATGGCCGGGAAGGGTTCATGACGCTCGCGTCTTCAGGAACACTAGTCTGTTTAAACGGCTGCAGCAAGGCATTTACTTCCCAGACCGGAAAATAACCATTGGGGATGTTGAGATGCCTATCGTTATCCTTGGGGACCCAGCCTACCCCTTAATGCCATGGCTCATGAAGCCATACACAGGCAGCCTGGACAGTAGTCAGGAGCTGTTCAACTACAGGCTGAGCAAGTGCAGAATGGTGGTAGAATGTGCCTTTGGACGTTTAAAGGGTCGCTGGCGCTCGTTACTGACTCGCTCAGACCTCAGCCAAACCAACATTCCCATTGCTATTGCTGCTTGCTGTGTGCTCCACAATCTCTGTGAGAGTAAGGGGGAGACCTTTATGGCGGGGTGGGAGGCTGAGGCAAACCGCCTGGCCGCTGATTACGCGCAGCCAGACACCAGGGCGATTAGAAGAGCACACCGGGAAGCGGTGCGCATCAGAGAAGCTTTGAAAACAAGTTTCATTGCTGGCCAGGCTCCTGTGTGAAAGTTCTGTTTGTTTGTCCCTGATGAAAACCCGCCCCCTTGATTGACTCATTCCCTGTAAGCAACCCACCCTCCCCGCTTCGATGACAGCTTGCTTTGAAAGAAATAAAGTCAGTATCATTTAGAAATCATGCATTCTTTATTAATGGGTAAGAAACATAGGGAGAGAACTGACAAGGTAGTCTGGGTGGGGGTTGGGAGGAGGATAGGAGGGAAAGAACAGGTCACTTAAAAAATTCAAAATAATGACGGCCTTTTGCTTGGGCTGTCCACTGGGGTGGAGTGGCAGGGTGCACGGAGCCTCCCCCCCCCCCCCACGTTCTTAAAAGTCTGGGTGAGGAGGCTATGGAACTTGGAGGGGGGGGGGAGGGTGGTTATGCAGGGGCTGCAGCGGGACTCTGTGATCCTGCTGCTGCCGTTCTTGAAGCTCCACCAGATGCCGGAGCATGTCTGTTTGCTCACGCAGCAGCCCCAGCGTTCCATCCCGCCACTTCTCATCTCGAGCGTCCCTTCTCTCCTCCCGTTGGTCCCTTCTCTCCTCACGTTGGTCCCTCATGTCCTCACGTTGGTCCCTCTTGTCCTCACGGTCACTGGCATCTTTCCTGAACTTTGAGACCGTGTCCTTCCATTCATTCAAATGAGCTCTCTCATCGCGGGTAGATTGCATTATTTCTGAGAACATGTCGTCTCGCATGCGTTTCTTTCGCCGCCTTATCTGGGAGAGCCTTCGGGATGGAGGAGGGAGGCTTGAAAAATTTGCAGCTGCAGGAGGAGGGGAAAAAAGGGAGAGAAGTATGTAAAAAGATACATTTTATAAAACAATGCTTATACTCTTTCACGGTGAACAACACTATTCACATTACGTAGCACATGTGATTTCAGTACAAGGTCGCATTTTGCATCTTATATTGAGTGCCTGCGGCTTTGGTGTTAGAGATCACAGACGCAGGGCCGGGCAACAGAATTCGGCTTGTATGCAGCCATAGTAAGCCATTGTCTTTCGGCTTCTGCATTAAATCAGCGCCCTCCTTTCCCATAGCAAGCAAAGCCCATTAAGTGCTGCGGTTTTCCTGTTACCGTGCAGCAGCAGAAAACAAAATAACCGCCCCACCACCACCAATTCAATTCTGTGGGTTGATCGCTTTACCCCTCCCCCCACCACATGGCTGGTATCGGGGAAGATCCATGCAGAAACCAAACTAACCCCCCCCCATCCAATTCTGTGGGATGATCGCTTTACCCCTCCCCTCACCGCGTGGCAGGTATCAGGGAAGATCCCTGCTAGCCAAAAGTGAAAACCTCAGCGCCATTGTCCACCCACTCCCCCCCCGCCCACTTGGCTAACTACAGGGAAGGATTTCTTTTCAGCTACAGGCAAACAGCCCAGTAGGAACGGGGCCATCTCTGTCCCCTTAATTACATTCCCGTATTTCAACCAGGTTACCATGAACGATATCACTCTCCTGAGGATAACACAGCAAGATAAAGAACGGATGTTGCTTGAATGCCAGCAAACACCGGGACCATACGCTGCCAAGCTTTGTCATGCAATGATACCAGATTACTTGCTGCTAGCATGGCGTGGTCAAGTGTCCTACCATGGAGGACGGAATAAGGCTGCCCTGCCCAGAAACCTTCTGCAAAAGCTTTTGGAGTACCTCCAGGAGAGTTTCATGGAGATGTCCCTGGAGGATTTCCGCTCCATCCCCAGACACGTTAACAGACTTTTCCAGTAGCTGTACTGGCCGCGAATGCATCCCAAGTCCCCAGGGCAAATTAATCATTAAAAAATGCTTGTTTTTAAACCATGTTTGATATTTACAAAGGTACACTCACCAGAGGTCCCTTCCAGGGGGTCTGCGATACCGCCTTGGGAGGGTTCGGAGGGTACTTCAGTCAGGGTGAGAAAAAGATCCTGGCTGTTGGGGAGAACGGAGTGCTGTGTGCTCTCCGCAAGCTCGTCCTCCTCCTCCTCTTCCCCGTCCGCAGAATCCTCATGCATGGATGAGATTAACCCCTCCTCGGAATCCACGGTCAGGGGTGGGGTAGTGGTGGCGGCCCCCCCTAGAATTGCATGCAGCTCCTCGTAGAAGCGGCATGTCTGCGGCTCTGCCCCGGACCGTCCGTTTGCCTCCTTGGTTTTCTGGTAGGCTTGTCGGAGCTCCTTCACCTTAATACGGCACTGATAGGAGTCCCTATTGTGGCCTCTCTCCATCATGCCCTTGGAGATTTTGTCAAAAGTTTTTGCATTTCGTCTCCTGTACCGTAGTTCTGCTAGCACTGAATCCTCTCCCCATATAGCGATCAGATCCAGTACCTCACGTGTGGTCCATGCTGGTGCTCTTTTTCGGTTCTCGGACTGCATGGTTACCTGTGCTGATGAGCTCTGTGTGGTCACCTGTGCTCTCCACGCTGGGCTAACAGGAAATGAAATTCAAAAGTTCGCGGGGCTTTTACTGTCCACCTGGCCAGAGCATCCGAGTTTAGATTGCTGTCCAGAGCGGTCACAATGGTGCACTGTGGGATAGCTCCCGGAGGCCAATACCATCGAATGTCGTCCACACTAACCCTAATTCGAACCGGCAATACCAATATCAGCGCTACTCCCCTCGTCGGAGAGGAGTACCAAAACTGATTTTAAGAGCCCTTTATATCAAATTAAATGGCCTCGTTGTCTGGACGGGTGCATGGTTAATTCGCTATAATGCTGCTAAATTCGAACTAAAATCGTAGTGTAGACCAGGCCATAGAAAAAGAGCTAGTTTGCCAACTGAAAATTTGCCATGAGTATTCATTGCAGCTAGATGAGTCCACTGAAGTTTCAGGACTTGCTGTGCTACTAGTATTTGTCCGATATAGATTTAATAATATTATTGAAGAGGACCTGCTCTTATGTGAATCTCTGCAAAGCAACATAACTGGAGAAGAAATATTCAACTGCATCAACAATTTTATCAGAAAGCATGAAATTATTTGAAGAAAATGTATTGATGTATGTACTGATGGTGCTTGGGCAATGATGGGGAAGATGAAGGGAGCTGTAATGCAAATCATAAGTGTGGCACCAAAAAGCACTAAGAGCCATTGCGTTCTACACAGACAAGCACTTGCAGTTAAAAAAATACCGGCATATCTGAAAATTGTGCTCGATGAAGCAGTACAAATTATCAATTTTGTCAAATCTCGACCACTTCAATCCAGGTTATTTAAAATGTTGTGTGAGGAAATGGGTAGTCAGCACAAAGCGCTTCTTTTACATACGGAAGTGAGGTGGCTATCCAGAGGAAAAGTGCTTGTGAGGCTTTTTGAGCTTCGTAGTGAACTACCGGTATTCTTCACTTCAGATAATTCAGGATGAAAATTTAATGACTGTCTGACAAATTCCTCATGGCTAATGAGACTTGCGTATCTTGCAGATATTTTTGCAAAATTAAATGAAATTAATCTGTCACTGCAAGGAAAGAATGTGACCATTTTTACTACAATGGATAAAATTTCATCGTTAAAAAAGAAACTGGAATTCTGGGCATCTTATGTAGAACAGAATAACTTTGACTGCTTCCCTACAGTACATGAATTTCTGACTGAAATAAATTCTACAATCCATGAAGAAGTTTCCAGCACCATTTTACAGCACTTACGTGACTTGCAGGCCTCTTTATTAGAATAGTTTCCTACAACTACCCTAATGATAATGTTTGGGTTCGAAATCCATTTGTAATTACAGCCAAACCAGTCGGCTTTACTGCGCACGATTATGAAAGCCTAACTGACTTAATTTCTGACTCTGATTTGAAACAAATGTTTAAGGATCTTCCACTGAATAATTTTTGGAGCAGCCTAATAGAAGAGTACCCTAATGTGGCTAAACATGCAGTTCGAGTGCTCCTTCCTTTTGCTACAACTTATTTGTGTGAGACGGGAGTTTCGTATTATACTGCAACAAAAACCAAATATAGGAATAGACTTGATGCTGCGCCTGACATGAGGATTCAACTTTCCAGCATTATTCCTAATATAAAGCAAATATGTGATAGAAAAAAGCAGAAACACCAATCCCATTAAATCCAAATTTGTATTTCTATTTATAAAAATAGATTTTCCTAGTAAAAATCTAATTTATTTGGTGTTTGTGTATATATAAAAACAGGATTTTTTAAAGTAGAACACTGTTTTTAATTTTGACTTTTGCACTTGATTTTTGTACTACTTTATATGTGCCAGGAAGGGAATGCAATACATGACAGTTCGTTATCAAGAGTCAGGCTAACTGTAACCCTAATAACACGAGATTTGTAGAAGCGAGAATTGTGTGAGGCGAGTGGGAAAGAACTGTGTGAGAAGTTGTTGCGACCTTGTGTAGATAATGTGTAGATAATATGGAATGTAGACTGAGAGTCTACATTAGTGAGCAAAACAAGATATCAGAATGACCTATGTATAAACAAAATGGAGCTCTTGCTTATTATTGTCTGTAGCAAAAGGTATAAATGCTTGCTGTGATTGTTTACCTGTGGAGAGACCTGTTTAGCTCTCTCCCTCTACGCAATTGCTAGAGAAATAAAGTATCTGACTTGCTGTACCCAAACAAAAAGTGAGAACTCTGTTATTCTCCGACAGTACATCACAGGGAACTCAGGCCATGGTGTGGGTGATGCAGCAGGAACTGGTACTCTTGTAGCCATTAGTATTATCAGCCACACAGACAGTTCTTTCTGCTGAGATCTGTCCTACTCCCTTAGCTACTCTTCCTGTTCCAGGAACTGTGAAGTAAATGCCTGCTCCCGTGCTGAAATCCTGTCCTCAAGATGGGTGGCCAGCCTGAGCCTTTCCTCTTGCCTTGTGGCATGCCTTTCCTCTAGCCGCAAGTCCCTCTGTTTTTGGTACTGGACCTGCTTGTTGGCCCTGTCCAGAATTTCTACTATAACTTTCATTACAGAAAGGCTTCCTCTTGAAATGGTCCATGAAGGTATATTGACCCAGGGTTCTGCTGCAGTGTGGGAAAGCTGTGGAGGTACTGCAACCAGTAGAGGTTGAGGGGCCTCGAATAGGACAAAACACAGAGGATTATTGTTTCAAGTAGCTAAGTGCAGGAGCACAGAAATAATCCTTATGGAATTTCAGGAATATAAAATGTTACTTTTACAAATTGGACTTCAATACATTATGAGAGGGATGTTTCAGACCAGAGAAGCTCCAAGGACACAGCTGGGTTAATCACAGCAAAAGACGTGCGGAGACAATGGCAAGTTAAAAATTTAAAGTTGTTTTTTGGTTTCTAACAATTTGCAGAACTACATGGGTTTGGGAGGGGACGTGTCAGTGGCCGTGCTAAAAAGCTTTTTCTATCATTTCAGGCCTTCCATATTTTGGAGGACATAAGGGAGATGTTATTCCAAGCTGTTGCTGGGAAACCTGTGGTATATGCCACCAAAGTATTCAAACATATAATGACAGAACAGCACATGCATGAGTGGAGTGGACTGGCCAGCTACCGATATGGCCCTGGAAAATACGCCCTTCTCCGAAATGTGACTACCTACCTTAAGTTTCTGCTTCAGGAAAAGGTTGCAGCTATCAGCACCAAGGATTGGTTTAGAATTTATGAGGGAATCAACAGGATCATGTGTTAACTTCCAAATGTCTTAGCCTGTTATGGCTGCATGCAAACACACACACAGCTCCACAGCCATCCTCCTTACTGCCCCCATCCCTCTGCCACATTTCTGAACAAAATTTCAAACCTAGCCAAATTTGGCACAAATGATTTTGTCACCTATGGACTACGTGGAACTGAAATGGACTAGATTTTTAAATGGAACACATTTCCATCTCTTTCCCCCCACCCCCCCGACACACACACACCTCACTGTTTCCAGGTCATTTGTTATACCATTAAGTGATTACAGAGCAGCATACTTACAGGCATGACAGTGTAAGGTTATTTGTTTTTAAGAAACAGGAGTGACCTAGCACAAATCTGTGCCTTTCCAGTAAAAATTCACTCTAAAATATTTGGATTTCCCAGTTGCCATTTTGAACTCCACATGGTGTGGGGTGGGGAACCAAGCCGCTGGCAGATACTGCTAGCCAGGGCTTACAGGAACTTTTGCTTTGGTTCATAGAATGGAAATCCCTCCCATTTTTATATTAACAAACATTATAGTGGAACCAGAAAATTACCAGGCTCCTAGGACAGCTTCTGCCCCTTCCATGTCTGTAGCAGTTTCCATGGTGGGATGTTCCTCGGGAATGGGGCCATCAAACAGCTCCTTCACATATGGTCTCAGGATGTGCTGCTGCTCCTGCTGCAAAGCCTCCTCTGTGACCAGCTTTAGCAAAATTCACTGCACTGTCCTCACTCCACACCCACTGCTGTCTTGCCCAATTAGGTCATCATGTACCACCATTGGCGCCATGTTTGGCACAGTGCCCTGCACCTTGTCAAACTCCTTGTAAAGTGGGCATGATGTTGGCGTGTTGCCCAAAGTGCGGTTCTAGTTCCCGGTTTTCCTATACTCACTCTTGAGCCACTTAATCCACTCCCTGTACTGATCCCCTGTCCGGTGAGATGCCAGCGTCTTCGCTATTTACTGATAGGTTGTTGTTTCTGGTACTCTAACTAAAGTCCATGGCTTTGCTGGCCTTGCACCAGAAACTTACCAAAATCTGGCTGTCTTCCTATGACCACGAAAGAGTGCGCTTTGCAAAAGACTTTTTCTCTTCAATCTTCATTGCAAACACAGAAGGCTCTGTGATGCAGCTTGGTGTTCAGAACACAATGGAAGGGTTAATCACTGACTCACCGAGCTGCTGCAATACACCAAGAAGGGTTGTTTCCATTTCCCTGGAGTCAAATGGAGATCATGGGCTACAGAGGACAAAGTAAGTTGATCCAATGGGATTGTGAGATACTTTTGGCGGACTCCCAGGGGATGCTGCATTTACACTGCAAAGCAATAGGGCTTGAACCCTGCATCCTGGCTAGACTTAGGGCTTGTCTACACTTAAAACTCTGCAGCTGCATTTCTGTTGTGCTTCAGTCAAGATACCACCTACACTGACAGGAGGACTTCTCCTGTCAGCATAGGTACATCACTCCCCGAGAGGCATTGGCTAGGTCGACAGGAGAATTCTCTCATTGGCCTAGCACTATTTACTTTTGGGGTTAGGTTGGTTTAACTGTGTCACTGAGTACTGGAAAGCCATTTTTTTCACACCCCTGAGGAAAGTAGTTATACTGAACTAATTTCCTAGCGTAGCCCAGGCCTTAGGCTTGAACCCTCCCCCCTCCACAGGGTCCTAGGACTGTAGGTCCAAGCCCGAGTCTGAGAGATTCGTGTGCAGACAGAAGGAGATTTGGGCTCAAGTCTGAGTCTGAGCCCAGACTTACATTTCAGTGTAGACATACCCTGTGGCACATCATGATACTTCATTGCTGGCCAATTGTCTTATATTAGGTGGTAATGGCTGGCTCTTTGTTTTGTTTTGTTTTGTTTTCCCTACCTCCTGTAGCTAAGTAAAGCTTCACTACTTGCAACTCTCTCCAAGGTTCTGTTGTACCTTTTCTTTCCTGGATTTCTATTGTATACATGCTCAGCACAGACTTCACTCCTGTTCTGAATGATCCCCTGGTTTGCATTGCTTATACATGCTAACAGTGTACTAGATAATGACGATCAATACAATGGAGTGTTAAAATCTTTCAAAATTAGTTTTAAAAGCCCTTTAATTTCTGTTTGCTGTATCTTCTCTTGTTCAGGAGTGAATAATATTTGGAGTGGGGGATGGGTGTTTTTGGTATCTTGGGGCATGATTTACCACTGCTCTTCTTTTGAAGGCAATGGAGTTAAACTGACATAACACTGGAGTTTCAAGTGATGAATTTGGTCCTTATTGTGGTTGTATGGGTCAAACCATTTAATGGATTATGAGATTTGTTGGTCTCAGAATTTGGGAACCAATTATAGTTTTGTCTTGTCAGCGTTCACATTTCGTATGTGGCTAGGATTGAGGTGTCAGATGCACCAACATTTTACTGAGGTCACAAAAAACTTCTGCCTTCATTAACAGCTCAGTTAGTCACAATTCTTTGTGACTGAATGTAAAGATTTCCCCTGGAATACGAGCACCGCTGTATTAGTGTGCTTCTGAACATGCCCAAAGCATCTGGAAGGCATACTAGAGCAATGAAAGAGAGAGAGACTTTATTGTTTTCTATCTGCACTGAATTATTGACTCAACCAAAGGATCATGAGTATAAACTTTCTGAAAATACTGAGAATCAGAGTTATTAATCTTACATAAAGTATTCAGTGTCAAGTCCAGTCTGAGTTGAGTGGCTTGAGTTTATATTTGTACGGCAGAATGTAATTATGGAGCCTATTGATATTATGCTGCTACTGCTGCTGTTACAGCTCATCTGTTCCTTGGGAAAGTGCAAGCAACGCTGTAGAGTGTTTCTGCATGCCAGTCAGCATCACTAATCATCTGTCTACACATACACACACTTGAATTGTAGTGAAACCAACTACCAGCATTAATATTTAAAGATGGGAATATTTATTTTACATAGAAAAAAGATCTAAATTCCTTTCATAAGCTTGCATCTGATTAAAAAAAAAAGATAGAGCTCTCTATGTTGTAGTTTAGTTCACACTTTTAAAGGGAAAGACACTGTAGGTACCATTCATTTATTTCAAACACTCACTTTCTTCTTTCCTCATTGTCTTTCTCTGTTCAGTACTACTAAAAGGAAAGGCGGGAATGTTTCCCTATAGAGTTGGAGCGATTTTGATGACAAACACATCACCTTTTGCCAACTGTCAATCAAGTAATGCTGTCTTTTGCACACACTCACACATGGAGTCAGCTCCTTTCTTCACTCCATGGTATTTGTTCTATAAAAAGATGCATTTTCTTTATGAGAATGGCTCAAGCAGTGTTAAAGTAACACATTCCTGAGTGCTATGCTGTGTAGTATGATTTTTTTTTTCCAAGGGCAGTTTGACTCAAGGCCTTATTACAAGAAAATATCTTACCAGCTAATTCTAAAACAAATCCACCTTTATACCTAGTTTCAGGTTTGCACAGCATAGGGCAGGGTGGCCAAACTGTGGCTCATGAGCTGTATGCGGCTCTTTTGAAGTTAAAATACAGCTCCCATAGCTCTCCCAACCCACCATTGTCCACCTACCAGACTGGGGGCAAAGGTCAAGTCTTCTGCCATGTGACGGGGGGGGGGGAGGTAGGGACTTCTGCCAGAGACAACTGCTGACTGTAAGAGTTGGGGGGGGGGGGCATAATGTAAAGGTTCGGCCATCCCAACAGCTTGAGTCACATGCCCCTAAAAACATAGGTGCCAACTCTGTGGGTACCCGGGGCTGGAGCACCCCCGGGGAAAAATTTGTGGGTGCTCTGCACCCACCGGTGGCCAAGCTCCCCCCTCCTCACCTCCTTCTCCCCCCCCCCCCGAGGCGCTGCATCCCTGCTCCTCACCCTCCCTCCCAACACTTCCCACTTAAGACTTTCCGGGAGGGAGTGGGGAGGAGACTTTCCGGGAGGGAGGGGGGAGGAGCGGGGATACGGTGTGCTCAGGGGAGGAGGCAGAGAAGAGGTGGGGCAGGGGTGGGAACTTTGGGGAAGGGGTGAATGAGGGTGGGGCAAGGGCGGTGCAGGGGCGGGGAGGAGGGTCAAGCACCCACTGGGAAGAAAGGAAGTTGGCGCTTATGCCCAGGAACATCCCCCCTCTTTCCCTCAGCGGCCCCTCCCTTCAGCTCCCTGCAGTGGCAAATAGCTGGGTGCTGCGGGAGGGGTCTCTGCTTTAGCTCCTTGGGGAAAGGCAGCAGCAAAAGCAACTGAAGCCCTGAGCCTAGGCAGGCGCCTCCCCTGGGGCTGAAGCCCCAATCCCCAGCAGGTATGCCCTGGCTCTCAAACTTCTGAAGTTTGTCATATGAGGCTCAGAGAGTGAATAAGTTTGGTCACTCCTGGCATAGAGTATAATAATAATTACACTCAGTGCTGCCTCACATCCAGGGAGCTCAAAGCACTTTGCCTACATTAAGGAATTTAGTCTCAGAACATCTCAAAGTGTAGACTGGACAAGGCACCAATGCATCTTGAAATGCCTGGGAACTGGAATGCAGAAAGTTTGAGGCTCCTCTGGGTGACAATCCCTGACTTGTATTGACCCAACTGCACTAAACATCAATAGAGACAACAGGCAATTACTTGGCAGCTGTTTGTAACTGCTTTGCGGTGCAGCAGCGATGTACTCACGTTTCACTATGGATCCAGGCTCAAGCTCATATAGGATGGGGAAAGGGAGCCAGAGAAGGCGTATGGTCCCACTGGATCCAAGGAATCTGACCAGATTGCCTACACAGGGTATGGGTTAATTGATACCAGTGGCTGCAGGAACAAGTCTGGCAAAGGTACAAGTGAAAGAGACAATTCTATCCAGCAGGTCTCTGCGAGGTCAGAAGGGAATGTGGAGAATTACACAAACAGGTGCCAGACTACGTCTGAGGCAGTTACAGTCACCATCAGACATGGAGAGAGGGAGAAAGCAATGGGCTCCTGTTAGGGAAACAGCACAGGGATGGGAATCTGCTCTGCCTCTTTCAAGAATTTAGGAGTGCCAGTCCCAAGGAAAGATAGTCATTAGTGACCTGATTTTCTAAGATGCTGACCCATACGTCTCATTGACTTCAGTGGTGGTTATGAGTAATCAGCACTCCTAAAAATTGGGCCCAGCGATAATTCCCCCATAACTCCTCAACATACACCAGCAGCAAGTCATGGGAGAGCTGAATGATGCTGCAAAGTGCCCAGTCTGTCTTTGGTGCTGACGGCTCACTTCTGTCAACCCCCCTCATGGAGAGAAGTGGCAATGGCACCAGCAAGGGTTATAATTTTTTGATAGGTCTCCCTAATACAAAACACCTCATCACAGACACAGTGGCACAGTACCCAGGAACATATCATGAGATGTTGAGTAGTGGGGTCCTAACCTTTCTGAGTGGGAGCCCTCCCACCACATATAGCAGTTCTGCACCTGGGCACTTCACTGCCAGGTGTTGTTCCTGCACCTTACTCCTGTTTGTGTGTGAGTGTACATTCTCTCTCCACCTCCCTTCTTTTCTGTCCGGTTTTCTTTTTCTTTTCGCTGAGTACATTTACAGTTTTGCTCTCTATTTATTTTTCTCCTCACTAACTTTCTTCCAATTTCCCCACCCTTTTTCTGCCTCTTTCTTTCCTTCTCTGTGAAGGACCCAGTTCTGATTTCCTCTGAGTTCTTTCCCTTTGTTCACTCTCCTTCAGTTCTCTCTCTCTACCCTGATCCCCACATTTCCTCTTCTCCCCACTCATTCAGGTCCTTCTCCATTCTATCTCCTTCCTTCTCTTTCCTTTCCTCACAGTTTCCTCTCCCTTCATGTCTAGTTAACACAAACTTTTTGCCAGGGACAATTCTCCTAATAATCAAACATTCTGTGTTCCACCTCTCTCCCCCTCCCACACACACAGCTGACATAACACATCGGATTGCTCACAGAATTGTCTAATGTATTTTTACCTTGGAAGGCAAAAGAGGAAAACAGAAAAAAAACCCACCCAAAACATACCTGAGTGTCCCTACAACATTACACTGACCCACTGCCCATTGAAAAATAATCCTTGAAAATAGCAGGCTTCCTATGAAAATGTGCCATCCCATCTGCGTTTAGAAAGTAAGGTGCTATGCTTGTGTTTTGCTTATCACTTCTCTAACTGATTGCCCCATTTCCCCCGGTGAGTTTATCTACAGTGAACTCAGACTTCTTTGCCTGTTGACTGTCTTTTTCCAGTGGACACCAAGACACCTACAGGTATTTCCTGTGTTGAGACTGGGATTTCTCTGGCACTAGTAGTCTCTACTCTATTCTTTGTGAAAATGTGACCTCAACCCAACTACAGGCGGAAATAGGAGTGCTATTATAACCCTCTTGCTGAGAGAATAACAAAAGCTTTGCCACAGAATAGATACAATTACTATGACGCTGTTTCTGTATGACCATAAACATCTGTAAACCACAAGTCTCAATGTTGACTAATTGGTCAATTAACTGCATTAAGTATTAATCTAAACAAAATCAGCCTAATAGATTTTTCCAGCAGTATATACTATATCAGAGAAGCTACTCTTCCTGTTGCCTAGATATAGCATGTTCAATAACCCTCAATAACCTAAGTACAATGATGAACTATTTCTATTCATCCTTGTTGCCCTTTCAGACTGTTACTGTATGCAGTACCTTATTTTCCCCATAAGGAAAAAGATACCAGAATGATGAGTGAGATACATACATGGATAGATAGAATATCATTTTTCTCTGATCTAGGAGAAAGAACTGATAAAACTATAACTCTCTGTCCTCTGAATTTTCAGTCCAAGATGACCTCCTTTGCCTGCAACCTGAATGATCAGGTTGCCACTACCACTCCTGCTCCTGCAGTTACCCAGTCCAAAATCCATAGGTGGTATTGCAAGTAAAGATTCTTAAAACTAGAGAGATGATACACTCACGGGGTATTGTCATATTGCTCAGTGTAATCCCAAAGATTTCCACCCCTAGCAGCCAGAACATCCAGAAAAGGACAATCCAGCCTTAGAAATGTTGATTCACTAGTTGCCAGAGATTTTGCTTTTGGGGAATAATAACACAGTGCAGTTAGTCACCAAGTATTTTGGGGGAAGTCAGGAGGTTGTTTGGGTACTGGCAGGTTATCCGAGTCTTGCATATCTCCTCTGAAGCTGTTCCACCTAAACAAGAAAGTTGTTAATCACAATTCACTTTACATTTCATAAAAACTTAGCCTGGGGCACCTAGCCAGAACAGTGGGATGTTTCAGCAACTCCTCATGCAATTCACTGCCAGGAGCATTGTCACAAGCAAACAAGGGTCTGATGAACCATATGGGAATTCCCCCCTCAGTGCAGTTATGTTCCTAAATCTTGTGTTTGATACTAAATGAATCCATAATCTGTTAACTGCTAAGAATGCTAGCTCCTACTCACTAGTTGATATATCTGCCTCCCAGCATATAAATCCCACTGTTGTTTCTATCACATAATTCATTGTTCTTCCACTTTTGCTTGGCCTGTACTTGATGTAAGCCATCTGATTTTTTTTTCATGCCAATTATTGACCTATCAGCTGATTCAGTAGCACTGGACAGGTGATATAAGACTTTATAGAAGCATATTGCATCTCCTGGATGGCATGGATCTTTCGACATATACTCTTTCCCCTGTGTTCTGAGTGGTGCCAGCATTCTGTGGAGCATTTCATTTGCAATTTTATTTGTAGTGAGGTATTGTCATCATGGCACCATCTATCCGAATTCTTCTCAGTCTAGCTACTTTTCATGTTATGCTTTTCTTCAATACTGATATTGGAGAGTCTCAGGCAATTTATTTGTATTGTTTATTGATTTTTCATTAGAAACCAGACCAACAGAAAAAAACCATCAGGACAAACTCAAAAGTAATGACTACAAAGAACAACTGAATTCATATATGTAGAAAAACACGAACGTTATTAAATTTTTATTTATGCAAGAAAAATGTTTCTTTCCAGTAAAAGTTCAACTGTATGAGATCAAAAATAATAGGTTTAATGTTAGATATGGTCCATCAACCAAATTTGCTACAGTGCCTGTATCTCCAACAACTAAGTTGCACAATACAAAAAAGCAGGATAAATACCAGCGCTGGAGAAATACAGCAAAAAAGTAGTGCTCACAAATATTCTTGTGAAGCAAACCAGGCCATTTGCTTTGCTAGTAGCCATAAACTTTTTACTTTGCTAATTTGCATACGTTCAAGTTTATTCACAGGAAAATGTGTGGAAAGCAGAAGCTAGAAAAACTATAAAGGAAGCCCTGAGCCTGATCCTTTTAATCTCAGGTCTGCTTAACTTTATCAGGGAAAGTCTAAGCCATAAAACAGAGGTCTCCAAATCTACCCTGGATTACCCTGGAATTCTCATGGAAAATCTTGACCAGACACTTGGACTATAACCTTTTAAATTGATTCCTGAAAGATTTTTACAAATCCTCAGCCTCACCATCTCTGCTATGGAACTGACCTGACCGTACACATATTTGTATGTATATTGATTTTTTTAACCATTTGCAACTGTTTTCTTTCTTTTCCCTTTTATTATTAAAACTTTTAGTTATTAAAGGATTGGTGTCATTATGATTATTGGGTAAGATCTAAGATTCATATTGACCTGGGGATAAGTGTCCAGTCCTTTGGGATCAGTGAACCTCAGATATGGTGAATCAGATTTTCAATAACCCCTAATTATATTAGACTTGCTGTCTAGATGGGAATCAGGAGCTGGAATTCTTAAAGGGGACTGTATTTGGCTTCATGTTAACCAGTGTGGTACTGCAGAAGCTGTTTTGTCACTGGGTTGGTGAATCTAATTATAGAATAAACCACCAGTTTGGGGGATTGTCTGCCCTATACCTTGCAATCTGCCTGTGGCATTCTCAGTGTGGCCTATCCAGGCACCCAGTCACAACATCTGATATACCTATTAATAAAATCATAAATATATAATGTATGGACTTGAGGGCACAGCATCTTGGTATTGAGACCTGTATATTATTGGAGTAACACCGACTTGAAAGCTTGCTTTGTATCCATATGCATGGTTGTGAAAATCCAATCAAATATTAATCGTAGTAATTGTATTAATTCCAGGGCAAATAAGGCATAATAAAGGGGAAAGGGCTGGTGTACAGTATTTTGTCTTTTCAGTTAATAGATCTTTGGGTGGAAGAGGAACTGAGCCCGAAGGCATTAAACAGGGCACAAAATGACATATTTCTTAACATTAAAGAGCATTAGGTACATAGGTTTCAATACTCAAAATATTTAGCATAATGAGGATGGACGGGGTTAAGGGAGAAGAAAGGAGTGCTTGGGTTCCCCCCCTACTTTCTAAATTACAGCTTGATTATATGCAAGTACATAGCAAAATATGGTGTACAATGTGATTATGATAACTAAATCCAAGGCTGTACAGGCAGTAGTTTTCCATGCTTTACTTCTTTCACTTGTGTTGTGTTGTGGTTATTTTCATGCTTGCAGCCAAGTCAGTCACGCTCCATCGCATTTCTCGGAATTCCACATGGCTGGTACTTTCTTTTTTCAGAAGTGATTTCTCCCAGTATGGGTCAACCTGAGTACAATAATTATGTTGTTATTTTGGAACAAATACTAATTATCTGTATTTAATACACCTCCCTATGATAAATCTCACACAAGTAGTTATTCTTATTACTACTAAAGGGTCATTCTCAAAGGGGTTAGTACATCAGAAAAATAACCAATAATAATAATAACAAGCAGTACCAAAGTGTGTTATATTTTCAAAGAGCTCTACAAAAATGGAGGGCTGCATTATGCATTTAAGGCCCAGCCCCTCACTGAGAAGAGATCCATAGCTCCGGGGGAAGCACAGCTGCAATGACATCTTTTATAAGGGAGCAGTACGTGCTCTTCTCTGCACCGAACCTGGTTTTCTGACTTTTACAGTTGCAGCCTCTATTTAATATTGACGTGATAGTTCTGTGTTAAACTATAATGTCCCTAGGGAGTGAGCTGGCTCCTGTGGTGCTACAATTTTCAGATCAATAGGATGAAAGTTACCCTTTACAATTCTCTTAGGTTAGGAGACTCTTAGGAGCATACTAAGAACAAATACAGTGACCACAGACACATTTACAAGTAAAAAAAACCCCTTCTTTGTTTATTTTACACACACATACATATATACACAATCTGAGAAAGCCCAAGCAATAGGCAATGCCATATTCATACTCAGATCCCCTGAGATATTATAGAGTCTGGTGGATCTCTCAACAGGTTGTCATTGATAGAGGGGTGGTTCCTACTGGGGTCTTCCCAATGAGGTCTTTCCTTGGGGGTCTCCCCACCCTACCCATACTAGGGAACCCTTTTATGTTGTTATTATGACCATGCCTACCTACCACCTTATGCATATGCATGAAGATCCCAACCTCCTCTTCCTTATCTGTACTTCCACATGCCATAAATCTTGGGGTGCTTCACTTTTCAAAGATTAGTCTCTTAGTTCCCCATATTCTGATTAACATGTCATTAACATTTATGTAAACACATTCCCATGGTAACCTGTGGTCACAGAGCAGAACTTCCTGTGATGTTACAATCAGGCATCTTGTGGTCTAGTTGGTACATTGCAGTCTAGACGGGTACTTTGTAATATATTCCCCCGGAAGATCACCTATTGACCCATCCTTTACAGTAATCTTCTAACCTTACTGGCATAGGGTCATTCCTGCGTCACCCACATCAAGTTTTCTTAAGCCTGAGACCTACTGGGGCCAAGCTGAAATCTTATAGGCCTTAGCCTATAGGCCTTGCATTGCTGCTTTACTTTACTTATATACTTAATGCACCCTCATTGTAGGAGAAAGAGAGAGCCTGGAGCACTGGGCCTGGTGCAAGATTTGAGGCCTGAACCAAGAGGCTGTGAACCAAAGTTAAGGCATGTATTAAAGTAGGTGTTTGCAAGTTAACTAAATAACTGGCAAACGTATTGCTAGTGTGGCTAAAACACAGGCACTCCTGAGAAGCAACAGATACTGGGCATGTGAGAGAACACACTCCGAAAGATTATCCCAGGGACATCCTGACCTATCACCAGATAAGAGGGTCTGCTAGAAGTAATGAATAGGGATGTTATGCCCGAGACACCTGGAGCATGATACAAGGGGAGGTAACAAGCAGATTTCAAGAAACACATATGATTTTAAGTAACCCTTATTGCAGCCTTGGGGACAGTAGACAGTCCTGCTGCTGACTCAGCCATTCCTTGCCACTGGACACTCATGTATTAGTGTACCAATAACCACAGAGCCAGGGCACTAGTACTGTGTCTTGAGGACAATAAACCTGGTCATGTGCCTTTGTCAACGAACTGTGCCTGTGGTCCTTCTTTCTGGGTAGTATTATTGAGGTCTGCTGAACCAACTGTCTGTGCAGGGCTGGGACAGCATACAGAGAGAGAGCACACACGCACCTGACAACAATCATCACTCCTAAATACCTGTCAATCTTATACTCATAAAATCTTACAACTTAAATCTTGTGATCACACATTGATTACATATGAAATAACACGAGTTAACTATGATAATAGATACAATTAAATGATCAAATAAACTAACTGGCTACACAGTGAGGACATGGACCCTGTGTCTAAGAAGGGCTTGTCTATACATGGTGTAATGTGCATCATGGGGGTGTCATTTCCAAAGCACACTAACATTAATCGGTCTATATAGGCTCTGCTGATGAACACTAAAAGTTTCCTTGTGACGTTTAACGTAGGGCTGTTTGAAACAGTACTACATTGAAGCACACTTGGGAACGTTTAGTGCACGCCAGCAGGGTCTACACAGACCAACACATTAGCACATTTTAGAAATTACACCCTCTTAGTGCACATTACTCCACCTTGTAGACAAGTCCTGATTCATCATTGCCCTGAACACTATACTGCCATGTACATCATTTTACAGTGAATATAAACTGCTACCATTCTGACTTGGCGGTATTTTATACCTACCTTACATTCATGTCATGTTACTGAGGCAAGGTGGGAATAGTGGGTGGGGGTTCCCTGGGGAGGGGAGACCCTGAGACTGAGGGGTGTACTGCCAGGGGGCAGCACCCCAGATAAAAGGGCACCGGAGTCTGGGGGACACAGGGGCCAAGCAGTGGCAAGGTGGATCACCAGCCTGCAGGGGGTGCTCCAGGATGCTGGAAGAGCTAATTCCCGGAGACGACCAGCAGGAGGCGCCGCAGGGCTGAGTCTGCTCGTCTACAGTATTTAATTTGCAATTTTCAATAGTTATGTGATGAAACAGTTACTGAATTTTTAGTGTACAAAATACAGATGACATGCCAATGTATTCCTGATAAAGCCCAAATTAAAATAATAGAGTACTTAATTTTTAAAAAACTCTACATTGAAGCCACTTTAAGTTTGCACAGTTAAAAATGTCAGTCATTAAAGCCAAAGTTAAGGCAACCTTTACTCTACCCTTTGTGCATAGTCATTATAATACAGTCTTTAATTATATGATGAAATACTAATTTTTAAACAATGCAATACAATATCATGCTATTTTTCCCCCTGCAGACTGCATCTGGCTAAAGGCGTGAAAGGAATGTGCATTACTGATTCAAACAGTTGAATTTGGTTTAAGTTATCCTATAATGTACAATCACTGTACAAATGGGAGGTATATTTTTGACAAAAGGAACTTGTGTGTTCTTTAAGGATTTTAGTTTCTCTTTGTTCTTAGTGTGGTGATGAAGGGACAAATAAAGATTATTTCCAAGTGGAAACTTAACTTTGGACTTGTAGGCTTTCCAAGGTTGGTTTTTGATTTTTAGTTTTTTAACTCCAGTGTTCTTTAAGATGCTTTCAGAACGGTTAATGATATATGAGCTCAGGTTATTCCTGGGTATATACAGTGGATGAATCCCTAGAGCCACAGTACTACAGGTAATAGGTGCTTTCAAGATCCTAATGAATACAATAGATAGACTAAAAATAAATAAATACAAATAGACAAATAATAAATAAACACCCTCTGATCTGGGCATGAATTTTTAATTGTCATTCTCTTCATAGATGGAGAAAAACAAGACCAATTTTTTCACATTTGCCCACCACCAGGTATTTAGGGAAACCATTCATTAGGCATCTTCATTATAATGCGGAGTGTAAATATCTAGCTATTTTACTTTTTTTGTTATTTTATGGAGAGTTTTTTTAGAAGCTTAATTTATGTAATGTCTGTGAAATGGAAACCAGAAGTCCACATGAAATATCAAATGAGATCTAACTCAAGGGCAGTACATTATATCTCTAATAACAGACTCTCTCTTCCAAAATAATTTGTATTTTATGCTTACAGTGATATACTGTATCTCAAGATCTTTATTTCTTTTTATTTTACTGCTGATAAACTGTATATTTCAGGCTTTATTATATAATTAGATGTGTGTCTCTCTTGTTCTGTGTTATTTGATGGTACTCTTGTTTAGATTAAACTTTCATATTTTTTCCATACCTTGGGTCAGTGTCACATTACCACTCTTTATGGCTTCTTCATATTTACATACATTTTATACTGCTATATTAAATTATATCACAGTGTTTTTGTTAACTTTTGAACACTTTATTCTTTTTAGTTGCTAAAAAATAATTGATACGTTTCCCATTTTTCCTCTTGTTCAGTACTTTACCTTTTCTGAAATTTTGCTATTGCTTTTCTTCTTTACCTCAAACCTTAAGGTTAAACTTCTAACTGCAAAGCCCTCATATCACATAAGTACAGTATTTTTTCCCCAGAATGGTATCTACGTAAGTGCTATCTTATAAATACATATGATTTCATAGTAATTTTATGTTCTTACAGAGTACACAGTAATTACCGATAATTCCATGATTAAAATAATCATGCATTTAGTTAGCAGTTACATGGTACCATGCTTATGTAATCACTGTATTGTATCATGTAATGGACTCTAAAAAGGGCTTTCCACTAGCAACGAACTGAGCCACTGGAACCTCAGAAATGAGGCCCTGATTAAGTAAAGCACTAAAGCACATGTTTAATGTTAAGACCTTAAATGGTTCTTGAACAAGTGCTTAGAGTTAAGTGATTGCTTAAAAACTTTGCTGAATAGGAATAGGAATACTCACGGGGGCTAGTCAAAAATTTTCCAACTGAACTTTTTTCCATCAGAAAATGCTGATTCTTCCAAATTACAGTGTTTTGCAGGGACATCTCTGTTCAGGCAGAGACCTGCCTGGTGTCCTGCCAGCTCACCAGCCTGCCTCCCAGGTACAGGTAGGCGGGGAACTGGTTTTCCAGCACAATACATTTTTTGAGATTTCAAAAAAAATTCTGTTCGGCATCAAGGCAAAACTGAGATCTTTGAAGTTCTTTGCAAAAAATGAGAGTCACTGGGAATCTGGATCATCAATCTTTCTTTTTCAATCTCTACCAAGCACATGACTGATGATGTTTGTTGAAGAGCTGCTGGAAGGCCTGAAGCAGCGGGGACTTAATTTATCATTGTGATTATGTTTAATGATGACGATCACTTCTTTAGCTCCCCATAGAGCTGTGCACTGAAAGCAAACTTCTTGCCTTTGCCTTCAAGACCCTACATTGCACAGACCTGTCCTCTATCTCTGACTTGGTCTCTTCTTACAATTTCTACCTACCAGCACTTTTTTCAATGCCAGTTAGGCCATCCTTGGTGCTCCTGTCATCTTTCTCTTGCAAGAGTCTCTGAATCTTTCTTCCATGCTGCCCTTTATGCTTGGAATACTCTGTTTGTCAAGCATTATCTTTGCCTCATCCCCATCCGTGGGAGTGTGGCTGTGCCTATTGTGACAGATTCTGCTCTGTAAAAATTTATGAATACTGTATGTTGGCCTGGTTATTGGGGTGTTTATGAATATACTAGGTTAACTCAATAAAGGACTGTCTGGGAAAACAGCCAGCAAGGAAGAGAATGGCTCATGATAAACTACCTCTCAGCAAACACTTTAGAGTCATGAAGGGACAACACCAGACCTATTCGCTGTGATGATTTTGCCTCCTCTCTCATCTACCTACAAACCTGGTTTGGACCAGGACATAACAAGGCCTGAGAACACAGAAGAACAAAAGAACTCTGGGAGTATCCCAATAGCTCCCTCTGTTGAGATGGACCCTCTCTCAAGAGAGTGGCAGTAATGGTCTGGAGGAATCACACTGAGATATAGAGACCTGTTAAGAGTATCTAAAGAAGTTAGTCCTGCCCAGGCCATGGTAAGCCTTTAGGTGAGACAGCCATGTTTGTAGATAGTTGTTTTAAAATCTTTTTTCGCTAATGCTTTGTTCCTACTGCTAAAATAAAAAGGACTCTGGTTTTAAGAAGGCTGTCTGATCACTGGGTACCACTGGTCACAGACCCTGAAGAGAAGAACTGCAGGTACTCAAACCCAGTAGAGTAAAAATGGTCGAGACAAGGGAACTGTAGACCAGGGCCTGGTCTAAGAGTGAAATAATTGCAAAACTCCGGCCCACAAGTGATAAAGACATGAGGCCTTCTGAGGGAGTGAGAGAGAGCAGAAAGGGGACAGAGGTGCAGTTATCCCTGTAACTGTGACAGTTATGGCTTATATTTCTCACTTTCTAGAATGTCCTTTTATATTTGCCAAAATGTAAACATTTCTATAAGAAAATAAAAGAAGGTGCTTCATCATTCCTCAATGCACTATAGGATGGGTTCATATTTGAAAGGATGATCAGTTTATCAATGTATATCATTAAAATGACTGGCACTGCAACTCTTACTTTCACAAGTATTCTCACTGAATTCATGTGAGTAGAGGTTTGCAAGATTAGGCCCCCTGTAATGAGTCATTAATATATTTATTCCATTTAATGTAAAGGTTTGACACTTCAAACAATAGTAGGTTATAATAAGCCAAAAAACAAAAGCATGACACATCCTGTTGCTCAGCTTATGTCTGTGACACAACATTTTTCATTTTCACTTAGCTGTAGCTAACAGAACAAAATTATACACTATGTATTTGCCTTACAAAAATTGGAAGTGAATGGCAACATTAGTGCTACCATTTGTCATCAGCAGTTTTAAAGAGAGTTAGCCCTGGCTGACAATCTCAACATTTGATCTCACCCTCTGAACCAGATATGCCTGTGTTTATTTGTGTGTTTTAAAATATCCAACTTTTAACAAATTACTATCAAACTCAGGAAGGGGGTTTGGAAGGGGCTTGAAAGTCCCAACTGTTAGGTTGGGCCAATTATACAAAATAAAAGGAGGAAAGGTTTGTAATGTTCATAAAGCAGGTGTCCATTTTCCCCTTGCCAGTTCCATTCTTGCTAATCTCCTGTTGGCTCAGAAGAATGGAGCTAGCAGGAAGATTGGAAGGAACTGGGCAGGGTGCAATCATATATTCTCATTGTATACATGTCCATGTAACAGGAATAAGCAACATGCTGGGTTTGTTTTGGATGATTCATACAGATTAAGTGTTGCTTGCAACTCTTTTTGGAAGCTAGCTGATATATTTTTCATTATCAGGGTATCGTTTAGATTCATAGATTAGAAGTCCAGAAGGAACTGTTGTAATCATCTAGTCTGACCTCCTGGACAACACTGCTCATAGAACGTCCCCAAAATAATTCTTTTAGAATATCTTTGAGGACAACATCCAACATTGATTAAAAAATTGTCAATGATGGATAATCCACCACAATTCTTGGTAAATGGTTCCAAGGATTAATTACCTTCACTGTTAAACATTTATGCACTATTTCTAGTTTGAATGTATCTAGGTTCAACTTCCAGCCATTGGATCATGTTATAACTTTCTCTGCTAAATTAAAGAGCTCATTATTAAATATTTGTTCCTCATGTAGGTACTTATAAACTCTAATCAAGTTACCCCTTAACCTTCTCTTTATTAAACTACATAGATTAAGCTCCTTGAGTCTATCATTGTAGGGCATTTAATCATTCTTGTGGATCTTTTTTGAAGCTTCTCCAATTTATCAAAATCATTCTTGAATTTTGGACACCAAAACTGAACATGGTATTCCAGCAATGGTTGCACCAGTCCTAGATAGAGAGGTAAAATAGCCTTGCTACTCCTACTCAAGATTCCCCGTTTCTGCATCCAAGAATTGCATTAGCCCTTTTGACCGCAGCATCAGACTGGGAGCTCAAGTTCAGCTCATTATCAACCTGTGACGGGTTCCCCCTGGGGTGTCACCTGGGACTGGGGTACCAGCGCTCTGATCCACCAGCCTGGGCTCCCTCTTACTCTGTGCTGCTGTGACAAGTTGCAAAGCCCTCCAGGCTTGCACTTTCACCAGCATTCACACAGGTAGGGACACACCCAGCTGCAGTCACATCCAGACTCTCTAACTCCCAGCCTAGGACCCCAGAGCAGTACCATCCTGCCCTGGTGAAATCTGGCCAGTGTATGGGTTTAACACCCAGTCCGCCTACCCCTCAATGTGAAGGTAACCATGCACGCTTGTGGTAACCTAGCTGAAATTTTCCCCAGACACCTTAGTCAAACACACACTGGTTTGGATTAAAACATAAAATAAGTTTATTAACTACAAAAGGATAGATTTTAAGTGATTATAAATGATAGCAAACAGATCAAAACAGATTACCTAGTAAATAAACAAACCTGCAAACTGTGTTTAATATACCAGATAGGTAGGATATGAATTAGCAAATTCTCACCCTGAGTGATAAACAGGCTGGCAGGTTCTTAAGGCATAACTTGCCTCGGCTTTGCAGTTTGGGTTTTTCCCAGGTTTTCATACACAGGCTAGCAATCCCTTAGCCTGGGACCATCACTTCCCCGCTGTTCAGTCTTTATTCCTCAGATGTTTCCAGGTGTGTTGTTGTAGGGAGAGTAAGGTCCCATCATGATGTCATTTTCCCCCTTTTAGATCTTCTTCCCACTTGCTGGAAAGCTTTTTTGCTGTTACCTGGGTCAACCAGTCCCCATTGTGTAGTGCTAACTCTGAGAGGTTTCTATTGTACACAGTTCCTGGGGTAATCCTTTTGCCTGTGTGCATTTCTTCAATAAGCCATTAACATTGTTTGGCCTTTTTACTGTTGTAGCTGAAAGGCTGCTTGTGGGTGTTTTCAACCTCACAACATGTTTCAGTAACACATACATAGCCAAACTTCATAACTTCAGATGCTATGATAGCACATACAATCCAATGAGATATTAATGTCTAGCAGATCAAGACTTTTAGAATGATACCTCACAAGGCACACTTTGTACAAAACATATCCTAATATTGTGGTGCCAGGGTGTCATACCACCATGATCCCAAATCTTTTTCACAGCCAGTGCTTCTCAGGATAGAGTCCACCATCCTATAAGTATGAACTATATTCTTTGCTCTTTGATGTATAGATCTACATCTAGCCATATTAAAATACATATTGTTGGCTTGCACCAGCTTACAAAGCAATCCCAATTGCTCTGAATCAATGACCTGTCCTCTTCATTATTTATCACTTCCCCAATTTTTATGTCATCTGCAAATTTTATCATTGATGATTTTGGTTTTTTTCCCAGGTTACTAATAAAAATGTTAGAAAGCATAGGGCCAAGAACCAATCCCACCAGGTTCCCACTAGATATACACCCATTCAATGGTGATTCCCCCTTTCTATTACATTTGGAGACCTATCACGTAGACAGCTTTTAATCCATTTAATGTTGTGCCATGTTAATTTTATATCCTTCTAGATTTTTAATCAACATGTCATGCCTTACAGTAGTCTAAGTATATTATATACACACTGTTACCTTTATCAACCAAATTTATAATCTCATCCAAAAACGATATCAATTTAGTTTGACGGGAGATATTTCCCTTAAACTCATGTTGATTGGCATTACTTATATTACCCTTCTTTAATTTCTATGGATTGTGTCCTGTAGCAGACTCTCAAATATCTTACTGTGGATCAATGTCACACTGACAGGCCTATAGTAACCCATTTACCCATTCAAATATTTGCACATCAGCTTTTGTCCAGTCTTCTGGAACTTTCCCAGTGCTACAAGCCTTATTAAAAAAATCAACATTAACAGTCCAGAGAGATCCTCAGCCAGTTCTTTTAAAACTCTGGGATGCAAATTATTTAGATCTGCTGATTTAAATATGTCTAATTTTAGTAGCTGCTTTTTAACATCCTCCTGGGACACTAGTGGAATAAAAAGAGTGTTATCATATGATATGACTACATCATCTGCTTTCCCCCCAACTACAGACCAGAAATATTTATTGAACACAACTTCCTTTTCTGCATTATTATTGATAATTCTACCATTTCCATTAAGAAATGGACCAATATCATTGTTAGTGTTTATATACACACACACACACGCGCACACACACACACACAAATATACTTGTCTTGTCTTGTCTCTGACCATTATTTGTACATTTTTACTATCAATGCATTTGGGTAGTCCAGCATTGTTCCACAGTGGCATTGCCCAAATTACAGCTTATTCTATAATTACCTGTAAATATTTTAATACTCCATACCATAATTGTGTATTGTCAGAGACTTTAAACTCCTGTGCTAGATGGCATTCTGTGGACTATTGTTTAGGGAGGAGTACCTGTTCCAGGTTCCCGTCAGGAATTTTCTGCTCCATTATACTGTAATATACTGAAGTTCTGTAACCCAGTAGTAGCAGTTTATGAGGCAACACAATTGTGATTAATTTAAAATAGGGCATTTTCTCCTTGCCTCTATATAAAGGGATCACTTTGGGATTTACCTGTTTAAATAACTTTCTATTGTTGTTCATCAGTATTTTGGGAGCTCTAATTAGGTGCCTATGTTAGCCACTATCATCTATAGGGTAATAGAGTAGACGCAGCATTTGTGTGATCCAGTTGGGTTATTCTTTTGTTCTTCTTTGTGTGTATATGTGTAGTGAAGAAGCTGTATTTAGTAATTAATTATTAAGCACCAAAATATGTTGATGCTGGGTGATGGTTGTAATTTTATAGTTTCCAATATGGCAATTCCTGTGGTCCTAAGATATTAGCTAATCAGAATGCAGTGGTTTGAAGGATGGCTTTATGGTTATTGAATACTAAGTGTACAGCCATTATGCAAATCACTCCCCTTAGCAAATCGGAGCCCAGGGATTTAGATCATTGAGACATATCTGTACAGTTATGCATCAGTAACTGTACAGCACCCTTTCACTTTGATTGGATTATATACATCTCAGTATAATTTGTAACCAATTTGGGTCTGTTAACCTTGTCGGCATCTCTTTAAATTCCATAGACAACACTATTGGTGAACTATTTTCTGAGGAGAAAAAGAAATGCAAAGTATAAAATGCAGGGGGGACAATGCTCTTGATCCAGGCATATGCCTACTGTTTGGAATAGCTGCCCTTCATTGGACCCTGGGCAGTTGGTTGACCTTTCTCTCCAAATACCACCTAATACTTAAGTATGTTAGAAATGAGGATTTTTTGATTACTTTTACTATTTTTATTCTTTATGACGTGAATCCAGTGTTTATTCCCCTTCCCACTGTAATGTCAGATTGAAAGACAAATACTGTCTGTGCCACAGCCATCCTATCTCAGTATATCAAAGGCTTAGGAAAGAATTCTATGTAAGCAGTAGGCTCCCAAACATATCAAATGAGTTTGGATATTGATGCTGTTTGTCAAGCTAACATTGGCTGGATGGCAGACAATAAGGGCATGTCAGACAAGATCAGTACAGCAGATCTTTCTTTATTGCTTTGGATGGTCTCAGTGAGATCACTGTGGGAGAGAAGCAAAGCCAGCCAATGGGTATAATAACCGGTGAACTAGGGGAAGTGCTGTGGATCATGAATAAAGCAATTACAGCTTTGCCTGGAAGTGGAAATTCAATTCTCAACACATAGTTAATGAGACCATTATCATGTTCTCCATAGCCCCAAACACTTAGAGGCTGTTATGCTGAATTCTAACTGATTGGTATCATTATGTTGTGTAAATGTCAGAAATTAGCATAAATCGCCTGAAATGTGTCATTTGAAAAGCAGTGCAGAGTGATGCTGAATATATCGTCTTTCCACTTTGCAAAACATTAGTGTATAATTACTTTGTATCCCTTGTGCTAATATTCCATATATGTAAATGTTAAATGCTGCCAACAAAAAAGTATAAAGAAGAAAAGTTTTTGTGTGCATTGTGTTAGTCTTACTGCTAATTGAATTAGGGATGAACAGTACTGGGTAATGAAAACTTTGCTGGTTAAAATTTCACACAGCATATGGATAGTAAGTGCAATCCACTGTGTAACTCTAAGAGCAGGAGCTGTAACAGTAGAGCATTTCTCTATAAATGATATTTGTAATTAAATGGAATCTCAGTTCTTCAAAGACTTTCCCTTGTGTTCACAAATAAGGCAGAGAGCCATGTGATGACACACAACCTTTTATGTGCACCTGCTTGTTATTAAAAGATTTCCTTGGAGATACACCGAAACAATACTCAACAAACGATTTGTCATCCATATACAGTATGTCGAGTGGTTCACCTTCCTGCCTACCTTAATTAGCCCAGTGCAGAAGCAAGAATTGATCATTTTATTTTCTCATAGACTAGAAAGCTTGTCTTAATGACTGTTCTTTTAAAAATGTTAACACAGATATGACAAACTGGCTTGTGTGTCTCAAGAGGAGTGATTATATTGCTGCCTCCCTCAGTCAGAGTTGATAAGTGTTGACTGCCCATTGACTAGTGCTGAGTGAATGCAAAAGTGTCAACAAATCTTCTCCTGTAAGAACTGAAAATCCAGATACTTCTCTGCCATTTTAGAGTGCTAGAAAGATAAGATGAGTCTATCATTTATTGGACCAACTTCTGCTGGTGAAAGAGACAAGCTTTTGAGCTACACCTGCAGAAGTGCGCTGTGTAGCTCAAAGCTAGTCTCTCACCAACATAAGTTGGTCCAACAAAAGATATTACCTCACCCACCTTGTCTATCTAATTTCCTGGGACCAACACAGCTACCATAACACTGCCAACAACATTTTAGAGAGCTATTTTTTTCTTCTTCTTACATCTTCCTACCAGGATACTGATTCCTGTTGTTCTCCCTCCTCATGGCCACTTGTGACAAACTACAGAATCCTCATGGCATGCCCTTCCTCCAACATCTTCCACCATCTCATTCCTTCTCCCCACCCCACAACAAAGGCTAACAGCATTCTTCCTTTCCCTCCACCCATCTCCACAGTACACACATGAACATGCTATACACCCACTCTATGCATAGCCACACTGTACACACACACACACACACACACACACACACACACACACACAAACACACACACAGGTCTTTCTATTCTACTAGCCACCTTCTTATCTATCTCAACAGGAGCCCAATGACTCCTCCCACCACAAGCATCCAGAATACTTTGGTCTGTTCACTCTGCTTTGCTTCTGATGCACAATCAGCAACACCTCTCTCTCTCTCTCTCTCTCTGTCTCTCAAACACACAGGCTGCTAACACTCCATGTTTTGACATTCAATGTCCTCCTTGACTGGATAGTGCAGCCACCCTACCTTGTATGGATAAAGCTGTGAGACCCAACAGCTGACAACCTCTCTGCTGTACCCCAGACCCTGTGCCTTTACATTCAAATTATGAATGCATTGGAGTTTTCTCCCTCATAGACACTTAGAGGGCATTTGGCTTCAAAGCTGAACACTCTATGACAGTCCTACGACTGTGCTCAGAGAACAGCTTATATAGGCCACTATGGCTACACATTACAACCAGTGAGAAGATATCCTGTTAGGGAGCAAGCCAGAAGGTCTGCCTTACTCTGCTCCTTCTGCGGCACAGCTGCACACAACTTACTGACGTCTGCTCTGGTGGCTTTCCTCTTATTCGGATTGGGCAGTGGGTGTGGAGCTCATAACACCTCCTTGTGGATAGTCTTCTGCTGTTTTAAAAAATATTCATTGTCCTTGGGACCAAAGCCAACCCTCCCCCCCCCCCAAGTTCTGTGCATTTAGCATAACTTCACAGGCTCTATTCCCCATCAACAGGAAAGGATTTCCAACCCTGCCCCATGCCATCCAGCCTCCTTGCCATTCTGCCCTTCCCTCTCCTCTCTTTTCCCCACTCAACCTTCTGATCACTTGTCATCTTGCTTAACACAGAAGATTCTGTGTCACTGGACAGACATGTAAATAACCATTTTTCTCATTCTGTCTCTCCCATCTCTCACCCCTTCATAAGACACATTTCAAAGAAGTCTACTATCCCACTTCTACTTTTAAATGAAATTTTGTGAGCATGAAATTTCATGCATAAGTGGAATTTTGTGCTTTTCTTGATTGAAAAAAAAATGTCTGCTGACCTGAAATTTCATGAAAAAGCAAAATTGTCTATACAGTAAATAGTTTGAAAAGTAATGGGAATGCTTTTTGGAAGAAAATATGCACTAAAATGTCTTTACTCTCATCTAGCACAAGACCACTACACCAAACATGATGAATCAGTTATTGAACACTGAGTGTATCAGCATCGTGGTGGATGGATTCTCCTGTCACTTTGATGAATGAGTGTCTGGTGAGTATTGACTTAATTTTGGGTTTTTTTGTTTTTATTCCTTTTCACATGGGAAGCAAGTCCAATCACAGATTTGCAAATGCAGTTGCAGTTGAGAGGAGGGTTTGCATTGGCCTTACAATGTGCTCTCTTCTCCTGCAAAGACCTCACATGCCACTCCTCAAAAGTAGACACAGCCTCATGGCACAGACCTCTCCATCTGGGTCTGTCCAGTGCAACTTTTCCCCCAGGTTTTAATGTCTATCTTGCATGCTTTGAGGTTGGCCATCAAGATGTCTTTGCATCTGAGTATGGGTCAACCCTTAAAGTGGGTACCATGCTCAGCTGGCTGTAGAACACTGCTTTTGGTATACAGGAAACCTCCATGAGGACCATAAGTCTGACCCAGTGAAGTTGAGCCCTGTTAGGCATACTCTCAATGCCATGAATTTTTCACCTCTCAAGGACTTCAGTGTTGGGGATCCTATCCTCCACTTGATGTTGCAGATGGATCTTAGGCAACAAAGGTGGAAGCTATGCAGCTGTTTGATGTGGCATTAGTAAAGTGTCCATGTCTAACAGCCCATAGAGGAGTGAGGTGAGTACAACAGCTCAATAGATTTTTATCTTGGTTCTGAGGCAGACTCCACACTTCTTCCAGAGCCTGTGAGTGAGCCTGCCAAATGCCAAGCTGGCCTTCACCAGGCACAGAATGATCTAATCATCCAACAGGGCGTTGTTGGAAAATATGCTACCCAGGTAGCAGAATTTCCTGATCAAGTTGAGGGACATGTTGTCAATTGTGACGATGGGATCATAGTTCTTGTGTTGCTGGTGGTCTGGTGCTGGCTGGTATGTGAACTCTGTCTATTTCTGGCTGATTGTGAAACCGAAGCATTTTGAGGCACTGGCAAAGCAGTGCGCAATAAGCTGAATGTCCTTGAGCATGTGCGCAATGAGGGCATAGTAGTCAGCAAACAGGAGTTCTCTTAATAACTGTTCAGTTACCTTAGTGTGGACCCTGAGTTGCTGTAGATTGAGTAGACCTCTATCCAATCTAAACCAAATGCGTACGCCTCTGTCAAAGTCCTGGAATATGAACAAGAGCATGGTTGAAAAGACAATGGCACAGAGAAATGGAGCCATTACACATTCTTTTTTGGTGCTATTGGGGACAGGGAAGCCTTCTGATGAGTCACCATACCCCATCACCCTGGCCATCATGCCATCATGAAATGAGCAGATGACAGCAATCATCGTCTCTGGCCAACCGAAGTTATGAAGGAATTTCCATATGCCCTTGCGATTCACTGTGTCAAAGGCCTTGGTCAGGTCAACAAACACCATGTACAGGTCCTTATTCTGTTCACAAGCCTTCTCTTATATTGGCTGGGCTACAAAAATCACATCCAGGGTGGCACACACAGCACGAAAGCCACACTGTGTCTCTGGATACACTGAGTCCACCACGTGAGAGATGAGCCTGTTGAAGACATCTCGTGCTAGGATCATCCCTGCTATAGACAACAGTGAGATTCTGCTAGGTATGTTTCCTTTTGTATAGTTGGACTATGAAAGCATCCTCATACTCCTGTTTCCATATAGTCTTGAAGAGGCCAGTGAGTTTCCTGACCATGTGGACACCTCCAAACTTCTACACTTCAGGTGGAATGCCATCAGGGCTTGGAGACTTGCCCATGCTTGATGGCCTTAGTAATCTCATCTAAGGAAAGGTCCACAGACAGCTCCTCCAGGATAGGTTGGTGCAGGAGTGAATTGATGGCTTCATTGGAAATAGTGGATTGATAGTTCAGGAGACTATCAAACTGCTCTGCCCAGCAAGAAAAAATATCACTTTTATCAGTTACCATCTGCTGTGAGTATAGGGGCTGTACCACTGGATTTTGTGTCACACACAGCACGGAGAGTTTCGGTTTGTGTGTGTACAGTGAAATCGATGTTTACTGACATTTACAGATAAAAATCTAATCCTTACAAGCCTGCTAATAATACAGTTTTACTGTTAAAAAGTAAGTTATCAGCAGTAACTCTTGTTCTCTGAATGTATTGCCTCTCCAGAACCAGAGTGAGCCTAGCAACAGAGTCTTTGAAACGTTTGTTAACCAGTAGTGGTAGTTGGGGGATGTATATATGTCCCTTGAGCCCACCATTCCATAAACCAAGGTCATAATTTTCAAAGTAGTTGCTTAAATGCAAGCTCCTAAGTCCTTATTTGGTACCTAAATAAGCGTCTTCTTACATAAGAACATAAGAACATAAGAATGGCCATACTGGGTCAGACCAAAGGTCCATCCAGCCCAGTATCCTGTCTACTGACAGAGGCCAATGCGAGGTGCCCCAGAGGGAGTGAACCTAACAGGTAATGATCAAGTGATCTCTCTCCTGCCATCCATCTCCACTCTCTGACAAACAGAGGCTAGGGACACCATTCCTTACCCATCCTGTATAATTGCCATTAATGGACTTAACCTCCATGAATTTATCTAGTTCTCTTTTAAACCCTGTTATAGTCCTAGCCTTCACAACCTCCTCAGGCAAGGAGTTCCACAGGTTGACTGTGCGCTGTGTGAAGAAGAACTTCCTTTTATTTGTTTTAAACCTGCTGCCCATTAATTTCATTTGGTGGCCCCTAGTTCTTATATTATGGGAACAAGTAAATAACTTTTCCTTATTCACTTTCTCCACACCACTCATGATTTTATATACCTCTATCATATCCCCCCTTAGTCTCCTCTTTTCCAAGCTGAAAAGTCCTAGCCTCTTTAATCTCTCCTCATATGGGACCCATTCCAAACCCCTAATCATTTTAGTTGCCCTTCTCTGAACCTTTTCTAATGCCAGTATATCTTTTTTGAGATGAGGAGACCACATCTGTATGCAGTATTCAAGATGTGGGCGTACCATGGATTTATATAAGGGCAATAAGATATTCTCCGTCTTATTCTCTATCCCTTTTTTAATGATTCCTAACATCCTGTTTGCTTTTTTGACTGCCACTGCACACTGCGTGGACATCTTCAGAGAACTATCCACGATGACGCCAAGATCTCTTTCCTGATTAGTTGTAGCTAAATTAGCCCCCATCATATTGTATGTATAGTTGGGGTTATTTTTTCCAATGTGCATTACTTTACATTTATCCACATTAAATTTCATTTGCCATTTTGTTGCCCAATCACGTAGGCTTTTTCGAAAGTGTTGAGCACCCAGCAGTTGGAAGCTGCTGAAGTTTCTTAACATATATTCCTTTCTTATTTATCTTCTTCTGCGAACACCATCCTCCTCCACTTTACATTTAATTTACTATTTAAGTATGAGTTCATATTGGTATTATTTTCTACAGACTTTATTACAAAGCTTTCTTTTACCCATTTCAATTTCCCAATTTTTTCATAACCTCTTATTCCATTATCTTGACTACGTAGTCATCATTGATCTTGTTTTTATTTATTCAGGACATTTTTTTATTCTCAGTGAGGTTTTGATTCTTCAAAAGAAACCTTGAATTACAGTAAAATTAAGTTGAATCTCAATTCTGTAATTTTTCTGGCCAGGTTAAATTTATAATATAGCATCAGCAGTTAGAAGACGATGATGATATGCTGTTGAAAATACTTAATTAATGGATGTACTGAGAAGTGATGATTTTTGAATAGTCACAAAAGTTGTCAATCTCAATTCCATGTTTTGCCCCATGTCATTATGCCAGCTGTCAATAATCATCATTCTTTTTATTGATTATTTATACTACCATAGCATCGAGGAGCCATAGTCATGGAACAATAGCCCTTTGTGCTTAACAATGTGCAAATACAGAACAAAAAGACAGTCCCTGCCCTAAGGGAGTTACACTCTTCTCCCCAGAGACTGAACTCTCTATGCCTCCAGAGTAGCACAGGTGGCTAGGTAAGAGTTAGGATGTTTGAAACATTTAAAAACAACACTTTCACCATTTCTTGTTTAAAAAATGCAAAATGTACCACCAGAAGTTACCTTTAATGCCTAAACTGATTTAAACTATGTGTTGTAACACTTTAAAAAACAAATGTAATTTAAAATTGCATCCAAAATAACAAATGTGATTAATTTCTGTTGAAACCATTGTGATGTTTAGACAGTTGTTTCTAATTAGGATATTACATTTATTGGACTTTTTCAATGCTTGGATATATATGTATTTCGTATATTGCATATTTAGAACTGAGAGACCAGCTGTCTTCTGATGAGGCACTGCCGCAGTTGCTAGATACTCTTGAAATAATAAAGAGGTGGGAGGCTAGTAGGGCAGTCTACACAAGGTCCTTGGATCTCAGGAATCTTTCCTGCCCTGGTCCAAAATATCCCGAATTTGACAACTTTCAGAGAATGCTACAGGGCCCATTTCTTCACCTGGTATTGGAAGAGAGGTAAGTAGATGAAGGTCTAGGCTGATTTATGAAGCTAGTAATATGTGACTGTAGTAGAAGGTCTGAGCTAATTGCATTGCATTATGTTTTTGTAATTTTCAGTGGTTGTCATGGTGCTCAGAACCTATCCATGTTATTCTAAATCAAATAAAAATAAAAATAATATAAATAGTATTGATATTGTAGTAACATGATACCACATGGGACTCAGCTGGGACTGGGGAGCCAGCTCACATGCACACACAGGAGGGTAAGAGGGTACAAGGCACCTCCTTACTCCCTTTTAATTAACTCCCCCATCACAGGTCACAATGTGTTACTCAAAATGGCTGCTACTTCCATTCCTTTAAGGTAGGGAGTAGCTGGAGCCTTGACTGTAGTGTCCTTGCACTAGAAATTGTGAAGGGTTTTGGATAAATAATAGTGAGTCAGAGTCTTTGCCTAAAATCCAACCTAAGCAAAATCAAACTTCTTCTGAACTTTGAAAAAGTTTGGCAAATATTTTGTTTCTTTATGTTTTCATGCACCTCTGACATTTATTAGTTTTGTGTTCTTTCCCTTAGTACCGCACGAACCGAACAACAGCTAAAATTAGAAGAGTTTAGTGATGCTCTGTAACTAAGGCTCCAATACTCAAGTACAATTTTAGATGCCAACAGAGAACAATAAGTGATGAGTGAGAGTTGTCTAGCAATTAGAGCTGGAGTCAACAGAATAAAACTCTTCAGTTCTGTTCTACACATTGCCATTAATTGTCACCTTGGCCATTTAATCTCTGTGCGTCCAATTATCCATTTGCATAATGATTAACTACTTACCTGTCTCTTGGGGTGTTGTGAGTCTCAATTAATTAAAGTTCATAAAGAATATTGAATCTTTTGGATAAAAGTAACCCTATTTTATTATAATTGCCAAATATGACTATTTTAAGAAGAATCGATTGTAAATAGGTCTGATATCCTTATTTGATTGTAGCTGTTTTTTTCCACCTGTTTGTTGGTTTATTTATTTACTTTAATTGTCATTTAACAATTATTTCAAACACCATTCATAAAATAAGAAACGTGTAGCATTTCACTGCTGGAGTTCTGCTATCCTAGGACTTGAAAGCTGTGAGGACGGCAATCGAGCACCAATGGGAGCTGTAACAGGTCAGACTTACAACTTCTCATAAGGTGTCATCTTTATCATTCTCAAAATGTGGTTTTACACAACATGCTCTTAATATTCCACAAGACCAGGATATATAACTTATCAACACATCTCCCATGTAGCTGAGCTGCAAATCATAAGCCTGGTCCTAGGACAGGGGTGGGCAAACTTTTTGGTCCAAGGGCCACATCTGGGTATGGAAATTGTATAGCGGGCCATGAATGCTCGTGAAATTGGGGGTTGGAGTGTGGGAGGGGGTGAGAGCTCTGGTTGGGGGTGCGAGCTCTGGGGTGGGGCCATAGGTGCCAACTTTTCCCGGCATCGGTGGGTGCTCCACCCCCCTGACTCCACCCCTGCCCCGCTCCTTCCCGCCCCTCCCCCAACCCCATTCCAACCCCTTCCCCAAAGTCCCCGCCCCAACTCCACCCCCTCACTGCTCCTATTGGACACCTTCTCCAAATCCCGGCCCCGCCTCTTCCCCGAGCGTGCTGCATTCCCCCTTCTCCCCGCTCCCTCCCAGCACTTGCTGCTGTGAAACAGCTGTTTTGCCGTGGCAAGTGCTGGGAGGAGAAGCAGGGATGCGGCACGCTCAGGGGAGGAGGCGGAGGCAGAGCCGAGGTGGAGGTGAGCTGGGGTGGGGGGACGGGGCAGGGAGCTGCCGGTGGGTGAAAAGCACCCACCAATTTTTCCCCGTGGGTGCTCCAGCCCCGGAGCACCCATGGGGTCGGCACCTACGGGTGTGGCAAGCCCCAGACCCCGCTCCCTGGCAGGAGCTCGAGGGGCGGATTAAAATGTCTGGCATGCCGGATGCGGCCCCCGGGCTCTAGTCTGCCCACCCCTGTCCTAGGAGGTGCTTATCACCTTTACCTCCCATTTATTTTCATGGGAGGAGAGGGCATTCTGTATCTCTCAGGAGGTACTAAGCATCTCGCAAAGTAGGGCCCTAAAAGGTAAGCATTTTAGAAAAACAGAGAAATGAGGCCTGATTTTGAGAATTGGACCCCCACTGTGCACCTTCCCAAAGGGTCTCTCCTCAAAATCAGCCCCATATGTCACTTTATTAATAAATCATCATCTTTTTGGAATGTACTGTAAGTGAAACACTAGGCTAAAATGTATTTTCCTTAAAAAAAAATCTTAAAAATATGTCTCACTTCTGTCTAAACTGCCTGTTTTTTTATGTTTGTAGTCACTGATTATCTGAAGAACTCTCCTCTGGGTTGGTTGAGCTCAACTTCCAATATCCTGTCATGACTTCAGAACGGTCAATTTATTCAAGAAGCCCAAAAGCATTTCAGCCAAATAAGCCTAATTCTCTTTCCTTGCCATGTAAAAATAAGTCCTGAAATGCATGCATTAGACTTGCTCAAAATTAGGGAATGGAGGCTACAGTGTGTTAATGGAATGAAAATAAATTGATAAAAATCTTTGAACATAAAATACATTACTATAATTATTCATATTTTTTCCAGCTGGTATAGGCCATTGCCCATTGACATCAGTAAGAGTTTTCTATTGACTGCAATGGGTTGTGGATCAGGTCCACCATTCCAGTTTGGTGTACTATACACCATTACCAAAGGGTAGCAATGGGGGCACCCTTAATTGTTTGTAATACTTCTCTTTTCTTCAGGAAGCAATATGTTATGTTAAATAAAGACCTGGGAAATTTCTTATAAAACAAACTATTTTTAGAGTGTCTCAGAAGAAAAAGGTCTTTACTGTGATTATACCAAGATTTATCTTGTTTTGAGCAGACATACCTGGCAAGCGTGGGCCCAGAAGCCTAGCTTGGTTTTTTTAGAATGCCTTTGAACATATCCTGTGCCAATTCAGGGACAAAAATATCTGGGGAATTTGTAGTTGTGAGATTGTGGGTGATGAAACAAAGTACTTCCATTTTCTATTTTAATAATGAAAACAAAATTAAAAGCTGTGGTATTTGTGGGATTTTGGAAAATAAAATTTCAGGGCATAACAATCAACCTTTAAAATAAGAGCCAAGCTATAAATGCTTGATAGACTTAAGTATGTGTCTCAGCTAACTGTGCTTAAAATGAGAGGAACTAAGCTGTCAAGCCTGAACAGATCAAGTGCTTTTGGACAGTGCCCTGAGAATATACAAGCATGGAAACCATTCTCATAGTTTTGTGCCATGAAATCACAGACAATAGTGGTAATTTTATTCACATATTTATATTGTAAAGTGTCACTGGGCTGGATCCTTGGCTGGTGTAAATCAGTACAACTGCACTGAAGTCAATGGAGTTACACCAATGTATGTCAACTTAGGCTCTGGCCCACTGTATTCAAATATTTTTTTATGATGCAAAAATCACCTTGATATCTGCCACATGTGATATGTAAGCAAGACAAGGGAGGTGAGGTAATATCTTTTATTGGACCCACTTCTGTTGGTGGAAGGGATAAGCTTTTCTGCCTGACCTGAGGAAGAACCCTGTGATACTTGGAAGCTTGTCTCTTCCACCAACAGAAGTGGGTCCAATAAAATATATTACCTCACCTACATTCTCTCTCTCATATTCTGGGACCAACAAAGCTACAACAATTCTGCAAACATGTTAATTCGACTAATTAATTGAATTCCCCTTAAAATACCTTCTACGTGATTTTTCTTTACATTTTAGTCCCGTTATATTGAGGCAGACCAGTCATCAACATTTTGGGCCATATTCTGATTCAGGTGGTGAACTGCTGTATCTGTGAGATTCAGACCTTTGCTACCTAGGGAATGTGCATATTTGTCAGGTATAACTTGAAGCCCCCATCCTGCCGCATTTGAAGTGGGTGACAAAACTCCCATTGACTGAATGAAACATAGCTCTGCAAGGACCACTATTACCTTGGCCAGTGTCTCTAACACGTTTTGTCTAATAAACTGGTGACCTTTCCCATCTTATTTATCAACATGTTAAAAAGGGGTCCTCAATTACTCACACTAAAAAAGAAATGAAAGCTGTTAAAAAAGCAGAAAACAAAACAAAATGCTCCCCATGGAAATTAAAGAAACGCTTATGCTGTTGTCAAGAGACAGCAGTCTAGTTACCTACCACGTGATTTACAAGACACAAGCACTTAAAAGCAAAGCAATGCATAGTTAAGAATATTATAAATCTTCCACTGACTTCATAATGAACACTCCGGGCCAGATTCTGCATTATGCTCTTATATTGTTCTCAGGGACCCAACGAGCCCTGATTCTGGCTGTAATTCACCAGCCAGGAATCACTCTGATGGAGATGAATTCCCCACTGGTGTTAAGTGAGCCAAACTGCCTCCTATGCCAGCTGCCTTCCCCGTCCCCTACCAGAGTAAGAAGAATGTCAGGGAAAAGAGGAGGCATGCCAGAGGGCAGGAGTATGGTGGCACATTGTCATGCTACACCAATAATCCATTGGTGTAAGATCCCTTAGGGAAGATCCTAGACTGCTGTAACTTACACCAGGAAGATAGGTCTGGGGCATTTCACCACTATCACTGACAATGTTTCAGTGAGCTCCTTTATGAATCCTTTATTCTATGGGGGTCTGTAAATCAGCATAAAATCTGTTAGCTGTGGCTCTGGAGTCTACTGTCAAAAGAATGAATTTGAATGAAGTTGTCTTACCTGAGGCGCCTGTCTTGCATTGATGATTGCCAAGAAGATGAATGCAGTGCCACCTGCTTTCTTTTCCTGTCAAGGTCTGTGATGTACTGAGTATGCTATGGGGATGAGGTGAGCTAGCACAGGGCTCACAGTGTCATCCATCCAGGTCTCAGTGATGCAAGCTATATTGGATGCATCATTGCAATGAGGTTGTGGATTGTTCGTTGTTTGTTACTGTTGTGTTTCACAGGATACAAACCGAGAAGTTAGATAAAAACATAAAATATGCTTGCTGGAAGGTTGCAATGTAACACTACTTTATTTCTTAGGATTCAGAATTATTACACGCAAGAACCCAAAAACAGAGGGACAAAACTGGCTGCTCCCTAAAATAGAGAGGCACTACTCACCCCACCTTACTCTAGGCTGGCTGGCTGCAAACTGACTGTTGCTCACATGCTTCCCTATAGAGCCATCTAGCCTGAAGCAGGACCAGGGAACTCCCACATACACTCTTAAAGTGATAGTTTGAAATTCCAACAGAGTTCTTAATACACCACAGTTAACAGCAGATCTTGCATTGATCAGCATCACCTTTAGTTTACCTTGTTTCGTGCTATCTGCTTTCAACCTGTGCCTTGCTAGTTGTCCTGCACAGGTGTTAGATGTCTGGGATCTGGTTTTGTCTGTCTGCTTTTCTGTTTCCTTGAACCATTCCTCCCAATTTGAACTGCAGTCGGTAATGAAGTTGATGGTTCCATAGGATGGACAGAGTGGAGGAATGGTTGTCTGGTTTGCCAGATGCCATGGGTAAGGCAAGTCTACTGGATAACGTTTGGAGCTGTAATCTGGTTGACACCGGGGAATGGGTAGCGCTGGAGCAGTGTGTTTCTGGAGTTGTTGTGGATGTGCTGGAAGTATGGTGGCATAGCACCAATGGAAATAGTAAAAACAGTGACACTGATTATAATAGGTAAGGTTGAGCTCAGCAAGAGAACTTCAATGGCATCAAACATTCATTTCCTTGAAATAAGCTGTCTGTGTTGTCATGACATCCCTGTTGCTCAGACCTGCTTTTGGAGAGAGATGGAGAGGAAAGAGGAAGAGAGGTAGCACTTCCCTTTAGCCCAGTGGTGGGCAACCTGTGGCCCGCGGTCCATCAGGGAAAGCGGATTGCGGGCCGCGAGACATTTTGCTGACATTGACCATCTGCAAGCATGGCCCCTGAAGCTCCCAGCATCTGCGGTTCGCTGCTCCCAGCCAATGGAAGCTGCGGGAAGCGGCAAGCCACAGGGACGTGCTGCCCGCAGCTCCCATTGGCCGGGAACGGCGAACAGCAGCCAGTGGGAGCTGCAGGGGGCCGTGCCAGTGGACAGTCAATGTAAACAAACTGTTTAACGGCCCACCAGCGTATTACCCTGATGGACCACATGGGGCCCGCACTGCAGGTTGCTCACCACTGCTTAAGCCATATCTGAGTTAGAACTATAAAGTGGTCTCCTGACGAGTAGGTGGTGGTGAGGCTGAAGGGAGCAGAGAAGGGCTTCAGGGGTGGGGGCTTCTTTAATTACAAGCAAATATTTAAATAATCAAATCAAAATAACCAAACTAATACATAAAGAAAACTCCCAAAATCCATGGGTCAGAATTAAGTTTATTGTGTCATGATAAAATATTTATATTTAGCAAGAAAGTGTGTTGGTTTATTATATGGACAGCATTAAATTTTGTTTATGTCCTTATCTAGTCATTTTCTTGATTTTCAGAGCTTAAGTTTTGTAAGTGGTGTGGTAGGTAACTACATCATTGCTTAGCAACCTAAACTATGTTTTTTTAAACAAGGTTTTTTGATTTTGGAATAGAATATAGATTTGATGTATACTGCATGATACAAGCTGCTACAAAATATTATATCATATTAAAGTGATTCCATCTTTACTTAGTATTACTTGCCATATAAATAATGCGATAATATTTTCTTTATGAGTGACTTTATCTAGTTCTCATGCAGGCAAAAGGATATTGCCTAGTGCTCATGCATGCAGAAGGATTTTGTTGTATGGGCCATTTAGCAGCTTATTATGAAATGGCCAATTATTTTTTTTTCAACAATTAAAATTTAATTAAGTTTTCTTTCTTTATTGTGAATACCAACTTATATGAATAGTAACCTATTCCCCAGTCAAAATATGCAACATGTACAGGGCTACTTGCTTATCTCTTTTATTTTAACAAGGATACAAACATCAAAGTATAATTCCATTGGCATACTTTTTGACTCTTGACACCTAAACTAATGGTTCAGATGCTCAGATGGTATATATCAGTATAGTTGCATTAAAGTCAGTGGAGCTACACCAATTTCCACTAGTTGAAGATCTGGTCCAGTGTCTTTGCCTGCAAAAAAGGGTAGGACCAGCTTGCAAAATCCTCACATTAGAAGTGGATTTGTTTTGTTCCAAGACATCATGAATGTCCTTCCTAATACCAATTCACTAGAAATTCCCATGTATACTTTGAAGCTGTTGAAAGTTTCCCTGGGGATCTTACAGTCTAAAACACATGAACGACATACAGACAAGAATGTACTGGGAGTAGAGAGTCAGAGAGTTTGAGACTATTACTACATTTTTGTATGTTTTTATGTGTTACCTTAAATAAAAAATATTTCTAGTCCACCCTTTTTTTTAAATCCCTCTTGGGACTTCACTTCCATGGCAAGGCTTTCAAATGCAAAGCTGTATGAACAGACGATTTATCTTCCCCTCCAAATCAAATGTCAAGTTTCTTCTCTTTTTGAAATTCAGGTCCTTCAAATTCAAGTTCCCCTGTATCTGCATGTGTTTACAGTGGAAGACTTCACAGTAAAAGTGAGTTTTCAGATGAGATTTAAAAGAAGAGACCATGGGAGACCTACTGTGCTGGAATAGGAAGATTTTTCAATACATTAAAGGTGAGAGTGGGAGAAGGAAATAAATGGAGCAGGGAGACTGGTATCTTTGGAGGTATGAAAGGGACAAGATGGGTTAAAATAAGAAATGAGAGCAAAGATATAAAGAGGGACAGAGTTGTGCTGAGTCCAAAATCAAGGCCAGGAATCCTAAATTTCATTCCGTAGGTCAAGAGGTGCCCGTGGAAGCATTTGAATAAAGTAATAAGGTGGACTGAACAATATATGAGGAAGGTATATTCTGGATTTCACTGGAAGGGTGTAAAATGACAAACAGGGAGGCAACAGATAAAGAGGTTGCAGAAGTCAAGTCAAGTGATAACTAAGCCATGCACAAGCATTTCAGCTGAAGGGATGAAGTATTGATATGCTATCCGAAGGGAAAGAAGTCACAGTAGTTGGCAATAACTTCTTTGTTGTGGGGAAAAATAAAAAGGGGACTTGAAAATTACTCCCAAGGTCATAATTCTGCATGAAAGAGAGGAAGTTGGTATTATTAATGCAAATGAGATGAGGTAGGAAGAGGAGAGGGCTTTGGAGGAAAGAAGAATTTATCATCTTTAGTCATGTTTAATTTGAGGAAGCAGCAGGACATCCAGGAAGAGATGTTGGAAAATGGAGTCAAGAAGTGAGTTTAGACAGAGTGGGGAGGGTCAGAGAAAAAAGTAGGGTAGAAAAGGTAGATAAGCGAGGGATCAGTGTAGAGGTGGTGATAATGTCATGGAGATCATTGGAGCAGATAAGGTCACCAGAGATTAATGTAAAATGAAAAAAAGAAGAGGGACCAAGTACAGAGCTCAGTGGAACACTAAGAAGGAGAGAAGCAAGAGCAAGAGGATTCACTGAAGATAACATTGCGGGAGTAGTCAGATAGGTAAGAGGAGAATCAGGAAAGGGCAGAATCATGGAAACACAAACATTAATGTCAACAGCAGCAGAGAAATAGAGGAGTCTCTGTAGAACAGTGGTTCTCAAACTTTTGTACTGGTGACCCCTTTCACATAGCAAGCCTCTGAGTGCAACCCCCTGTCATAAACAGATAGTTAATGGTTAATTTCTCCTTGTTTTAAGATCCAAGGGTTTGGATCAGTGTTCACCAGAAACTTGGTGAAGAAGTCTCTCAAGGCTACCCAGGGAAGGGTTATAGTACTTGGGAGAGAAAGATTTTTGGAGGGAAGACAGAGTTTTCCAAATAACTCAAACAATTTGGGTGGTGTCAGCATACTGATCTAAGCTGATAATTAAGCTTAGGGGTTCTCATGCAGGTCCCCACATCTGTACCCTAAAGTTCAAAGTCGGGGTGAAACCTATGACAGCTCCTTATAAATTAAAAAACACTTTTTTGTATATTTAAGACCATTATAAATGCTGCAGGTAAAGCGGGGTTTGGGATGGAGGCTGGCAGCTAGTGACCCCCATGTAATAGCCTTGCAACCCCCTGAGGGGTCCCGACCCCCAGTTTGAGAACCCCTGGTGTAGAGAGACCTGGAGTCAAGAGGTGCCCATGAAATGCCCATTAATGACTTTGAGACCAGAAGCCAGAATGAAAGGAATCAAAATGGCTAAGAAGCTGGTGTGTTGAGACCACTGCCTACTATGCCAATCAATATTGTCTCATTGTTTCCTTGTACTCCCTTGTCAGTCTGTATCTATCTGTTTTCTCTTATCTTATATTTAGATTGTAAACTTTTGTGGGCAAGGACTATCTTTTTGTTCTGTGTTTGTAAAGAGCCTAGCACATTGGGGTCCAGGACTATGATTGGGGTTCATGTGTGCTACCACAGCACAAATAAAGAATAATAATCAAGAAGAGAGTTGGATAAACTGTAGTGATATAACAAATTTCCACCAAATGACTTCTATCAGGAGAACCAAAGACTAATTTGGGAATAATGGGTAAAATCAGTACATTATATGGAAAACAGGTACAGTGTACTGTATTGGAGATGGACTTCTTTTATAAATAATAAACACAAATTGAGATGTTTTATTAGGGAGGATTTTTAGTTTATATTAGTTTCCTTCTTGTTGACTTTAGCCAGCTCAGAATCTTGGGAGCTGGGATGGGATCTTAATCTGGGAGGAGAGAGAATAAATTATACAGGGATCACATATTAAAAGAATTTGTAACAAGATGGGATGGTCTGGAGCTTTTAAGGGAGTAGTAGGTTGCCTAAAGCATAGCAGAGTGGGAATTAAACATCACAACACCAACCTAAAAGAATAGTCTTTTGTGGCACCACTTTAGTTGGTCAAAAGGCAATTGGAGGCTAAAAGGCAATAGGAGGCAAAAGGCAATAGGAGGCTAAAAGAAACGTACAAATTCCAATCTGTAATCCAATAGAGATTAGAATAACAATATAATTCCCTGACTCTTTCACAATTTTCATTCAGGAAGCATCATAGAATCATAGAATTATAGGACTGGAAGGGACCTCAAGAGGTCATCTAGTCCAGTCCCCTGTATCACTTTATCCTGTAAATTTTATAGAAACATCTTTATCCATTAACTTGTTCTGTGCTAGTGAGTCCAGCTACCAACAAAGTAAGTGAAACACTAGAAAGTATGTTGAGAGAGTCATGTAGAGACTTCTACTTCTGATCTCTTAGAGTAAGAAAATATGCACAGTCATAGAGGTAAACAAACTCTACAGGAAAAAAATTCCTGATACAGATTATGATAGTTATTGAATCTTTATTTTATTTCATTTCCTGCATGTAGAACCTTGGGCTCCTCCATTTTATGAGTTTATCAGAAGCCTCATCTTCATCAGCACTGTATTTATAGAGAATCTAGGAATAAAATCCACCTTAATTAAATACCTCTTACAAGTATTTGAATGGTTTAACTATCAAGGACAGGAGGATTAATTGTTCAAGGTGACTCAAGAAAGTACGACTAGAAATTGGGCCTCTAGCAAACCGAGCAAACATAGAAAGGATGTGGAGAGCTGCAAGGAGACCAAAAAGAAAAGGGAGCAGGGATCCTCCACAGTAAAATTATGAAATGTCTGATGTTATTTTCTGTAGTTTAGAAGATTTTTTAATTTTATAACCAAACATTTATAACCAAAAAAGAAAAGTGCTGAATTCTGTACCTCAGATAATTTATGAATGTGGCATATTATAGCCTACTAAAAATCTCAGTGAGAGACAAATAAGAACATAAGATTCAGGCATACTGGGTCATCAGACCAAAGGTTCATCTAGCCCAGTATCCTGTCTTCCGACAGTGGCCAATGCCAGGTGCCCCAGAGGGAATGAACATGTAATCATCAAGTGATCCATTCCTTGTCGCTCATTCCCAGCTTCTGGCAAACAGAGGCTAGGGACACCATCCTTGCCCATCCTGACTAATAGCCATTGATGGACCTATTCTCCATGAATTTATCTAGTTCTTTTTTTAACCCCGTTATAGTCTTGGCCTTCACAACATCTTCTGGCAAAGAGTTCCACAGTTTGACTGTGTGTTGTGTGAAAAAAAATACTTCCTTTTGTTTGTTTTAAACCTGCAGCCTATTAATTTTATTTGCTGACCCCTAGTTTTTGTGTTATGATAAGGAGTAAATAACACTTCCTTGTTTACTTTCTCCACACCAGTCAGGATTTTATAGAGCTATATCATATTCCCCCTTAGTCGTCTCTTTTCCAAGCTGAAAAGTCTCATAATTATAATCTCTCCTCATACGGAAACCATTCCATATCCCTAATCATTTTTGTTGCCCTTTTCTGAACTTTTTCCAAGTCCCATATATCTTTTTTGAGATGGGGCGACCATATCTGCACACAATATTCAAAATGTGGGCATACCATGGATTTATATAGAGGCAATATGATATTTTCTGCATTATTATCTATCCCCTTTCTTAATGATTCCCAACATTCTGTTTGCTTTTTTGACTGCCGCTGCAGAGAACTATCCACAATGACTCCAAGATCTCTTTCTTGAGTGGTAACAGCTAATTTAGACCCCATCATTTTATATGTATAGCTGGGATTATGTTTTCCAATGTGCATTACTTTGCATTTATCAACATTGAATTTCATCTGCCATTTTGTTGCCCAGTCACCCAGTCTTGACAGATCCTTTTGTAGCTCTTCACAGTCTGCCTGGGACTTAACTATCGTGAGTAGTTTTGTATCATCTGAGAATTTTTCCACCTCACTGTTTACCCCTTTTTCCAGATCATTTATGAATATGTTGAATAGGACTGGTCCCAGTACAGATCCCTGGGGTACACCACTATTTACCCCTCTCCATTCTGAAAACTGACCTTTTATTCCTATCCTTTGTTTCCTATCTTTTAACCAGTTACCAATCCATGAGAGGATGTTCCCTCTTATCCCATGGCAGCTTACTTTGCTTAAGAGCCTTTGTTGAGGGACCTTGTCAAAGGCTTTCTGAAAATCACTATATCCACTGGATCACCCTTGTCCACATGCTTGTTGACTCCCTCAAAGAATTCTAGTAGATTGGTGAACCATGATTTCCCCCACAGATTATGTTCATCTGTGTGTCTGACAATTTAATTCTCTACTATAGTTTCAACCAGATTTCCTGGTATTGAGTCAGGTGTACCGGCCTATAACTGCCAGGATCACCTCTGGAGCCCTTTTTAAAAATTGGCGTCACATTAGCTATCCTCCATTCATTTCGTACAGAAGCTGATTTAAATTATAGGTTACAGACTACAGTTAGCAGTTCTGAAATTTCACATTTGAGTTCCTTCAGAACTCTTTGGTGAATACCATCTAGTCCCGGTAACTTATTACTGTTTAGTTTATCAATTTGTTCCAAAACCTCCTCTAATGACAGCTCAATCTGGGACAGTTCCTCAGATTTGTCACCTAAAAAGAATGGCTCAGGTTTGGGAATCTCCCTCACATCCCCAGCCATGAAGACTGATGCAACGAATTCATTTAGTTTCTCTGCAATGGCCTTATCATCCTTGAGTGCTCCTTTAGCATCTCGATTGTCTAGTGGCCCCAACGGTTGTTTGGCAGGCTTCCTGCTTAAATTTTTTTTTACTATTACTTTTTGAGTCTTTGGCTAGCTGTTCTTCAAATTCTTTATTGTCCTTCCTAATATTTTTGCACTTCATTTGCCAGAGTTTATGCTCCTTTCTATTTTCCTCACTCGGATTTAACTTCCACTTTTTCCACTTTTTGCCTCTGACTACTTCTTTTACTTTGTTGTTTAGCCACAGTGGCACTTTTTTGGTTCTCTTACTATGTTTTCGTTATTTGGGGTATATATTTAAGTTGAGCCTCTATTATGGTGTCTTTAAAAAGTTTCCATGCAGCTTGCAGGGATTTCACTTTTGGCTCTGTACCTTTTAATTTCTGTTTCACTAACCTCCTCATTTTTGTGTAGTTCCCCTTTCTGAAATTTAATGCTATAGTGTTGGGCTGCTGTGGTGTTTTCCCCACCACAGGGATGTTAAATTTAATTATATTATGGTCACTATTACCAAAGGGTCCAGCTATATTCACCTCTTGGACCAGATCCTGTGTTCCACTTAGGACTAAATCAAGAATTGTCTCTCCTCTGGTGGGTTCCAGGGTTCTACGCTTTCTTTCACATATAGTGCTACTCCCCCACTAGCACAACCTGATCTGTCCTTCCAATATATTTTGTACCCTGGTATTACTGTGTCTCATTGATTATCCTCATTCCACCAAGTTTCTGTTATGCCTATTATATCAGTATCCTCATTTAATACAAGGCACTCTAGTTCACCCACCTTATTATTTAGACTTCGAGCACTGGTATATAAGCATTTTAAAAACTTGTCACTTTTTAGTTGTCTGCCATTACATGATGTAATTGAATGGGACTTTTTTTCATTTCACTCTTTCTCATCAGATCCTACCTGTATTTTATCTTTCATACTCTCTTCCTTACTAGGACATAGACAATCTCAATTTATAGATCCTCCCCTAAGGGATGTCTCTGTCCAAACCAGGTGCTCCTCCGCACCTGTCAGCTTTCCGGTTTGAGCATTGGCCTGCTAAACCCAGGGTTGTGAGTTCAATCCTTGAGGGGGCCATTTAGGGATCTGGGGCAAAAATCAGTCAGGGGATTGGTCCTGCTTTGAGCAGGGAGTTGGACTAGAAGACCTCCTGAGCAGTAGTGTAGCTGGGGGGGCGGGTCAGCAGCCGCTCCCCCACTGAGCACAAGTGGCGCCTTTTTAATTTTACTCACCCGAGAGTGAAAAAGAAAAGGCGCCACCCACTGCGGCGCTTTTACTGATGGGGCGGCACTCCGGGTCTTTTGCGGCATTTTGGCGGCATTTTGGCAGCGGGCCCTTCATTATCTCCAGGTGTCTTCGGCGGCACTGAAGCTTCATCGCCAAAATGCCGCCCAAGACCCGTGGAGTGAGTGAAGGTCCCGCCGCTGAGGTGCCGCTGAAGACCTGGAGCGCTGCCCCGTCAGTAAAAGCGCCGCAGCGGGTGGCGCCTTTTTTTCCCCTGCTCTCCCTGTTCCCTCCACCTGGCTACGCCACTGCTCCTGAGGTCCCTTCCAACCCTGATATTCTATTCTATGAACCCTTAGTTTAAAAACTGCTCTACAACCTTTTTAATTTTAAGTGCCAGCAATCTGGTTCCATTTTGGTTTAGGTGGAGCCCATCCTTCTTGTATAGGCTCCCCCGATCCCAAAAGTTTCCCCAGTTCCTAATAAATCTAAACCCCTCCTTCCTACATCATCGTCTCATCCACACATTGAGATCCTGCAGTTCTGCATGTCTAGCTGGCCCTGCTTATGGAACTGAAGCATTTCAGAGAATGCTACCATGGAAGTCCTGGACTTCAATCTTTTACCTAAAAGCCTAAATTTGTCCTCCAGGACCTCTCTCCTATCCACCCCTATGTCATTGGCACCTACATATACCATGACCACCGGCTACTCCCCAGCACTACACATAAGTCTAGCTAGATGTCTTGAGAAATCCACAACCTTCACACCAGGCAAGCAAGTCACCATGCGGTTCCCCTGGTCATTACAAACCCAGCTATCTATGTTTCTAATGATCAAATCACCCATTACTAATGCCTGTCTCTTCCTAATAACTGGAGTTCCCTCCCCCTCTGTGAGAGAGGATACCACAACATCATCTGGAAGGAGGGTCCCAACTATGGGATCATTTCCCTCTGCTCCAGTTGGATGTTCTCCTTCCTTGAGACTTTCATCCTCCTCAACAGCACAGTGTCTGTCAGACTGGGGGTGGGACTGTTCTACTATGTCCCCGAAAGTCTCATCTATGTACCAATCTGTCTCCCTTAGCTCCTCCAATTCAGCCACCCTGGTCTCCAAATCCCCCAAACCGTCTCTGAGGACCAGGAGCTCCTTGCACTGAATGCACACATACACCACCTCCCCATAGGGCAGGTAATCATACATGCTGCATTGGGTGCAATAAACTGTGTAGCCCCTACTCTGTTCCTGGACTTCTGCCTGCATCCCCTTTTTACTCCTGAAGTTAGTTCCTTTGTTGAGGTTTTGTTTTTCTCAGGGAGTGGTTTTGGCTTTAAGTTTAAAGAATGTTAAGTTTATCTACACCTCTCCCCCCCCCCCGTAAACTCCTTCACCAAACTCCCCTGTTAGCCGCTCTCCTGGTCGCTTAGGAGCAGGCTCTTTTTAAAGCCCTGGTCTTCCTGAGTAGTCCCACCCCTTGGTTAAGGGTTGATGGGTGCTAAAGGGCTTAGGGATCAAAGCCTTGTCAAGAAGCTCTCAGCTCTCAGCCTTGCTTAGCAGCCCGCTAGGCTCAGCACACACACGGTCATCACATGATCCCCCAAACAAACAGACCACACAGTATATTTCAGTCAAGCAGAAAGCACACCACAAATACAAACACACACACTACAGACAACAAACTTACCCCAAGGGTCATGTAATTGCTCTTCCTTCTCCTGGAGAACTCCCCGCTTAGTTGCTCCTGTTAGCTAGTTCCAAGTGGAGACTGAGATACAAAGATAAAGACTATAGAGAGGGAAGTAAATAGTGTTTTGTCTACCCCACCTTTTTCAGGGGTAGAGTATGTGGCTAGGGGAGAAATAAGTCTCCTATATACTCCCCATCCCTGCTACAGGTGTCCCATTGTTACCATTTGAAAGGCTGGTCATGCTTTTTAATCTGTTCAGAAAGGACACACCTGTCAAAGCTCTGAATTATTGAAAACTCGTGCCCTACAGGAAAAGAGAGAAGAGGTTTTTGGTTTGGAGTTTTTTTGGTGGGAGGTCATATTAGGAATTGTGTAATTCACCTTTCAGAGCAGGAAACCTTCTACAGGATAGGAGGAATTCATTACTGGTTTCTCTGCTACATCTGATGAGCACTCTACATGTGTTAATTTGTATTTAGTTGGTCAGAAATTCAGAAACCCTCAGCCTCTGGTGGAGTCATGCATAGGAAGAAAGAGGGGACTGTCCAATAAGCATTGGTAGCTAAAAGGGAAACTTACAGGGTGTAGGACAAAGGCAATGCTTTGCACTATTTGAAGTTGAAGCATCCTGTCTGTGATGTGTCTGCCCTTGAACTGACTAATCACTGTTCATATTCATAGGGGTGGAAAGGAATTTATCTATTGCTGGGCATTTGGACCTGTTTCTTTTAATGGGGAGTCTGCACACCCCTCTTGGAGCCCTCTGCACCCTGTTTGTCTCTTCTTTCTACCTCCTCCCCAAGGCCTGGAGGCAGACTACTGTTCTTTTGGAAAGGGAGGACTGGAGAAGACTTTCAGTGCTGTTCTTTACTCTGTTAGGCCTGGATCCACAAAGGTCCTTAGGCACCTAGACCTCAGTTTTAGGAACCTCAGGCCCATTTTTAGGCACCACTGCAACCCACAAAGCCTCCACTTGGAAGCTGCCTAACCTTGTAGATGCCTAAACTCACTCAGTGCCTACATTTTTGCAGAAAAAGTTCCCTAGGTACCTAAGTTTCTGCTTCTGGGCATGCACAGGACAGTTGCTCAGATGCCTAGAAGAAGGTGCCATCCTTTGATCCCTAACCCCTTGAGGTCCCTTGACAAGAGGGTAGGGCTGATTCAGGGAGAACAGGGAACAGAGAACCAGAGGAGCTAATGAACAGGAAAGTTTTGTGAGGGAGTATGAGGGCAGATACACCTAACAAACATATTCTAAACTTAAGACAATAACCTTCCTCTCACCCCAAAAATGCTGCAAGAGTAAAGATAATGCAGGCAGAAGTCCAGCAGCAGAATGGGATCTATCTGGTTTATTGCACTGCATGCAGCATGTACAATTACCTGGCTTGTGGGCAGGTAAAGTATGTGTGAATATATTGCAAGGAGCGCAGCTCAGGGCCCTCAGACACAGTATGGCTCTTGAGGCCAGAGTGGCTGAACTGGAGGAAAAAGAGAGGTACACAGATGAGACTTTCAGGGACACAGTAGAGCGGGTCCCACCCCCAGTCTGACAGCCTCTGTGCTGTAAAGGAGGGTGAAAGTCTTGGGAAAGGAGAACATCAAGCTGGAGCAGAGCGAAACAATCCCATAGTTGGGATCCTCCTTCCAGATGATGTCATGGAGGCCTCTCACACTGAGGGCATCTCTCATGGGGAGGGAACCCCAGTTATTAGGAAGATCAAGGTAATAGTAATGGGGGATTCAATTATTAGAAATACAGATAACTGGGTTTGTGATGACTGGAAGAACGACATGGTTAATTGCCTGCAGGGTGAGAAGGTTGCAGATCTCATGAGATATCCAGATGGATTTATGTGGAGAGGAGCTGGTGGTCATAGTACATGTAGGGACCAGTGACATAGTTCCATGTGCTGAGCCAGAAAGATGGGCAGAACTGCAGGGGCTCAATGAATGGAAGAGATGATAGAATAGGGAGGAGGGTTTTAGGTTTAATAGGGACTGGGAAACCTTCTGGGAAGGAGAAGCCTAATAAGGAAGGAAGGGCTCCACCTAAATAAAAACAGAACCAGACTGCTGGCATGTAATATTAAAATAGGTTGTAGAGGATTTTTTAAACTAAGGGTTGTGGGGAAAGCTGACAGGTGCAGAGCAGCACATGGTTCAGGCAGAGACATCCCCTGGGAAGAGTTTACTAAAAGGGAAATTCTACATCCTATAAAGAGGATAGGAAAGAAGTTGGTAAAGTACAGGAAGGAGCTAGTGAGGAACAGTCAAACATAAAAGATTTCCATTTAAATCTGATACATAAAAGCAAGCAACTGAATATTGACAAAATGTACAAGTGCTTATATACAAACAGCTGAAGTCTAAATACTAAGATGGGTGAACTAAAGTGCCTGGTATTAAATGAGGATATTGATATAATAGGCATCACAAGAACTTGGTGGAATGAGGAATATCAGTGGTACATGGTTAATACCAGGATAAAAAAATACATAAGAATGACAGAGTAAGTCATGTTGATGTGGGAGTGGCACTATATGTGAAAGAAAGCATAGAGTCAAAGTCAAACTCTGAAATAAATCAAACTGTACCATCAAATCTCCAGGGGTAGAAATTCTGTGTTTGAACAATAAAATTATAGCAGGAGAAATATACTATTGACCACCTGGCCAGGCTATTGACAGTATTTGTAAAACACTCGGGGAGGTTAGAAAGACTACAAAAGGAAGAAAATGCAATCATAATGGGGGATTTCAACTATCCTCAGATTGACTACTACTGAGTGTGATATGTAACCTATCACTTAAATCAGCCTCTGTACCAGATGACTGGAGGATAGCTAATGTAATGCCTTTTTTTAAAAAAGGTTCCAGAGGCAATCCTAGCAATTACAGGCCAGTAAGCCTAATTTCAATACCAGCAGATTGGATGAAACTATAATTATAGAATTACCAGACATATAGATGAACACAATATGGTGGGGAAGACTCAACATGGCTTTTGTAAAAGGAAATCATGCCTCACCAAGCTATTAGAATTCTTTGAGCAAGTCAACAGCCATGGGGACAAGGATGACCCAGTTGATTTGGTGTATTGGACTTTCAGAAAGCCTTTGAAAAGGTCCCTCACCAAAAGCTCGTAAGCAAACTAAGCATTCATGGGAAAAGAGAAGTCTTCTCATGGATCAGTAACTGGTTAAAGACAAAAAGTGTAGGAGGAATAAATGGTCAGTTTTCACCAAAGAGAAATAAGTGTCAGGATCCCCCAGTGATCTGTACTAGGACCTGTGCTGTTCAGCATATTCATAAATGATCTGGAAAAGGGAGCAAGGAGTGAGGTGGAAAATTTTGCAGATGATACAAAGTATTCAAGATAGTTAAGTCCAAAGCTGACTATGAAGAGTTACAAAGGGATCTCACTAAACTTGGTGACTGGGTGTCAAAATGGTAGATGTAATTCAATGTTCAAAGTAATGTACATTGGAAAAAAATAGTCCTAGCCATGCATACAAAATCATGGGGTCCAAATTAGCTGTTAGCACTCAAGAAACAGATCCTGGAGTTATTATGGATAGTTTCCTGAAAACATCTGCCCAATATGCAGCAGCAGTCAAAACAGCTAACAGAATGTTAGGAACCATTAGGAAAGGGATAGATAAAACACAAAATATCATAATTACACTCTATAAATCCATGGTATACCCACATCTTGAACATGGAGTTCATTTCTGATCATCCCATCTCAAAAAAGATGTATTACAACTGGAAAAGGTACAGATAATTGCAACAAAAATGATTAGGGGTATGGAACAACTTCCATATAAGGAGAAATTAAAACAACTGTGATTGTTCATCTTAGAAAAGAGATGACTAAGGGGGTATCTGATAGGGGTCTATAAAATCATGAATGGTGTGTAGAAAGTGAATAAGGAAGTGTTATTTATCCCTTCATATAACACAAGAAACAAGAGTCAAACAGTACAATTAATAGGCAGCAGGTTTTAAACAAACACAAGGAAGTACATCTTCACACAACACACAGTCAATCTGTGGAACTCGTTGCCAGGGGATGCTGTGAAGGCCAAAAGCATAACTGAGTTCAACAAAGAATTAGATACGTTTATGGAGGATAGATCCATCAGTGTCTATTAGCCAAGATGGTCAGGGATGCAACCCCATGCTCCTGATGTCCCTAAACCTCTGATTGCCAGAAGCTGGGACTGGGTGACAGGGGATGGATCACTCGATGAATTGCCCATTACTGTTCTTATGTCTACACAGCCCAATCCAGTAGGCACGCTTTGAGACTTCCTAACTCCACACAAAAAAAGCTGAGGAGGAAGCCCTCCCTTATAACCTTTAGCCCACCATTTAGAATATCTGCTCTGGACATGGGAAACCACCAGTTCCAGTCTCCACTCTGCCTGCTGAGAAGAAGGGATTTGAACACGGATCTGCCACCTCTCAGTTGAGTGTTTGAACCCCTGGATTATGGGATATTTAAAAGGGATGTTCCCTAAATCTATCCTATTAAATTTGTTCCACTTTAATTATATAATTGAATAATTAAATATTAATTGGGCCAGAGAAAAATGAGAATCACTTTCTAGCCCAGTGGTTAGGACACTCGCCTGAGACACGGTGAATTTCTGTTCAAATCCCTTCTCCTCATCAGACAGAGGGGACATTTGAACAAGAGGTCTCCCAGATAAGGACCCTATCTGCTCAGTTTTTATAAGGGAGCTCCTCTTCCCCCCACCCTGGCTGTTTTGTGTGGCGTTAGGTGGCCTCTGAACATGCCTACTGGATTAGGCAAAATAGGTGGATTAATGTCTATCTTCCCTTGGGTGTGGATCACAAGCAGAGATAAGCACAGCCTGGATGTAAGTACCAAAGTCCATGAGGGGGTAGGGATTAGGATGCCCCCTTCTCATCAGCATCTCCCATTGGCTGTTTTAGGCGGCTCCCTGCCTAGTGTGCTGGGTTTTGTGGATTGCATTCTAAGGGGCCTATCTCTCCCAATTCTCCTAGGTTCCTAACTAAGGCTTTTTGGATAACAATGTTGTTCCTGTGATTTTCGAGGTGTCTAGAACTTAGGCGTTGCAAAGCTGACTGTTGCAGTGCCTAAATCCCTTTGTGGAACCGGGCCTTAGTGAGATTGCTATTGAGTGATATGACTAACCCCAAGGATTAAGGGTGATTCCCTTATACTTCTCCCAGTCCCAGCCATCCAGGAAACTGAACCATAGACCTGGAGACTGCTTTTGGGAGCTTTGGATATTTTTGATTAAGTGTACAAAGACAAAGATTCAGAGTTTGTGTCCAAGATAACATCCAAAAGTTTCAATGTTTGTGCAAGGCTTACCTGAATTATCTTGAAAGGGGAAACCCAGATATTAGGGAGTGAGCTCCTGGGCCGCCCCACAAGAAAGACTCTGAATTAGCCAAACCTACAAGAGATCTGGCAACAAATGGGAGAAACTACCAGGTTATCTTCAGCACAATGAGATTGACAGGTGTGTGTGCTGTCACAGGGGCAGTGTTAGCACCTTCATCTCCCTCCATCTAGAGTCACCAGATAAACATTCCCAAACTTCAGATATGGCTTTATTTTGGTTTGGTTTTATATGTGTGCAAAGGATTGACCATTCTTACTCTGAAATTGGGGATTTATCCATCCTTCTGTTTATTTAGGTTATTAGAAGGTCACCCATCACTGTAGCATCTGGGTGCCTGCTAAGAGAATTTTGTAGTAAGCACATCTCAAACAGTTCACTGACATCCACTGAAATAAATCTGACCATGAAAATGTTTTTGAGAGAGAAACAGAGAAAACCTTGCTCATCTTTTATAAGATTTGAAAAATTGCCCCCAACCTCTTGTTGCTTACATTTCCTTGTGTGTTTGTATTGTTGATTAATTTCCAAGTGAGTCAAAGTGGCAAAACCAGGAGCAAAAATATTTCACCAGCCCATCTTGCCACTACACATTTCAGACATATAGAAACACATGGAAAAATACTCCATCTTTCAGCCTTAAAAAGACCTCTATAAAAATTATACTGAAATAGCTGCCAGTCAGTTCTGCAGTTCATTGTGTACCCATTCACATTTCAGTGATGCAAAAAGCTATTGAAAATAATAACACTGGAAACCAGTATCCTTGATTTAGAAAATGAATTATAATATCGCAGAAAGCTGTGCTGCAATATTCACCATGTTTAGAGTTGCAACTAGCATCATAATGCTGAGCATAAGCTTGGAGGAGGATTTTTTTTCCCTTACAGCTTGGGTAAAAAAAGATGTAATTGACTTTTATTAGATTAGAGGAATGCAGTTTCAATCACAAGTAAACAAAACATGAAAAAGTTGCAAGATACAGAATATATTTTACTGAGTTGATTAAACTCTCCAGTGGGACTGGTCTCGTTCAAATATTAGTAATAAAATGTAATGGAAGAGCACTTGTCAGTGTCAGTGGCAGCAGCTGGGTTCATTATTTCAAGTGTTCATGGCAAAATGTACAAGTGTTCTCCAGCTTGGTATGTTTTCCTAATGTTATCAAAAGATGTCATTTTCTCACAATCTGCAAAGACATTATAAAACTAATATAGAAATTATTCTGAATTGTGTCTGTTTCTGGCTGCCAAAGGCCCAGATTGTTAAGGGTATTTAGGCATTGCTCCCTCAGTGTTGCAACATCTAACTAATTTAGGAGCCTATGTCTCATTTCCACATAGAAAGACTTAGGCTCCTGAGAGTGGGCTTCACAAAAGTACTTGGGCACCTAAGTCCCATTAATTTCAAAGGAGTTAGGCACCTAAGTACCTTTGTGAATCCCATCCTTTGTGTTTACCTTAAATCCTAAGTACCTAAGTCACATTTGAAACCACAACTTGACAAAATGAGCAAAGCAATGCATAAGCATCCTTAAAAATCTGGGCCAAAGTCCCTATATTCTGATCCTTATCCTCCCATTTGCCATAAAATGTTAAAACTAGCTTGGGTGATGTCTTCTCCATAGGTTAAGAAGAGCCATCATTGCTCTCAAAATGAACGCCAGTCATGATCCAGGGTGAGATATTCAAAAGTGCCTAGGTGTTAAGAGCAGAAGTCATATTGACCCTCAATGGGGCTGGGCTTATGTTCCTAAGTCATGTAGGCTTTTTTGAGAATTCCATCCATAACCTACCTGTGGTGCACTGAAGTTTGGCAACCTCCAAAAACTGCTTCTAATGGTGTTCAAAAGTAGGGAACAATGTCTTGTGCCTGGTCCTTGGCTCAAGTTCCTGTACTTCTCAGGGCTAGAAGCTACTTGCCCTGAATGCACACATGCACCTCTTGGCCAAAAATGCAAGTAGTTGTACATTCTGCACTCTGGGCCAGATCCTATTCCCATTAAAATCAAAAGGATTTTACCACCAACTTTAATAGGCTTTGGATTAGACCCTCTTTGCTGTAAGCTGGGAAACCCCTGCAAGGATTCATTTGCTGATGGACTTCGGTCTTCATAGCTAAACCACACACATGCCCAGTCTAATTGTTTTTATGTTTTTCTGTGGAACTTTTCTATTATTTCTGTGTCTATTATTTATTTATTATCTATTATTTATAGTGGGGTAGCACCTAGTGACACTGCCCCCTACGTTTACAGTAGGCACATCCCTGATTGAGCTAAAGGCATATGAAAGCAATTTTTTACTTGCAGGACATATTCAGTAATGGAACCTCACCTCTTGTCAAGCGATTCTGGAGAAATTTCCTATTCTAAATCAACACTATTATCTTTCTATTCCTTTAATAGTTATGGAGCCATTGCAGAACACTAGACCAAAATTGGAATTTGAGGATAGAACATGCAATAACAACAGGTATCGAGAAAAAAATATTTCATATGGATAAACATTTTTAACACAGCATAAAATAAGGTATGACCAAAAAGATACCAGTAAATTGTGAGAAGAATCTGATCATCTTGTGGAACCTGAAGGCCTAGGATGGAATCTGACCTGAATGTCTGAAAGTCTATAACCCTATGCTTTTACATTAGAAAAGACCATTTTAGCTAGCATTAAAATAAAATAAAATAAAATAAAATAAAATAAAATAAAATGTTTTTCAGAGAAGGAAGACAAATGCCAGTGAAAGAAAGAGGCCCCATCTCATCTGAGACTGTCTGCTACCTTTCTGACAGCAGCAACTCCAGTTATGAGATACCTCTTACATAATAGGACTATGCCTCATGAATTCCCTTTGTGGGCTGGGACAGATTAAAGCCCTGAGAGAGGGGAAAGAGAAGAAATTTAGCTTGAGATCCAGATCCAGTAACATACATGACAGCAAAGATCTGGAAGTGTCCAGATTCCCTGTCTAGACACATGTTCACATATTAACAAATAAGCTAGATGGGGGAAGTTAATGATTTCTGACAAATAGAGGGGAATAAGGGGATACTAAACCTAAACAAAGGGAATTTCTGAGATGCTGGTTGAAAAGGTGTATAGGCTCAGATATAACTGGGAGCCAAACCTGAATTTGTAATTTCTACCACTTCGCTGAATAAAAAAATGTTGTTTTAAAACACACATGTAAATCACATTTATCCAGATGTTTGGAAAGCCAGCCCATGTTTAAAGAAATACATTATTTTTCCTTCAAATTCAACTTATTTCAATTGCTTTTACAGCCTCTGTCACTTTTTTTCTGGCCAAATTATGCTCAAACTTCTTTAAAAACTAAATCCTACGAGTATGATGTACAAGGGCTTTTTCTCTACTCTTCTTCCCGTCACCCATCTCCACTTTATGATCCCAAAATGATCAATCCTACAATAACTCACTTCCTCCAACACTGCCTGTTACCCCCACCTGTCCCAAACAATGCTTCTAAAGTGAACTGAATGAGTAGGCAGTGCCCCAAAGGAAGCATTGTCACTGGGCCCTATTTGGTGTGGACTCTCTGATGTGACACTAGTTGGGACTTCGTCCTGAAGCTTTTGCCACAGTCACAGCATCCATAAGGCTTCTCGCCTGTGTGGATCCTCTGATGGATTGTAAGTCCTGATTTACAAAGGAAATCTTTACCACAGTCAGGACACTGATAAGGTTTCTCTCCTCTGTGCATTCTCTGGTGCTGAATGAGCGTTGAGCTCTGACAGAAGCTTTTTGCACAGTCCCGACACTTATAGGGTTTTTCGCCCGTGTGGATTCTCTGATGCTGGAAGAGTGTAGAGCTCCGACTGAAGCTTTTGCCACATTCAGCACATATGTTTGGTTTCCCTCCGGTGTTGATTTTGTGGTGGACGATAACATTTTGGGGTTTGCTGAAATCTCTTTCAGATTGAGTTGATTTATACCATTTCTTCTCTAGAAATCCTTCCTGCTTGCTCTCTGGTCTATGCTGACTCTCACAGGCTTTCCCTTGATCAGAATATTGGAAAATATTGCCTTTGGCGATCCCTGGTAACTTCCCATGTGATTCCAGTTCCTCAGGATACTCCTGATGAGGATCCTTCTCCTTTCTTTCTCTCGGAATCCTATCACCAGCTGGAACAGAAAGAGAATCCAGACATGATTAATACTCTGCACTTTTGAGAAAAAAATAGAGTTGTGAATATTGTGTCATAAATCAGCCACTGTCTGTAACCTTGAAACCACAAATTGGTTATAGGAGAAAACTTAAACAGGGTGCATGACTGGTGAGAAGATGGGGATTTAGGGATGCTGGTGTGGACATTTCACTATTTTCCTTCTATCTTTTGAAGGCTTTGACAGGTTTATCAGTGATGGAGTCAGATTTTGCTTGGGGACAGTGATTTGTTGGACTTTACCAAGAGTCACTGACAGAAATTTCCACACCACTTGAGACATACCCCACGTGCCACGGGTGTGATGTTCACAGAAGGGTGTGTACATGTGAGCGTGCCTGTGTGCGAGACAGAGAGAGAGAGAGAGAGAGTGGGAGAGAGAGAGATAGGGGAGTCTATTTATTTGTTTTTTCCATTTAAACAAAAATGCTTTTTCATAACCATAACCAAGGGAGGGGGCATTTTGATAGAAATGTTTATATATTTTTAAATATACTGAGTATATTGATAGTACAGTCTTCCTAGACTCAGAGGAGGAGAGTTGAGATGAAGGCCTTGCAAGGAGGAAAAATGTATCCTGACCTAAGAAACTGTTTTTGAGAATACTCTTCATCTGGTACAAACTGGTCCATACTTGAGGGAAAATTGTACTGAAGACATTTTTGTAAATGATGTCTGGCATGCATGTTTGGTAGTATCAATAGAATGGTGAATTCCAACAGGTAGGGAACTCATCTCAAGCTTTCCTTCAGCTGGGCAGCAGAAACTTAACAAGTGGCTGAAGCAATCATTAAAAGGTCCTTTCTACACATCAGTACGTATGTGTGTGTGCTGGGAGAATAAAATGTACTGACCTGGAGTTTCCCTTCCCTCAAAATCCCAAACAGAACCATCCCCTAACAACTCTTAATTTCTTCCCTTCATTTGAGAGATACGCCCTTTCTCCATCTTCCACTCATCTGACAGAGTTCCTGTGGGTTTTTCTTCTTCTTTGTTTCTCAAAGTGGGAGGCTGAACCACTTCTGAATTATAATGTGTTTATGAAAAATTGGTAGTCTGTGTGCACAATAATAAGAGTTTTTCTCCATTTCTAATTCTCAAAGGATAAATTTACAATTGCCAGGTGGGTTTTTTATATAGGTGGAAGAAAATCAACATAACGCTCAGTATCACAATGTATAAATTACTCCAAATGAAAGCCAAGAAAAGGTTCTCTCTCTGCCATTGTCCAATAGAGCCATGTAAATGAGAGAAGGTAAAACTATAAGCAATTACAACTTTCTTGGAATTCTAGCTATTTACTTCAGTCACTGAAGGTTTCTGATTTGTTTTAATGTATTCCTTACCTCTGTGGTCACCCCTCAGCAATTCCCTTTCCACTGGGTCCTGTAAATACAGGACAGACAGCTCCTCCCCTTCCTCCATTGATGATATCTCTTCAATTTGGAGAATTAGACAGCCTGCTTGTGGGAAGGAAAAAGTGCAATATCACAATCTGACATAGTTTTGTCAAATGCTTTTTGAAAAAGAAAGTTCCCTGATTTTCTTTGCTAGGGATTGAGGTGAGAGATGTTTACTCCAAACACATGTGGAAAATAATCACAGAGACTATGAGAAATTAAATATTCTAATGGGAAGTATGTTGTGCTGTCTACTGTGAAGTTCTTGCTTCTCTTTCCCCAAGATACTAAAATCAAGTTATTTTGCATCCAACAAGTATCATACAGTATCTCTTCTACCCTTAGAAGTAACTTCGAATTTACCTGGGAATACACAATGTTAAGTAGCTGATATTTTAGAATATAGAAACCATAACAATCCCACTAAAGTTTCAACTAAATAGGCAGAGATTTATCACTGTTCTTTGTTTACAGGCACATGTGCAGCAAGACACTCACTGAAAATAAAACACAGGCCCAGATTCTTAGGTGGTGCAAATCGGCATAGTTTTAATTTACATCAGCTGAGGATCTGACCTAATAATATAACATACGTCAGTAAACTATAAACTAAAAGGTTAGGAAATGTATGGATTAAAGGGTGGAAATTAAAGAGATAAACCAACTTCCTTAGCTGTACAGGGCTCTTCGTCTGGTGACACAATGAAAGAACCAGCAACTGAACAATTAAAATCCCCACAAACCCTTGCTGTCTGCTACAAAGTAGCTTTGTGCTACTCCTGCCTTCCCTGAGGTTTAAACAGAATTCGCCAGACTGTTTGCTTTAAAACTTAAAGCTAAACATTCCGTGTTGTGATTCTACAGCCTCTGCCCCTGATTGGTTCCCTTGATGATATTATAACCTGTATGCTTCCTGTTTTAATACCCTGGTCACATGATACAGGACATCATTCTATGTGTTATGTCATCTGCAGGAGAGTCAGGGATCTACACACGCAGACACTCCAAAGTCAAGGACAGTATTAAACAGTTTAGATAGAAGAACCACAGCACCTGAGGCACAAGACAAGACGTAAGCCCTTACTAAACTTGTGGAGAGTCCAGATACTTTCACTTGTTTTCAAAGAAAAGTGGAATCCACTCTCACTTATTATTAAAAGCCACAGAGCACCCCACCTAAAAGTGCCATCCCAGAAGGCCCTCCAAAGGAGTCATTTCCAGAAGGGGAGACACCATAATACATAATACAATAATTCCCAATGTGTGTATGAAAAAGTATGTATATCCATTCTTCTCCTATGCTCAGAAAGTCCTGGGCATACAGGAATTAGTGCTGTGTTTGGGTTTCTAACTCCCTTGTACATAGCTGGTAAGTTTTGTGTAGGTCCTTGAATGACATATTTCACAAGCAATTGAGCTGTAATGCCAGTATCCAGAAGCATGCCCACTTGATAAAATGATTCTGTATTTCAGCTCCTCTCCTCACTGTGTTTTTAGTTCTACTCTCCTCTGATCCCTATTGTCCACACTTGAATAGACATTCATGACTCAAAATCCCCTGTAACATTTAGAAAATACTCGAAGTTTGTTTGCCAGAAGAGAAAACACAGCACTCACTGTACAAGTAGTCAGTTTTCAATGAGCCTGCTCAAGCTTCTGGAAACAGTTCACACTGGGTATGCTCATGAGATTGCCTGTTGGCTTTATTTAGTGAAAACAAACCAGTTAAATTAGCTGCTTATGCCTGACAAAGAGGACTGGGAGCAATTTAATTACATGACAGTGCTGATTGCTTTTGCAGCTAGTGTAATGACTCAAAGTAAGAAAACTATGGCTTAACAGAAAAAGAGAGATTTGCTGTATTATGTGGCATTGTCCACAGTAGGACATTTCCTTATTCATTTTTCAGAAGCCGTGCAGCAGCCAACAGCATTACTGACAGAGTAAACGGTATCCTTAAGCTCTGAGCAGGATGAATTGACCTGATAGTAAAAACGTAAAATGCTTCAGCTTGCTCTCCTGGTGTCCATCTCCTTGAAATATATCCTTTTTTTCTGTTGCAATGCTGGAAAGGGCCTGCAGTGACTGTTCTCCCTCCTTTCTCACGTTGAGGATATTGCACTGTTGTACTCCAACCAAATAGCTGATTTGCACTCTAAACTCCAAAAGATAATGTCTCTTGTTTCATTGGTATCTTTCCACAGCCTGCATTTGCCCACTGGCCTCAGGATGGTTGTACTGTATGTATGTAGCACTAGGTTACATGTCACCAGTCTAATATTGCTGCTTACCAATGTTGCTGGGATTACATTGCAGCACTCCACAATCCAGCTGGAATCAAATTGGTCATTGATAAAATAGCATAAGTGCAAAAATGGCAGTTGAATGGCTGGCAGCGTTCTTCTGCAGCATGTGTACACTTAGAGTCTTTGGATTTGCCAAAGTCACACTGCAGACACCTTCCTCTTCATTGGAAGTCTCTATGTCCTCAATCACTGCATGTACTGCTGCTTTTTGATTCCTGGGGTAGCTGTGGCATTGGGACATACAGTGGTTCTCTTTTCCACACCCCTTGCACTGGGTATTTTTCTTTCTTATGTTTCTTTCCACAGTATATACACTGACCATGATGCCAGCATTCTTGGTCAGCCTGTCTCTGTCCTGCTTCCTGAGTTCCATTAGCTTGAGCCTGTGTACTTTGTTCTCTCTCTCTCTATATATATATATGGAGATATACCTATCTCATAGAGCTGGAAGGGACCCCCAAGGGTCATCAAGTCCAGCCCCCTGCCTTCACTAGCAGGACCAATTTTGCCCTAGATCCCTAAGTGGCCCCCTCAAGGATTGAACTCACAACCCTGGGTTTAGCAGGCCAATGCTCAAACCACTGAGCTATCCCTCCCCTGCAGTGGCTGCCATTGTTTTGATCCTTTTGGGGTTCAGTTGCCCTTGCTGTTAGGGTGCATTTTTCTAGGGTTAGATCTATTTCTCTCAACAATTTCTCCAGTAAACTGGAACCACGTGTCCCACAAATAATGCTGTCTCTAATTAGGGAATCTTTAATGCCTCCAAAGTCCCATGTGGATACCGGAGTTCCCATCTATTCCCTCTTCTGCTTCTTGGTTTCAGGTTTAAAAAAAAACAGTATCCCTATGCAGTTTCATTCTGTCTGGGGTCACAGAACTCATCAAATATTTTTATCAGATGTTCCAATTTTTCAGGCATTTTTAGTGGCAACAGCGTCTCACTCACTTCTCTTCTGTTTTCCACCAATGAGACAGTAGAAAAGCTTTAGCTTCAATTTCTCATCTTTGTCCCCCATGGTAAACTCTGTATACACATTCAGTTCTTGCTCCCATGGTTATGCAAGGTTTTTTGTCCAGAAATCCTGCATTCCCAGCAGTACCGGGTTTACCATGGCACCAGTGGCGCCATGGCGCCGGGCCCAGAGTCAGAGGGGTCCCGGCCAACCCGATCCCCCGCCCCTGCTCCGCCCAAGCCCCACCTCTTCCCAACCGTGCTCTGCCCCAGCCCTGCCCCCACTCTGCCCCTTCCCCCACAAGTCCCCTCCCCTGAGCTATGTGTCCCGGGGGACTGCAGCAGGGGTCGGGCCCGCTCTGAACTCACCAGGCTGCGGGAAGTGGAGCGACCTGGCCCCAGCCTGCTCCGCCGGCTCCCAGCCGTACCTCCTGTGAGTGCTGGGGGGCGGTTCCCCCCCCCACAAAGTCTGGGAGCCAGGGTAGCAGAGTGGAGCAGGCTAGGGCCGGGTTGCTCCACTTCCCACTGCCCCGTGAGTGCAGGGGTGGGCCCGCCCTGCTATCACCGGGCGGCAGGAAGTGGAGCGACCTGGCCTCAACCTACTCCTCTCCGCTGGCTCATGCTAGGGGGTGGTTTCTCCCCTGCCCCCCAAGCCTGGGGGAGGAGATGGAGTGGTGGGGAAGGGGCATGATATGGGGAAGAGAAGGGGATGGGGGAAGCGGGGGCAGGGAGAAGAGGCAGGGAGTGGGATGGGGAGGAGATGGAGCAGTGGAGAAGGGACATGGGATGGGGAAGAGAAGGGGATAGGGGAAGTGGGGGCAGGGGGAAAGAGGCAGTGGGGAAGGAAGGGAGTGGGATGAGGAGGAGATGGAGCGGTGGGGAAGGGGATAGGGTACGTGGTGGCAGGGGGGAAGCTGGAGCCCACCATGTGGCATCCCCTTGGCAGAAGCTGGGGCTCCCCTGTTAAGCAGGCCCATTGAACCCTCACCCTGACAAGCCCCACCTCCCCTGCATCTGTACCCCCCCGAGGAGCCCCCCCCCGACACCCTCCCCACTGAGCTCCAACCACCTGTACCTGGACACCCACCCAAATTAACCCCACCTCCCCTGCACCTAGACCCCCCCGCTGAGCCTCAAACACCTTCACCTGGATCCCATGAAGAGTCCCATTGCCCCTGCACCTGGAACCCCCCAATGAGCTTCTATGCATCCAGATGTCCCACTGAGCCGCCCGCACCCATATTGCCCCACAGAGAACTCTCTTACCCCCACCTGGCTGGATCCCCCCACACTAAGTCCCTCTGCACTTGGATAGTGTTGCAAGGCTGAGCCTGCTCACCCACACCTGTTGTGCCTGGCACAGGGGGGCAGGGACCCAGGGTGTTTCTGGGCCAGGCCTGGCCCTTGCACTGTGTCAGGACTGGGTGCAGCCTCACTGCCGAGTCCCTGTCCCGGAGTGGGGTGGAGGGAGGCTGCAGGGTAATCTCCCACCTCCATGCAACCAGTGGCCTGTGCTCCCCACTGCCATGTTGGAGCCTCCACATTTATTTATTGCAAATAAAATTTGCAGAATTTTAAAATATTGTGCACAGAATTTTTAATTTTTTGGTGCAGAATCCCCTCAGGAATATGGGGTGCTGTGCAGCTGTGATGGTGGGACTGTGAGGAAGGGTGGTGGGCAGTGGGGAGGTCTATGGACGGGGGGCGCTGGGCGAGCGGTGTGGTGTGCAGGGTGCTGTGCAGTTGTGGTGGGAGGCCAGGGGGAAGGTGTGTAGGAGGGGTGGGGGCTGGGCATAGAGATCTGTGGTGGAGGTCTCTGGGAGAGGGGGCGCTGGGCATAAGGGTGGGGCACTGGGCAGGGGGGCGGTGTGGTGCGGGCCCGCCCTAAAGGGGAAGGGGAAGGCTGGCAGCACAGGGCTGGGCAGGCCAGTGTAGTTCTGGCAGCTGCAGGTTTGTAAACAGTGCCCTCCTGCTGGGCTGCGTAGAGCGGGGCTGCTCCCGCCGCGCTGTGCCTCATTGCCCCCAGCCCGCCCTTCACTCTGGAGACTGACCATCCCGCCCCCCTGCACCTTGCCCCATGGGGGCCCACAAATATGTTTGGCCAGGCCCACAAAAAGTTAATCTGGCCCTGATTCCCAGGCATTCATGGTGCAGGTTTGCGTTGTTTCTAGGTTTGCCTTTCACTCACACAGTTTCTTCTATGCTATAGGTCTCACTGGCTGATCACTGCCCCCTTGCTTCATGTACAGCGTGCTGAGTAATAATACAAGGATTCCATGTTTCTAAAACTAAATTAGTTCTTTATTAAGAGAACTATTTAGAGAAATGCTGCAACTGCAGCGAGCATTCCAGGCATGTGCACACAGAGTTGCTTCCTAGTGCCTCCTTCAAATTCTTCCCTCCTGCAACCTGTGTGTCTCTCTCTCCAAGTTCCATGAAGGTTACTACAACCAGTGGTTTTCAATATTTTCCGTATCAAGATATTCCTTGCTAGAACTACCCCTCCTTAGGGAATCACGACCCCCAGGTTGAAAACCATGATTTGGACAATGAGTTTAACCCCTTTTTTGGATCAGGAAAGACTGAAATTAGTTTTGTTTTCTCATATTTGACACTTGATGTTTGCAAAATATTGTGTGTGATCAATGTTTGGGTCTGTAGAACATTCAGAAGCAATTCATTGTGAGTGTGTTCAGTAATTGATTTCTATTAATTAAAATCTGGATGACCTTGAAAGATCTGAATGACCTTGAAGACTGGCATGACAGAAATGGGATGAAATTCAATACAACAAAATACAAGGCCATGCTCTTAGGTTCTAACAATAACTTCTGCTACAAGCTGGGGACTCATCAGTTGGAAGCGACAGAGGAAGAGAGTGAGACATGGGTGTCTGGGTCAATCAAAGGATGGCTATAAAAAGGCAAATGTGGTTTTAGGATGTATGAGGCATTTTCAGCAGAGATAGAGAAGTATTAATGCCATTGTACAAGGCACTGATAAGACCTCCTTTGGAATACTGATCAACAGTAGCGGCGCCAGCTCTTCCGGCGCACTAGGCAGCGGAAGGTCCCACCCCCAAATTTCTACGGGCGGCGGGGGCGCCGGCGCCCCCAAAATAGCAGCACCCTAGGCGACCACCTAGGTCACCTAATGGGTTGCGCCGGCCCTGCTGATCAACCACGTTGAAGAAAGACGAATTTAAACTGGAACAAGTGCAGAGAAGAGCTACTAGGATGATCAGGGGAATGAAGGGCCTATCTTATGAGAGGAGCCTGGAAGCCCTTGGCTTGTTTAGTCTGGAAAAAATAAGAGAGAAAGGGGATTTAAGTGTGCTCGATAAATACATTGGGAGTGGGGAGGTAAATACCAGCGATGGTGAAGAGCTATTTAAGTCAGAGGACAATGTTGGCACAAGGACAAATGGATATAAACTGGCCATGATCAAACTCAGGCTGGAATTTAAAAGATGGTTTCTAACCATCAGAGGGGTGACGTTCTGGAACAGCCTCTCAAAAGGAGTTGCGGGGGGCAAACAATTCAATTTGTTTAGAGAGCTGGACAAATTTATGAGTGAAATTGTATGATGGGGTTGATTATGATGCTAGGGGACAGGGCTCAACAGCCCTGGGCATCACTTCCTGTTTATGTCTTATGTTCCTAAAAACTCATGCTTCAGGGTTTCAGCTGGCCACATGCAGGGTCTAGGAAGAGATTTTTCCCACACAAACACTGTATTTGGGGAGGGGGGGGGTTAACTCCTTCCTCGGAAGCATCAGGGATGGCCATGGCTAAGATGGCACACTGGACAGGGCCGGACAGGGCTCTGAGGTGGCACTGACCATTCTCTCTCTCACAATCCAGAGGCTGTATTTTAAAGAATCCTTATTGAGGTTGCAGGAACAAACCATCCCGATGTGTAGAAAGAATAGTAAATATGGCAGGCGACCAGCTTGGCTTAACAGTGAAATCCGTGCTGATCTTAAACACAAAAAAGAAGCTTACAAGAAGTGGAAGATTGGACAAATGACCAGGGAGGAGTATAAAAATATTGCTCAGGCATGCAGGAGTGAAATTAGGAAGGCCAAATTACACTTGGAGTTGCAGCTAGCAAGAGATGTTAAGAGTAACAAAAAGGGTTTCATCAGGTATGTTAGCAACAAGAAGAAAGTCAAGGAAAGTGTGGGCCCCTTACTGAATGAGGGAGGCAACCTAGTGGAAGAGGCTGTGGAAAAAGCTAATGTACTCAATGCTTTTTTTGCCTCTGTCTTCATGAACAAGTTCAGCTCCCAGACTACTGCACTGGGCAGCACAGCATGTGGAGGAGGTGACCAGCCCTCTGTGGAGAAAGAAGTGGTTGGGGACTATTTAGAAAAGCTGGATGAGCACAAGTCCATGGGGATGGATTCGCTGTATCCAAGGGTGCTAAAGGAGTTGGCAGATGTGATTGCAGAGCCATTGGCCATTATCTTTGAAAATTCATGGCGATCGGGGGAGGTTCCGGATGACTGGAAAAAGGCTAATGTAGTGCCCATCTTTAAAAAAGGGAAGAAGGAGGATCGGGAACTACAGGCCAGTCAGCCTCACCTCAGTCCCTGGAAAAATCATGGAGCAGGTCCTCAAGGAATCAATTCTGAAGCACTTAGAGGAGAGGAAAGTGATCAGGAACAGTCAGCATAGATTCACCAAGGGCAAGTCATGCCTGACTAACCTAATTGCCTTCTATGACGAGATAAATGGCTCTGTGGATGAGGGGAAAGCAGTGGACATGTTATTCCTTGACTTTAGCAAAGCTTTTGATACAGTCTCCCACAGTATTCTTGCCGGCAAGTCAAAGAAGTATGGGCTGGATAAATGGACTATAAGGTGGATAGAAAGCTGGCTAGATTGTCAGGCTCAACAGGTAGTGATCAATGGCTCTGTGTCTAGTTGGCAGCCGGTATCAAGCAGAGTGCCCCAAGGGTCGGTCCTGGGGCCAGTTTTGTTCAATATCTTCATTAATGATCTGTAGGATGGCGTGGACTGCACCCTCAGCAAGTTTGCAGATGACACTAAACTAGGAGGAGTGGTAGATAGGCTGGAGGGTAGGGATGGGATACAGAGGGACCTAGACAAAGATTGGGCCAAAAGAAATCTGATGAGGTTCAACAAGGAGAAGTGCAGAGTCCTGCACTTAGGACAGAAGAATCCCATGCACTGCTACAGACTAGGGACCGAATGGCTAGGCAGCAGTTCTGCAGAAAAGGACCTAGGGGTTACAGTGGATGAGAAGCTGGATATGAGTCAACAGTGTGCCCTTGTTGCCAAGAAGGCTGACAGCATTTTGGGCTGTATAAGTAGGGGCATTGCCAGCAGATCGAGGGACATGATCATTCCCCTCTATTCAGCATTGGTGAGGCCTCATCTGGATTACTGTGTCCAGTTTTGGGCCCCACACTACAAGAAGGATGTGGAAAAATTGGAAAGAGTCCAGCGGAGGGCAACAAAAATGATTAGGGGGCTGGAGCACATGACTTATGAGGAGAGGCTGAGGGAACTGGGATTGTTTAGTCTGCAGAAGAGAAGAATGAGGGGGGATTTGATAGCTGCTTTCAACTACCTGAAAGGGGGTTCCAAAGAGGATGGATCTAGACTGTTCTCAGTGGTACCAGATGACAGAACAAGGAGTAATGGTCTCAAGTTGCAGTGGGGGAGGTTTAGATTGGATATTAGGNTTGGCTGGCTGGTTCTTGCTCACAAGCTCAGCATCTAACTGATTGCCATCTGTGGGGTTGGGAAGGAATTTCCCCCCAGGTCAGATTGGCAGTGACCTTGGTGATTTTTTTGCCTTCCTGTGCAGCACGTGGGTGAATGTCACTTGCCAGGGTTATCTGGATATATCCAACTTAATAATTTCACTGCTATTGCGGGGGCATCCAGCACTGGTGAACCTCAGTCCCTTCCAGTCTCTGCCTGTGACCCATTATAGTCTAGTCTCCGGAGGACTGTAATATTTTAGTCTAATTTCAGTTTTTGGGTTTAGTGTGTGGGTGTTGGGTGGTGTTGGTGGCCTGTGATATACATGAGGTCAGACTAGATGACTGGGTGGTCCCTTCTGCTCTTAAACTCTATGACTATTACTCTAATTGTGTCTAAATTTCACTTCAAATTTGCTATTTATATGATTATTCCTTCCAGTGAACTCATTTGCTAGACTATTTTTACATAGGAAACACAAAAGGGGCACAAACGCAACAATGCTAATTGAACTGTGTATTTGCGAAAATGTTCATGGAAAATACTGTGAAGTATTTGATAGCTCTCTGAGAAACCTACCAATGTTACTTGTAACATACAACAGTCAATACAAGAAACTTGGAAGGATACAGAAATACAAGCCTCAAAAGGATAATATTTGAGGAATGGCCGGACGCAAAGAGAAAAATCTTGTCAATTCTGCATCATTACTGCTGTTTGTGATGCATTAACAGCTGATGTAATTCTTAAAAGAAAGAACATAAGTGTTTTCAAGCAAAATAAGGAAAGAACTGCTATGTCACATTTATGAAGAATGACTGAAATGTGGAATTACACAAAAGGAGAGCCAGAGAACTCCTTTATTGGCTTAGAACTACACACAGACTGCTGATCCATTTTTGAAATGCTCAGTGTGTCAAACATATTGATCACAACAACCTAAAGAACCAATACATCCTCAGCAAGTGTCTGAAAGACCATGGCTAAGTATTGACTGACTTATTTTACTCTTAAGGCCAAGACTGTTTAGTGATAATTGACTAGCATTCACACAAGTTTAAGATGAGTCTTCTACAAGATACCCAGAGTGAAACAGAGACTTGTCATCTGAAATCCATCTTCACAAAGATAGTTCTTGAGCAAGGCTGAGCCTGTGGCTTTTAGACACAGCTTGCTTCATAGGTGAGGAAGGAAGGAGCTGCAACAAGAGGTATTGTATTCAGCAGTCCCAAAACTGGCAGCTAGTTGCTAGAGTAAGTAACTGTGAGGGGTATCACTATTCACTCCCTGCTGCCTTTTTCTTACATGATCTTTCCAGCCTGGCTGCTGATCACACGGCAGAGGAAAAAACAAGTGTTTGAACACCACTACATTCATGACACTGAACAGATATACTTTTACAAGTATATCCTTTTACAAGGCTGGCCTCAGCAGTTTTGGAGTTATTTATTTGGTGTTACTTTGATTGTGACCTTCTTGGGCCAGGGGCCTGTATTTATCTTTTAATCACATACAGTGCCAAACACACTTTCAATACTAGCAGATAGTAGTTGTAATAGTAGTAGTTAATGGTACCATACAAGAAAAAAATAATGTTATGTCCATACCTCAAAAACAATTAAGGTTAACAGTTAACAACACTTTAAACTGAGGAATCCATTTATGTGTTTAATTGTGTTTACATATTTTGGGCATGGTTCTCATTTACTGTAGGGCCAGAGCTGTGTATAGGGACCTTAGTGTAAATAAGAATCAAGTCCTTTCATTTTATTATCCAAGTAGCTCCTGGTTCAGGTTCAAAAGACAAGTAAAGTATACAAAAGTAACACAACAGTACAGAGATCAGTGGTGTAGTGAATAACTCAAATATCCTTTGCAGGAAAGACTAGAACAATGCCTGAGAGGCAATCAGAATTGCACTTATCTGGCTTTTCTCCTGGCAGTGTCCTTAATCCTCTTGCTCTAATCGAGATCACGAGTGATTTCATTTTCAATGGAAATCAAAACAAATTGCTCTCAGTCTCTACTCACCTACAATACAGATGGGAAAGGATGATTCTCCCAGTTTTTTCCCCTAAGTGTATTTCCCCTATTGAAAGTGTTTCCCCTCAATTTATTGCTACAGGATTTTCCACGCAGGCTGACTTCCTCAATTTTTTCTCTCAATGGCTGTTTTCCAGTGACTGTTTCCATGGTTCAAATATATTTCTCTCAGGATTTTTCTCACAGGCTGTTTCCCTAGGATGCTTACCCTTCTCATTATTACTTCCCTAAGGGTTTTCCTCACAAACTTTCTTTGAGGATTATACACCCATTCAGTGATGATTCCCCTAAGGGCTTTCCACCCAGGCTTTCTTCCCCCTAAGGATTTTTCAACTGTCCCAGGGTTTTACCTCTTCTGTTTAAAGAAATTAGTGATGTAGTTTAATTTTAAAATGTTATTTTTAATTTACTGTAGTATAGCTGCCCAACTTCCTCTCTTGTTGTAGCTGCAACATATCCAAAGCTCATGGTTAGGAGGTGGGGGCAGGGACTTACATTGATTTTTTCTGTAATGTCAAAAAAAGGGTAGAGATGAGATTTTTTTCACACAGCATTCCCACTTGTCAACTGGGAGGGCTACATTAATTCTTTGGCGTTGGTAGGAAGGGGAAAGTTGGTCCAGTGACTGAGAGGCAATTAGGATATGGTACATTCCATTTGCCAAAGTGCCACTCCCAAAGCCATACGAAAACAAACAATGGTTAGGTGCAGAATTTCAGCACCCGCTGTTGCTCACTTCTGGGAAAGTCAGGCCAAAGTGGACTTTTTCCAAAGAGTAATCCCAGATATGCAAATTGGAAGTACTGACTGCTGAAGTTCTGTTACCGCCCAAATACACATACCTTGTTGTGACATAGGGCACAGGAGACCTTCATTTCTGATGCATCAGTGCAAATCATGGTTTTGTTTGCTCTGGTGCTGTTACATCAGTCTAGTTACGCCAGTGCCTGACACCCCAGTGTAAAGAAGACCTCAGTGAAATGCAGCCTTATCACTTCACATTCACAAAGTTAACTTAACTGTTTTTAATTAAAACTTATATTCTGCAGAAATTGATGGGGCCCCCACAGAAGTGCTGGTACAATATAGTTATTGAACCTTGCTCAGCCTGACCCCCTGCAAACAATCATAAATTGTGACTGTTAAGAGCAGTATTTAACAAGCTGCACACAAGAAGCTATTTACAATGCACAACAATAAGTTTCATACAGGACTAGTGCTTCATATTCTTGAGCATCATCTACTGGCACCTTATCAATGAACTATTTACATTTATACAGACTTCTCGCTTTAATAGAGCACTCCGGTAACAATTACCGAGATTTACATTTTTACTAAACCAAACTGTTCAACCCTACTTTCTAGTGACACTGAAAACTGCACATTAAATCAGAGCTTTCATAATAACCGTTAAAAATCTTACTGTGAATTACTTATCAGCAATAAGCAAATTCAGATCAACTGTCAAATTTCCATGGCTGTGGCAGGAGATGTATGTAGTGGAATTATGCTCTCAGATGAAAGCATGACTCATATTGACTTCAGTAGGAGCCAAGCGATTATCCGGGGACACAGTTTGGCCACTGAGTGTAAATATTGTGCATTGTCAGACATGCCTAGGAAGAGATCGTAGCAGAGTTAATTTGTGTACCTAAGAGCTAAGGGGCAAAGACAAAGAGAATGTGTATACACCATTCATCTTAGACATCTCATAAAGCAGGGAAATATATTTACGAGTGTAATGCCTGAATGTCTAGACAAGAGTAACTGAATCATAGTACTGAGCTCAAGCAAAGGCACAGGTTGGAAATAAAGGGCAAGAGAGTGGCTGTGACGGTCACTATTTTGCAGTTTCATGTCCAATGCCATACTAATCCTGGAAGCCAAAAACATATATACCCCATTACAAATTGCCATATGGTGGAATATAGGATCCTTTGTAAAACATACATGTCAGTATAAAGGTGTTAAATGCAAGCCCCTAGTACTGAAGAGCTAGGGTGACCAGACAGCAAGTGTGAAAAATCGGGACAGGGGTGGGGGTTTATATGAGCCTATATAAGAAAAAGACCCAAAAATCAGGACTGTCCCTATAAACTCAGGACATCTGGTCACCCTATGAAGAGCAGAGCTTATTGACCTTTTAAAGTCTGCAATCAGCAAAATGGCTGAAAAACCATCCTGTGACCCACTATATTCCACAATCCTTGCAGATAAAAATTAGTATTCGATTTGGATCACAGAACAATTTTTCATCATTTTGTGGGTTGCAGATCAGAAAAGGTGGGGGTGAGGAGGCTCAGGTGGAGGAGACTTCTCTCTCACCCCTTTCCTTGCTCACTTCCCAATAACCTCAGAGGGCTGTGATTAGCACAGCAAATCCACCTTGAGTCAGTGAGTTCACAAGGTCCTGTGTCTTAGCATTGTCCCCTGTACCTACAGCTACTGAGCCAAAGACCTCATGAAAGGTTTGGACTTTCACATAAGCTCAGGAAGGTAGAGATGACGCTCCATTGACCTCCCAGCCTCAGGGGAGCCTCTGCCTTGACATGAGGCCCAGCTGATGAAGAACTGAGCCAAGAATGTCACAGAGAACTTTCCTTTGACATCAGACCAACAGGTAGATTTGCTGAGTTCATGATATGCCAGAGGCCTGCCCCTGATTTGAGACTAGCAGGAGTTGGAGCTGAAGCTGGTAGCTGTGCCAAGGGTCAAAGCCAGAGCTGGGAGCCAGAAGTCATGCCAAGGGTCAGAGCCAGAAGCCATGCCAAGGGTCGGAGCTGGAAGCCTGGAGCTGGAAGCTGCACCAAGGGTCAGAGTCAGAGCTGGGAGCCAGGAGGTGCACCAAGGGCCAGGAGCCACACCCATGGTCAGGGCCAGGAGCTAGGACCCACACAGCAAGAGTTGGAGTCAGAGCCACACCAAGGGTCAGAGCCAGAGCCGGGAGCCATGCCAAGGGTCAGAGATGGGAACCAGAAGCTGCACCAAGGCTCAGAACAGGAGTCAGAGCCAGAACCGGAAGCCACACCAAGGGGCAGAGCAGGGCCGGAAGCCACGCCAAAGGTTGGAGCCAGAGCCAGAAGCCATGCCAAGACCACTGTTTGCAGTTTCCTCATCTGCCCTAGTGGTGTAGAGAGTAAGGTTCTTGCTTGAAACCCTACTGGTCTGGTGGGTTTGACACCTGTGGTGCCCAACACATAAGAAAAAGCTGTGCAACTAATACAACTGCCCTGACACCAAATCAATGGAAAAAATAAAAATAGCATGCATAGACATGTCAGAAAAGTTTGATAACAGAAATAAATTGCTGGAAGCCTGTTCATATCAGACGAGGCACAATTATAAACACACTAGGGAAATACAACGTAGATGGAGCTATAAAGTGGGTGCATAATTGACTGGAAAATCATTCTCAGAGATTAGTTATCAGTGGTTCAAAGTCATGCTGGAAGGGCATACTGAGTGGGGTCCTGCAGGGATCGGTTCCGGTTCTGTTCAATATCTTCATCAATGATTTAGATAATGGCATAGAGAGTACACTTATAAAGTTTGTGGGCGATACCAAGCTGGGAGGGGTTACAACTGCTTTGGAGGATAGGATTAAAATTCAAAATGATCTGGACAAACTGGAGAAATGGTCGGAAGTAAATAGGATGAAATTCAATAAGGACAAATGCAAAGTACTCCACTTAGGAAGGAACAATCAGTTGCACACATACAAAATGGGAAATGACTGCCTAGGAAGGAGTACTGTGGAAAGGGATCTGGGGGTCATAGTGGATCACAAGCTAAATATGAGTCAACAGTGTAACACTGTTGCAAAAAAAGCAAACATCATTGTGGGATGTATTAGCAGGAGTATTGTAAGCAAGACAAGAGAAGTAATTCTTCCGCTCTACTCCGCGCTGATTAGGCCTCAACTGGAATATTGTTTCCAGTTCTGGGCGCCACATTTCAGGAAAGATGTGGAGAAATTGGAAAAAGTCCAGAGAAGAGCAACAAAAATGATTAAAGGTCTAGAAAACATGACCTATGAGGTAAGATTGAAAAAAATGGGTTTGTTTAGTCTGGAGAAGAGAAGACTAAGAGGGAACATGATAACAGTTTTCAAGTACATAAAAGGTTGTTACAAGAAGGAGGGAGAAAAATTGGTCTTCTGAGGACAGGACAAGAAGCAATGGGCTTAAATTGCAGCAAGGGCAGTGTAGGTTGGACATTAGGAAAAAATTCCTAACTGTCAGAGTGGTTAAGCACTGGAATAAATTGCCTAGGGAGGTTGTGGAATCTCCATCATTGGGGATTTTTAAGAGCAGGTTGGACAAACACCTGTCAGGGATGGTCTAGATCAGGGGTCTCAAACACGCGGCCCGCGGCCCGTGAGCTCCTCCCGGCCCCCCCACGTTTACCTGGCCGACCAGCACCGGGGCCAATTCCTGGCCAATGGGAACTGCTGGGGGCGGTGCCTGAAGCAACAGCCACACACACCCCTGCGCCCCTCCTCCCCCAGGTTCCAGCTGCTTCCTGGTGCGGTGCCGCGGCAGGGCAGGCAAGCAGGGAGCCTGCCCTGCCCCCGGTGCGGGTCGGGCCGGAGCCCGCCCCCCGCACTCCTCCTGCACCCTGATCCCCTGCGCTGAGTCCCCTGCCGCACCCCGACCCCCTGTCCTGAACCCCCTCCACACCCCGCACCCTGACACCCTGCCCTGTGCCCCCGACACACCCCACACCCCGACACCCTGCTCTGAGCCCCCTGCTGCACCCTGCACCCCCTGCCCTGATCATACGCCACACCCCTGCCCTGAGCCCCCTGCTGCACCCGACCCCCNTGGGGGCAGGGAGGGGGCAGAGTTGGGGTGGGGATTTCGGGGAAGGGGTTGGAATGGGGGCAGGGAAGGGGTGGGAAGAGGCGGGGCAGGGGCGGGGCCTCATGGAAGGGGTGGAGTGGGGGCGGGGCCGAGGGTGGGGGGGGAGGTGTCCGTAAATGGGGCCCTCGGCCCAATGTACTAGTCCTCATGTGGCCCTCGAGGTCATTTGAGTTTGAGACCCCTGGTCTAGATAATCCTTAGTCCTGCCATGAGTGCAGGGGACTGGACTAGATGACCTCTCAAGGTCCCTTCCAGTTTATTGATTCTATTAATTACTCTAGAATTTTCAAGTTTTAAGGAAATTACATTTTCCGTGCTTAAAACTAGATAAGAAAATAAAGTGCAACCTGGGTAATTTTACATCCGCTAAGATAATGTGATGCTGTTTTTATAGACTATAGACTATACCAGTGTTTCCCAAACTTTTTTGGCCACGGAACACTTTTTAGCCTATTACAGAACACTTATAATATTATTTTGTAGTTGTTTGGTTTTCAAATAAAAAATTGCATTATTTATGCTCAAATATATTTTATTTTATAAAACAAAGTGTCGGAGAATAACAGAGTTCTCACTTTTTGTTTGGGTACAGCAAGTCAGATACTTTATTTCTCTAGCAATTGCGTAGAGGGAGAGAGCTAAACAGGTCTCTCTACAGGTAAACAATTACAGCAAGCATTTATACCTTTTGCTACAGACAATAATAAGCAAGAGCTCCATTTTGTTTATACATAGGTCATTCTGATATCTTGTTTTGCTCACTAATGTAGACTCTCAGTCTACATTCCATATTATCTACACATTATCTACACAAGGTTGCAACAACTTCTCACACAGTTCTTTCCCACTCGCCTCACACAATTCTCGCTTCTACAAATCTCGCGTTATTAGGGTTACAGTTAGCCTGACTCTTGCTAACGAACTGTCATGCATTGCATTCCCTTCCTGTCAGTTCTTTCTCTGCTTCCACAACCCCCCCTTTTGTACTATTAGTACAACAAACATTCTCAAATCTCTATTTGCATTAAGTCTTGGAATTCAGATTCTACATCAGATGCTTCAACCTTAGGGGTTCTGATTGGATGTAATGACAATGCATGATGACCATGGACATGAAAGGTATTACTATTATCACGTCCTTTACAACAACAATAACATACTCCTACACTAGCTAACAACAACACAAGCAATAACATTCCCATAGCGATAATATGATGGGGTTGTTGCACAATTTTAGTCATAAAACACAATACATCATACTTAGTACATAAGGTGGACACTCTATAAGTAGTATGAATGGCATACTTTTCAACTTGATATATATTTTGAAGCATGTGAATTTGCCCTTGTACTTCAGAGATTTTCTGAACCTCTGGTAACAGTGAAAGCAAATTTTGAAATCGATCAGGTACTAAACTAGTCCAATTAAAGGGTATCTGGAACCTAAGGGCTACTTGCAAAACTCTATCTGCAGGCCAGTAGATAATATGATTGCCTGCAGTGGTTGTGAGATTAAAATGTATGTCTTGCAATGTGGTGGTATTAACATACACACAGCTTGAAAAAGTGTCCTGTCAGGGTAGTTCCTTGTCCCCTACCCTTCAAGCAAACGTAATCATCAATAGTGACAACTTCTCCTGGCTTCAGTTTACGGATACACTGAAGCTGTGGGGGTTCTAATGGCCAAAATGTCCATTGACTCCCTAACCCCATCCAGATGTCAGGTGTAATCCCAGAAGCACTGACTAAAAATCGATTGGGCATACCAGGCAATCTAATTTCCCAGATGTCTCGGTGAATTACCCAATCCCACATGCATCCCCCCCATGGACCCGGCAGGATTCGGTATGTGGGAGCCCACACCCCCCTAACCGGTCCATATGCTTGGAGCACTGAGAACGTCCGCACTTCCACCCAGAAATTCTCCAAGTATGTCTCCATGGCCACAGATCAGATGGTACTCCTGATGTGTCTGTAAGGGCAGTGGGCCAAGCCTGATGCTCAAGATCATTCTGAATGGCCATCAGCTGGTCATTCAGGAAATCCTGAATTCTGAACATGCTAGATCCCACTGCAATGCCTTCCCAGCCTCAGTAATATTCAATTTCATCTCTGTCAGCAACTTCTGGGTCATAGAAGTAAGGGCGGAAATAACATGTAAGTCACCAACTCCAGCCTGTACCTGGGTTAGTTGTGCCCCAGAAACAAGGCCCATGGCCTTCTCTAGTTGCCCCAATTTCTCATCATGTTCTTGGTTCTTAAAAATATTCCAAACTTCTGCTGCACTATTTGCCCCATCCCAAAGGGATCCGGTCAAGTCTCTCTTCTTTCTAGAGGAAATAACCCAGGCCCTCTGTGGTATTAATCTAATGGCAGCCCCCTTTGAACAATTTGGGTATGTAGAGGTAATCTGGAAACTGGATAAGGGTAATGAAAATTTAACAGTCCCTAGTGTAGTGTTAATCCCAGTCCATCGATATCCTAATACATCTCTCTTTGGTGTAGTACTATACCACATCTGTTGGTTGAACACCTTTATGTACTTCCGGGAGGCATTGATATTAATGGCATAAGAAGGTGTGTATTGCAATAAGGTACAGGTCACATAATTAGTCACTGGAATAATTTCTATACAGGTAAAATTTCCAGTGGCAGAACAAACTCTTTGGGTATTCATTTAATTATTCACTAATTGGGTGACCAAATAACAATCAGGGCCTCTTTCATCTAACACATTGCAAACTCCAGGGACAGCCATCACATTTACTTCACTATAGAACCCATCAATTTCAATTACAGATTCTTGGGGTTCATTTGTAGTGTTATCATATACTTTTATCTCCTCTTACCAGTCTTTGTCCACTCAATTGTTCACTTATATGGGATATCCTGAACCTTAAAAATATTTTTTCAAACAATATTTAAATAAATCACTAAAGTGTGAAGGCCTTGGCCATTGGTTTTATCAAATATATATGGCGTTGTCTGTATTTGGATGTATTACAGGGGTAATAGTGTAATGGAGGAGATGGCAGGGGCAGTGGCAACAAGGTTCCTTTGGTACTTATAATTTAAAATCCAATTAGGGAGGGCAATACATGCTGAAGGACTTATCCAAAACACAGGGTGCAGCCTGTAGAATAAACCCTAAAATCCAATCAATACCACATTCCCAAGCATGGGTCCCACAAGTTTCTTCCTGCCAGTGTATAATTCTTTGTTTCTTCACCAGGGTCAGTTCTTAATGTTTTTTGTAGGCAGGAATCCCTGGACTTTGGTGGTTTCAATGGAGTGAGTGTTCCTTCTTCTCTTTTCCTGAAACAGTCGTGGTTCAGCATCATACAGGGGAGAGGTTACCAGCACATCACTCTGTCATGGGTTTTGCTTCTTCTAGAAAAATCCAAAAGCACAGTAGGTCTGTCAGTGGACAAGGGAGAGGTTACTAGCACTTCACCTTGTCCTTTTTCCCTGCTGTCCAGAAGGCAAAGCAGAGCTAGAAGGAGAAATAGGCTAATCATCAGTAGAAGAATCCTCCCGAGGTGGAGGAGTCTTTTTACAGTGAGAAGCATGGGTCCAGGTAGGCAGTCCTTGGCACTTCACAGTGGTGTTGGTGGTTAACAGGACTTGGAAAGGGCCTTTCCAGCATGGGGCCAACGCAGTCTTTCGTTGGTGGATCTTTACATAGATCCAGTCTCCTGGTTCCAAGGAGTGGCAGGGCTGCTAGGGTCTTTGGGTAGCACTTCTTTTATCTGTGAGAAAAGAAACCTAACACATTTCATTAATGCCTGGCAGTGTTTTGCAGATCTCATAGTTGCTTGGGCACATTCAAGCCCCCCGCCTTTTCTTGGCTGTCAGCCAAGTCTTAGCTGTGAACAGTGTCCTTGGATGGGGCCAGTGTCTTATCTTTGGACTGAGGTTGCTAGCTATAGTTTTTCAGTTAACTCGTTCTGTTCCTTTTCCTTCTCCCCTTCTTGGCTTCTTTTAACCTACAAAGGAAACTTCCACTCTTCACTCATACACCTCCTCCCAACAATGAACACATACACATTGCCATTATACAGTACTTTAGTCTTATTATTCAATGTATGCCATATACACCCTTCCAGTAAAATAACTTGATTACAGAGCTTTGGAGCAACAAGTCAGGACAAGCACACCCACTTTTGAGGAGTCCACTCAGTACAACCTCTTCTGTCCAATAGCTTTCCTCCCTCCCCAGCCCTCTGGCTAGAAATCTGAGGTAGCCAGAAGGATCCCATGTGCAATGTGGGGAGTGGGTTAACCTTTCATGTCCTTGCTTCCAAAGACTGTTGGTATGCAAATTTTAACAACAATTTTTCAATTACAACAATCTGGCCAATGAAGTTTTTTTTTCTTACTTAAGCAAATGTATTAGACTTTAGTATATCACATTTTCCTGATTTATCCAAACACTTTGTATTCCAAGTTGAATAAAACAAGTATCTGCTTGTTTTGATTTAACCCTTCTATTTAGTTTTGAACTAGACTGTCTTATGAAAATATTAAACACAACAATTGTAGCCATGAGACAAACACCACAAGACAGGACATAGAAAACAGAACACAACTCCCACTGTGCCAGTAAATGCATGGTACGCTGAATGCTGTCCAGCCGGCATCAGTCTTCTCTGATTATCTGAAAGACAAAAGAACAGAGGTCTACCCCTTCTGGGTAGTCAGTCATTGCTTAAAATATTTCCTTTATATACAAATACTCTTGTTGATTTCAGGCAAGACAGAGGAATTACCCCATATTTTCTTGTATTTGTTTCATAGGCAGCCCAGGTTTCAGTGGCTTTTACCTTATCAGTTAGATAATTTGCATTAACACAGATGCTTTCTGGCTTGCTTCTGGATCCAAAGCTATCCACAGCTTAAAGACTCTTACTTAAAAGGGACACAATTAACTTTTAACTCCTGTTTTCAAACACACAGCGATCTGAAAAAGACAACACAACCTATTGTGGCTCCCTTTGGAGTTCCAATATGATTTTAATTAAATAGCATGGTAGGTTTGCATTTCTTTACCCCTGCTACAATATATACTGCACATGTTCTGGGGAAAATGCATATTTCCTCCATAATTCAATTTCCACAACACTAGCCACATCAATTTCTACACAAGGTGTAACTGTTTCTTTTGTGCTTACAAAATCTCCATGCACCCCTAGTAAAGTGACAGCTCGACCACACAGAGCCAGGGGCACTGTCCTTCTCTCTCTTCTCCAGATCTTTTATCTGCTATTTTGTCTACCCTGCTGCAGCCACAACCTTTGGTCTTTATTTAAAACATTTTAAATCTTGTAAAGCATTAAGTCACCTTAAGAATTAAATGCTAAATACCATATTAAACAACACTAGTTTCCTGTGTCTGGCAAAAGTATTCTCAGTTTTTGCAACTTTAAAACAATACCAATTCATCTCAAACTTATAAAACACAGATCCCAGAAAAACCAATAATCTATTTGTCCCGGTGCCTGGTTTCCCAGTACCAGGCGCAAGGGAGTTAAGTAAATCGGAATGTCAAAAGATCCGGATTCGGGCCAATCAGTGCCCAGGTTTGGCCAATCCTGGGTGCACAGCTGCAACAAGCGTCTCTTCGACATTCTGTTCTGAACACCGGGTAAAGGCCATTTACTTAACATATAATCCAAAGGGCTATCCTTAGAGGGTTTTACCAGAGACCCACTCATCTGCCTGCTGACACTCTAACAGAGAATTACACAGAGAACAGAGGGAATTATGGCCTAATAGGATCCTATTAGAGGAATTTCTACTAATACTGACCGCTACAGGGGACGGGACAGAAAGATCCCAATTCGACCTCAGAGCTTCATCGCACGCAATGGCTTCCACTCTGAGGAATTACGAATGAGAGGCTCAGTTCTGTCCACACACCTAATGCCCAAATGTATAAGACAGAAATTCATTAACCGGTTAACCAGACCAGAACCAGAATCGGATAGTGTCTCCTTATCCTATTAGGACTCACCTTATCGGAACACGAACCCCAGGGGCTGCGGTGAAGTGAGGAAAAGGGCTAAGCACCCCTTCTTAGGCAACCTGGTTCGCCGCAGCCGTCCAGAGTCCAATGTCCGAGCTAGGAGGGTCCCTTCCCTTAAACATTCTTACTCACAAGGCTACCCGAGTCCTCCCTCGTGAGGCCTGCCACCTGGGCAAAACGCATGGCCCATTGGCATTTAACTATTCAATTTTCTCTTGTGGCAAACACACTGCTGTTACGGCGTATGCTGAGCACAATGGTTAAATATTGACAAGTCCCTGAAGGACCGGTACTTGCTTAGCCAGTGCTTCCTTTTCTGCCTGGAAGTCCTGTCTCAAGGCTTGCAACTTGCCCTGGGCGTAGGTTTGAGTTGCTGCCTGGTTCATGATCTATGCTCTTAATTGCTCAATTCTAGTTATCAAGTACACATCTCTTTTCTCCAACTTCTCTATTGCCCAGTCCTGCTACGACTGGGGTAGATCCATCTGACACCCTTCCCGGTCAACCGGGTCGGAGAGAGGAATGCTAAACCCCTCTCCGGGTCTCAGACTTACTGTGGCTGAGAGTGGGCACACTTTTAATCATGCAGTCCTCAACATATAACACCAACAATACCAAGCAAAGCAAACATAAAATAACAAGGGCAAAACAAATAGATGGCGTGCACCCTGTTGGGCAGAACAAACTCTTCTTAATTTTCCACCAAAACTAACAGATTTCGGTTACCAATCTATTTCTCGTGTCAGGTGATCAGGCTGACACGGCAGGATCGTTAGCGGAAGATGAAGAAAACACACCATATGACTGAATTTTAAAGCTTCATTAAAAAAATAAAACAACAACAGAGAGTGTTGGGAACACTCCCATATCACTTAAGGAAAGAAAACATTAATGCCCCCAGCCCTAAGCACTTTCATACTCACACACGTACGTCCAGACTGTCCTCGTCTGTGTATAACATCCAGAGAAGGGGGAGATGGACGGGAGATTATCCTGTATACAGCTTGTCTAGAATCTCCAACTTGCTTCCACTCTTGGGAGGGCTGTTCTTTTACACCTTGGGGTCTCCTGCGGCGTCTCTTTCAGAGATTCCAGTCCAGGCCGGCTGCCTGTGGCTTCTTCAGCGTCCCCAAACCACGCCAGCTCCAGGGTCGCAAAGGAAGACTGTTGGATCTCACTGGACAGTTAAACTTTGCTTGTGTAATCTCAATCCTGTAACTTGTATTGCCTTTGGTTTGCCTCTGTCTATATTTTTTTTCCAGAGCCAGCTGGGGCCGAAAGCAGTTTTTCTTTGTACTTGGCATGGTCTGTGTCGATTCTTGACCTTGATCGCAGACCAGCTTTTCTTTATCTAGCTAGGAGGGTGAATTTTCCAAATTAACCCGTTCCTTTCCCTCCTCGCTTTCAGCATTACCTTACTTGGGGATATAAAGAAGCCGGGGGAGTTAATAAAATGGTTTGGGTAGGGAGGCATCCGGATGCTCTAGACAAATTGCTCCCATTGTGTGTCAGAGGCTTTTTGGTGATTAAAAGCTCCTCTGAGATGTATGATCTTATCTAGATCGAAGGTACCTTCTAGTGGGCATTGTTTAGATGGATTATCACATGTGCAAAAATGCCAATTTCTAAATACCTGCAGGTTTTAGGACTATAATGTACGTACATGAAATGAGCTGGGGTTCCCTTAGGGGGTGGGAGAGACTGCGTAGACTGTCTCCCACCCATCTTCCAATCACTCACACAGGGGGGAACGCCCTGTCCGCGCTAGTGGCTCAGAAACTAAAAGGTCTCTCCCTACAGGGTACTCACACAGGAGAGACTAACGAGGATGGCCACGACCCTCCTACTCCTCCCTTCAGCAAAGAGCGTCGGCTAGTCTCAGAAAGACGGCGCCGCTTACTCTGTTGCATCCAGTGAGATGATCAGACTGTCAGTGGCTCACACAGAGAGGAAAAGGGGAGGGAAGATGGGTTCCCACACTCCTAGACCCAGGTAGCCTCCTCGCCGGACGATGCCAGGCCGAGTTAGCCTACCGTGGGTCGGATCTTCTAAAAGATCCTCTAGTTACCGGGCTTGCATTAGAGTAGTTCTGGTCACGAGTCAAAAGACTTCGCAGAATACTCTGGGCGTCTTCCGGTAACACTCAATTCACACTGGTGTACCCCCCCCCCCAAGGCCTCTATATCCACGATGCATCTATACTATGAGGCGGTAAACAACCCCTCTGAGGCGGTAAACAACCCCTCTGTCTGGACTGAACACACCTGTGTTCTTCTCTGAGGCGGTAAAACAACCCCTCTCGAGGCGGTAAAAACCCCTCAGCACTGGTGCATACTCATGCATTTCTATGCATATTTGGGGGCGGCCAAACTAACAGGTCCCCAGAATCGCATACAACTACCTTTGGGGGCGGCAAAACAATTCCCCAGAACCGCTCTGCATCTGACCTTGCTGCACAGTCAATAAGTTCAGATGGCGTGAGCCCAACAGGGACAGACGGCTCCACGGACAGTCCTCCTCTGACACCCCAATAGAGATTTCAAAAGGTCTCATACCTCTCTTGTGGTGCCATGGGGTTCGAAGGGGAACGATCCGCAGCAGCTGCCGGTGCTTCTGCGGGCGTTGCCATCCCGGACAAGCCCCCAAATTGTCGGAGAATAACAGAGTTCTCACTATTTGTTTGGGTACAGCAAGTCAGATACTTTATTTTCTCTAGCAATTGCGTAGAGGGAGAGAGCTAAACAGGTCTCTCCACAGGTAAACAATCACAGCAAGCATTTATACCTTTTGTTACAGACAATAATAAGCAAGAGCTCCATTTTGTTTATACATAGGTCATTCTGATATCTTGTTTTGCTCACTAATGTAGACTCTCAGTCTACATTCCATATTATCTACACATTATCTACACAAGGTCGCAACAACTTCTCACACAGTTCTTTCCCACTCGCCTCACACAATTCTCGCTTCTACAAATCTCGCGTTATTAGGGTTACAGTTAGCCTGACTCTTGCTAACGAACTGTCATGCATTGCATTCCCTTCCTGTCAGTTCTTTCTCTGCTTCCACAGNAAGACTGTTGGATCTCACTGGACAGTTAAACTTTGCTTGTGTAATCTCAATCCTGTAACTTGTATTGCCTTTGGTTTGCCTCTGTCTATATTTTTTTTCCAGAGCCAGCTGGGGCCGAAAGCAGTTTTTCTTTGTACTTGGCATGGTCTGTGTCGATTCTTGACCTTGAACGCAGACCAGCTTTTCTTTATCTAGCTAGGAGGGTGAATTTTCCAAATTAACCCATTCCTTTCCCTCCTCGCTTTCAGCCTTACCTTACTTGGGGATATAAAGAAGCCGAGGGAGTTAATAAAATGGTTTGGGTAGGGAGGCATCCGGATGCTATAGACAAATTGCTCCCATTGTGTGTCAGAGGCTTTTTGGTGATTAAAAGCTCCTCTGAGATGTATGATCTTATCTAGATCGAAGGTACCTTCTAGTGGGCATTGTTTAGATGGATTATCACATGTGCAAAAATGCCAATTTCTAAATACCTGCAGGTTTTAGGACTATAATGTACGTACATGAAATGAGCTGGGGTTCCCTTAGGGGGTGGGAGAGACTGCGTAGACTGTCTCCCACCCATCTTCCAATCACTCACACAGGGGGGAACGCCCTGTCCGCGCTAGTGGCTCAGAAACTAAAAGGTCTCTCCCTACAGGGTACTCACACAGGAGAGACTAACGAGGATGGCCACGACCCTCCTACACCTCCCTTCAGCAAAGAGCGTCGGCTAGTCTCAGAAAGACGGCGCCGCTTACTCTGTTGCATCCAGTGAGATGATCAGACTGTCAGTGGCTCACACAGAGAGGAAAAGGGGAGGGAAGATGGGTTCCCACACTCCTAGACCCAGGTAGCCTCCTCGCCGGACGATGCCAGGCCGAGTTAGCCTACCGTGGGTCGGATCTTCTAAAAGATCCTCTAGTTACCGGGCTTGCATTAGAGTAGTTCTGGTCACGAGTCAAAAGACTTCGCAGAATACTCTGGGCGTCTTCCGGTAACACTCAATTCACACTGGTGTACCCCCCCCCCCAAGGCCTCTATATCCACGATGCATCTATACTATGAGGCGGTAAACAACCCCTCTGAGGCGGTAAACAACCCCTCTGTCTGGACTGAACACACCTGTGTTCTTCTCTGAGGCGGTAAAACAACCCCTCTCGAGGCGGTAAAAACCCCTCAGCACTGGTGCATACTCATGCATTTCTATGCATATTTGGGGGCGGCCAAACTAACAGGTCCCCAGAATCGCATACAACTACCTTTGGGGGCGGCAAAACAATTCCCCAGAACCGCTCTGCATCTGACCTTGCTGCACAGTCAATAAGTTCAGATGGCGTGAGCCCAACAGGGACAGACGGCTCCACGGACAGTCCTCCTCTGACACCCCAATAGAGATTTCAAAAGGTCTCATACCTCTCTTGTGGTGCCATGGGGTTCGAAGGGGAACGATCCGCAGCAGCTGCCGGTGCTTCTGCGGGCGTTGCCATCCCGGACAAGCCCCCAAATTGTCGGAGAATAACAGAGTTCTCACTATTTGTTTGGGTACAGCAAGTCAGATACTTTATTTTCTCTAGCAATTGCGTAGAGGGAGAGAGCTAAACAGGTCTCTCCACAGGTAAACAATCACAGCAAGCATTTATACCTTTTGTTACAGACAATAATAAGCAAGAGCTCCATTTTGTTTATACATAGGTCATTCTGATATCTTGTTTTGCTCACTAATGTAGACTCTCAGTCTACATTCCATATTATCTACACATTATCTACACAAGGTCGCAACAACTTCTCACACAGTTCTTTCCCACTCGCCTCACACAATTCTCGCTTCTACAAATCTCGCGTTATTAGGGTTACAGTTAGCCTGACTCTTGCTAACGAACTGTCATGCATTGCATTCCCTTCCTGTCAGTTCTTTCTCTGCTTCCACAGTACTCCAGACACAGCTTAGAAAACTCCATGGCTGGGTGACCCAGGCAGTCAGGCCCCATGAGTGGCTGGACAGGGCAACTTTGCCCTGTGCAGTCCTACATATTGACTCCCTCCTCTGTGGATGCCGCCACTCCCATACCCCAGCATGCAGCAAACAGGGAAAGGAGAATGTCAGGGAAGAGGGGACACACAATGATAGGGAGTTTCTATCTTGTACATGGTCTTAGTGTTTACATTTGTTCATGCACTTTTTTTTAAGGGTTTTGTTGTGGTAAAGGCAATGTTGTACTTTTTTAGTACGTTTATAAATAAAGATTTTCATTTTATCACAAAAGTTAATTGCTATCACTGCATCTCATCATATAATGTGTATTACAAACAATAAAGGTAAACATGATCAGGGACAATAGGAATTAGTAAGAAAACACTGTTCATCAATACAGTTATCTACATCAGTCCATACTTTAATCCCTTCCTTACATCATTCCATACTGTGAATCACACACACACACACCCCTCACACACACACGGTAAGTGGTCTTGTCATTCATAAGTGCATTGCATGGCAATCAACCTCCCACTGGTCCATAAGCACTGAACCCCCTGCTCCCAGAAGCAATCAGCGCCTCCTCCCGCACAAGCACATTCATAAAGGTAAAATTCCCCCTCTTCCACTGGGCCATGCAAGTAAATAATGTGGGAGCACAAAGCACCCCTGACTTCTATTGGCCAGGTGCATCCAGCTCTAGCTATGGAAGGTGCACGTTCTGGCTGACGGTACCGACTCAGTGGCCTCTTCCTATCATAGGTCCATTCGGGGGAAAATGGCTTATCTCTGGCGTCACAAAGATTGTGAAGAGCACAGCAGGCCACAGTAATGCAGACAGCATTGAAGACACTGGAATCCAAATGAGACTGCAGACATCTCCAACAGGATTTCAATCTGCCAAAAGCACATTCAGCAACCATTCTACACCTGCTGAGGGTGAAATTAAACTTTCTTTTGCCAGGGCCTCTGATATCAGGGTATGGTTTCATAAGCCAAGGCAAAACCGGGTGTGCGAGGTACCCCAGGATAACAGTGGGGACTGTAACTCCATTTATGACTATGCCATTTGGTGGAAATAGTGTCCCACTCTGTCCAGGAATGTAGACTTACGACTGGAAAAAACCCTGGAATCATGAATTTTTCCAGCACAGCCCATGCTGACTGTAGACGTGCCCTTCATTGCTCGCAGTACAAATTCACTGGAGACCACTCTTTCACACACCAGTGCCCTTTTATTTCCCTGTATTTTCCCACCACCACGTATATACAGCTTTTTACAGTTAACTATCAGTCAGGTAGCCCCTTAGGGAACAGCTTGCTCTTACAGCTACCTGGGAGCAACAGGACTTCACTCCTCACTTTCCTGTTCCTCCCCTCCTACTTCCTTCCTGCTAGCTTTATAGGCCTCCCTCCATCAAGCTCACAGGTGTCTCTCTTTTAGGGCTTTAATCAGCCACAGCCTGTCAGCTCCAATCACTTCCCCTTACTGGGAGCTGAGCTAGCAGGCTCTGAGCTAACAGGGGCTGAGTCAGTGCCTTTTGGCCAGCACCCTGTTACACTGACATTCATAAATCAACCTCTGTGATTGACAAGGACCTGCATAACCATGGAGTAGCACCTCTTGTGGTTTATACAGGGATGCTGGACATTTTTTTTTATAGTGGAGGTGCTGAGAGCCATTGAACCAAACTGTAAAGCCTGTATATGATGGAAACCACTTTAACCAGGGGGTGCGGCCGCATCCCCAGCATCCATAGTTCCAGCACCTATGGGTTTATATACTCATGTGCTCCTTGAGGAGGGCAAACTATGGTCATATGAGTCCCCTCAATGGCCCTGGCACAGTTTGGAAACCCATTCTCCCAAAGCCAGCAGTTACTTCAGGTATATCTTTTATACCCATCACTTTGGAGAAAACCCTGATTGTCTCATAAACTGCCACCACCACTTTCCCCAAAGTTGATTTTCCAGCACCCAACTGGTTGGCAGCAGACCTGTAGCAGTCTGGGGTAGCCAGCTTGAAGACAGTTATAGCAATCTACTTCTGGACAGGCAAGGGTACCCTCATCTGTGTGTCTTTACATTGGAGAGTCCAGGCAAGCTGCTCAGAAAGCTCCAGAATTGTAGCTTTCTTCATGAAAAAGTTATGGTCCCACTGCCGGTCATCCCAGGTCTACAAGACAATGGGGTTCCACCAGACTGTGCTTGTGGCCCTGCTCCAGAAGTGCTGGTCTATATAGTGTCATGGGCAGCATCAGTCAGCTTGAGTCTGCCATGTCTGGGTCCTCCTCCTCTTCTTTCTCTTTCTCCTTGTGGCGGTGCTAGTACCTCGTCGCCCCTTAGGTCAGGGGGGCGGAAGGTAGCATAGCCTCTCTATGCCCAAGACCGTGTTCTAAACCCTTCCATAGTTTGCACAGGGTGGCCCAATGGCCTGAGTCCATCTACTTCCCCTTGCCAATTGGGGTAGTGCAGCCTAGCGGCCGGAGTCCATACAATGCGCTCCTAGGGCAGTGCGGCCCAATGGCCAGAGTCCACCTAATTCCTCTTCCCTAGTGGGGGCCTCACAAAGGAGGGTGGCCCAGGTAGGGGAACCTGGACCCGCCCACTCCACCGGGTCCCAACCCAGGGCCCTGTTAGCGGCGAGTTCTCCTCACCAGTGGTCCGGCGGGGATCCTTTAGAAACACGTTGGCCTGAACGGTCTCAGCACAGTTCCCCTTTAAGAACGCCCTGGGTCACTTCCTACCATATTCTCAGATTCAGCCAGGTCCGCGGTGTCCTCGGCTTCCCCTCTGCAACGTGGCTGGGCATGTCTGGCCTCTGCGTCTTGGGGTGCGAGCCTCTCTTCTGCTGGAGAGAGTGATGAGCCTCCTTCCCCTCCGGCGGTCTGCCCTGACTGAGCAGCTCTGCAGGCTTTTATACCTGACTTCCAGGTGGAGCATGCCCGGCAGAGCCTCAGGGGCATGGCTTCCTCTACTAGGAGGGAAGGATTAACCCCCGCAGTACCAATGCGGAGCCGATCTGACCCGTCACACTCCTCCTTTGAGGGGACAGAAAATGCCACAGAAATGTCCACTAGTCTCATTGAAATTCTTCCTATTTCCTGAAACAGGAGTAAAAGTGCAAGCAAGAGAAGTAATTCAAAAGCTGGCTCCTCCATGTTGCTGGTTCCAGTAGCTGGCAGTACACAGACCAAAATGACAGCTTGGCAGGATGTGTTGGTGGGTATTCAAACTCCCTGTAATGTGCAGGCTTGACAATCAAGTTCTCCCACGATGCACCATGGTCAAAGGGCCACATTTCAAGAGGGGGCTAGGGAGTCTGAGTTGGTCTAGAATCATAGAATCATAGAATATCAGGGTTGGAAGGGACCTCAGGAGGTCATCTTGTCCAACCCCCTGCTCAAAGCAGGACCAATCCCCAACTAAATCATCCCAGCCAGGGCTTTGTCAAGCCTGACCTTAAAAACCTCTAAGGAAGGAGATTCCACCACCTCCCTAGGTAACCCATTCCAGTGCTTCACCACCCTCCTAGTGAAAAAGTTTTTCCTAATATCCAATCTAAACCTCCCCCACTGCAACTTGAGACCATTACTCCTTGTTCTGTCATCTGGTACCACTGAGAACAGTCTAGATCCATCCTCTTTGGAACCCCCTTTCAGGTAGTTGAAAGCAGCTATCAAATCCCCCCTCATTCTTCTCTTCTGCAGACTAAACAATCCCAGTTCCCTCAGCCTCTCCTCATAAGTCATGTGCTCCAGCCCCCTAATCATTTTTGTTGCCCTCCGCTGGACTCTTTCCAATTTTTCCACATCCTTCTTGTAGTGTGGGGCCCAAAACTGGACACAGTACTCCAGATGAGGCCTCACCAATGCCGAATAGAGGGGAATGATCATGTCCCTCGATCTGCTGGCAATGCCCCTACTTATACAGCCCAAAATGCCGTTAGCCTTCTTGGCAACAAGGGCACACTGCTGACTCATATCCAGACTTGGACTTGGATCTTCATGCTGCAGTGTGGACACCAGAGCCCCAGGCTCAAGCCCGGGTTAGAAAATTCTTTATGTAGGGTTAACAATCAGTGTAGGTCAAGCCCTGGGTTCTCTAACCCAGGGTCAGCTGACTTTAGTCCCACTAACCTTGGGTTTACATTGCAGTGTAGACATACCCATTGTGACTATGCTAGAGCTCCCATGGAGCCCCATGAATTCCATTTTATAACTGGGAAATATACAGATTTTGTCACTGAAATATGTGCTCGTGAGACATGAGCATTGAAACAGCATCCAAAAAAATCTCTTTACAATTAGCAGAGCAAAAGTGTTCATTATCATGATTCTATTTGATAAAGACATGGAATAAGCTACCTAAGGACTGAAAAATACTACAAAAAATGACATTAAGAAATGAAAATAATCTCTTCAAGGATATATCAAACACACAGCAAAGAAGTGTGACAACCTCCTCCCCCCCCGCGCCCCCCCCCCACACACACAAAACAATGGATGAATAAATGCATGCAAATCTCCAAGGAAATCCAGGATATATTATGAGAACAATTTATTTACAGGCCACTTTACATGAATAAGATATAGCCAGAAATCTCTTTATTTGTCTTTCAAAAATCTGATGGTAACAAAACAATAAAATGAAGTATGCACATGATAGCCCAATTGTTTAGAAGTGCAAAATCTCTTAAAGCAATCTGTGCATTTAAAAGAGAAAGAAATAACAATATTTCCAAGCATTAGGGTATTATTCTTTTTTATTTTTGCACACAACTAATCACTCTAACCCAGGGGACCCCCTTCTGACAACAAAAATTACTACACAACCCCAGGAGATGGGACCAAAGCCTGAACCAAAGCCCAATTCCCTCCTCCCAGGTGGGGGTCCCTAGCCAAAGCCTGAGCCCCACTGCCCGGGCAGGGAGATCAAAGCTGAAGCACAAGGACTTCAGCCCCAGCAGGGAGCCTGTAACCTGAGCCCCGCTGCCCAGGGCTGAAGCCCTCAGGCTTTGGCCCCGAGTGGTGGGGCTTGGGTTTTAGCTTCAGCCCCAGGCAGTGGGTCTTGGGCTTTGGCTCTGGCCTTGGGCCCCAGCAAGTCTACGCCATCCCAGCTTTGGGGTCCCAACACTCAGTTTCAGAACCTGACACCTGAAAATTTTTTTAATAGATACAACATTCTTGAAGAAAATTTTTGTCAACTTCAAGAATAATTCTGCATTTTGTTGAAGAAGCATTATATGTAAGAATGGAAGAATTAGAATTTTATTGATGAATGTCAGTAAACATTGATTTCACCGTACATACACAAACCGATGAAAAAACATTTCCGTTGATACTAATAAAAATGTACAGATGGGCAAAGAAATAAAATGCTGCTTGAGAATTTATTAGAATCAAAATCTAGTGATTTAGACTTCTGAATTAGGCTTGTTAGAAATGGACTAACAAATCAGTGATAAAAACGGGTAAGAATAGTTGATTTAGGGATATTTTTGTAATGTGATGTTGACAATTTGTGTTTTAACAGTTTATAAAATTTTAACTTTTTAAATTTCAACATCTACTGTCATTAAATAATTGTCTGACTCCCCAGAATTTCCCACAACTGTGAAAATCTAAATAGCTAAAAACTTAAAAATGCTTAAAAATTAACATTGATATTATTGGTTGAAATTATACCAAAAAACACTAATTCTGCCAAGCCTAAATATACAGTAAACCAAAGTCTAATTTCAATGATATTTTGCTAAACGTAGTTTGTGATTATGCATTCACATCAGTTCCATATTAATAGATTATGTGAATTTTATAGCTGTTTCCTTTTTCACTATAATGGAGTAGAAGTAGTCCCTCCTTATTTAAGGTTTCCATTGTGTTTCCACTATAAACTTAATTCTGTCCCATGTGCAAAATCTACATAAATTGGCCTTGAAATCAGTAGCCTTAGTCTGAAGTCAGTATAGGTGCTTTCCCCTCTTCTAAATCTAAATTTAATTTGATAAATAATTAATGAATTAATTAATTAATGAACCCTAAAATTAGATGCATTCTCCGAAGTTCAAAAAGTCTTCAGATTTTTTTGCCACAATGTAGAAAAGAAAAAGAGGAAGAAAAGGAAAGATAAAACTACTTTTATTGGAGTCTCCTAGGTAAGATTTAATGCACAGGACCAAAAGACTGATTGTTTGCAATCAAATCTGAAAAAATATTTACTTGTTAAATAGGAATGACATCGTGGCTGATCAGCTCTGACAAGCTTAATAAGGAGTGCCAAATGACCGGTGGAGATTTAAGTGTGCATTTTTTTAAAAAGGGAGTAAATCTCTAGCCCTTTTCCTTGCAGAGACAGAGTTAAAAATGCAAGTCAAATATTGGCTTGTCAATGGAAAAAAGGAGACTTTTTCAGCAAAATTGAAGATAATCAAATGAGATGCTTGTACATTGAGATGATGATAATCAGATGAGATGATTGTAAATTGTAGTGGTGTTCACCTGTTACAAATGTCTTCTAACTTTCTCCCAGATATCTTAGCTGGAGAAGTGTGAGAGAAAGTTAAAATTAACTTAAATGCATTCATCTGTTAGATGGAGGAGTGCCTCCTTGCCCTGGTGCACCCTGCCAAAAGCCCTGTTCTCTAAAATCTCAATCTCATCCTCCACACACCTGCACAACTCCTAAGATCTATAGGAAGCAAACCATGATCCTGTAGACACCAGGTGGTCTTCCAGGGAAGGGCTAAAGATCAGGAGGCTTGGGAGATGAGGCCAGCATGCCCACATTTCCTGTGGGGTTCTTGAAGTCTGCAGAGAGGACAATCGCCCAGGACTAAGGAAGGGCAATGTTTATCAGGGACTACCTTTTATCCCCGTCTGCTCCTCCCTCCCCTCCATGAACCTTATGAGGATTGTTAGTCTAGCATTCTGGCCATCAGGGGCCTGACAAGCTTATGTAGGTTCCCAAAGTTGAGTTTCCAGAATGTAATAACATAAATATTAAGAAAGGTCATTTTAAGACTAAATTCTTACTTCAAGGCCACAGTAGTAAAAAAAAAAGGCCACCCTACTTCTAATTATTCTTATGTGAATAGGGAAGGAGCTGTAATGTATGTCGTAGCTGGCTTTCCCCCTACCCCTACTCCTACTCCTACCCCTTAAGGCTAAATCCCTTTTCTACCACCCTGGTTTAATGGCCCTAGTGCCTGACCTGTCTTCTTTCCATCTCTGATCAACTCCTATTTTCTCTTGTATGTGAACTGAAGGTGCAGTAAGCCAGAGAAATGAAAACATCTCATCTTAAAGCTGAAGAACCAATTTATAATTTGTGAAATGTTACCAGGTAATACCTCAGATGCTTAAAAAGCAGGCATACATTTTGACAAGAAAATAAATACTTGGATTATGATTAGCCCTCAACAGTGAGAGGGCTTGTTTTCTGCACCTACATAAATCAAGGTGACAAAGCTGTGCCAGCAAGATACATTATTTACTAAGAAAAATTACCTGGTCTTTACAAATTATGAAGACCATTCCAAAAGGATGTAAGTTTGTGAAAGGCTATTTCTCCCTGTCATTTTATGGAAAATTTGGGGAATATGGTTTTTCTAAGTCATTTACATGAAATGAGAATTTTCAACATGCTGTAGAATTTCTTGCTGTTTGATGAGACAGCCGTCTAGTATGTACTGGAGATAGCTACAAGAACACATGAGCACAAAGAATGATAGAGAATGAATACACTAATCTATAGAGGTAAATCTCAGAAAATGAAAGAAGATAAACTTTTTTCTCAGTATATTACCCCAAACACAACTACTAATCTAGCAGCAGCTTCTGCTACAATAGCGATTAAGGAAATTATCTTTGATTGTACGTCTTAGATAAATAATATACCTTTGCTCTTTAGCAAAAGCAACAATGTTGCATTAAATTATAGACAATATTTTACATTTAATCACTTTTATCAAACATCTTTTCTTCCCCTCTATACAATGCCTGAAGTTCATTTTTAAAGATAAATCAGTAATGTTAAAAGTGCACAGCTATGGTACAAGCAAGTCGCAAGAAGAATACAGAGCTCACTGGACTGTTAATGTTTATTTTCAATAAGTCTTAGAACAATGGGGAAGGTCCAGAAGACTGGAACAAAATTAATATTGTGCCAATATTTAAAAAGGGTAAATGGGATGACCTGGGTAACTATCGGCCTGCAAACCTGCCATCGATCCTAGGCAAGATAATAGAGTGGCTGATACAGGACTCGATTAAAAAAGAATTAAAGGAGAGTAATATAATTAATTCAAATGAACATGGGCTTATGGAAAATAGATCCTGTCAAACTATCTTGATGTATTTTTAGATGAAATTAAATGTTTGATTGATAAAGGTAATAGTGTTCATGTAACATTCTTAGACTTCTGTAAGGTATTTGACTTGGTTGTGCATGACATGTTCATTAAAAAAATAGAATGATATAAAATGAACACTGCACACATTCAATGGATTAAAAACTGGCTAACTGATAGGTCTCCAAATGTAATTGTAAACTGGGAATCACCACTATGTGTGTTTTCAGTGGGGTCCCACGAAGATCGGTTGTTGGCCATATACCATTTAAAATGTTTATCAATGACCAAGAGGAAAACATAAAATCGTCACTGACACAAAAATTTGGGGAGTGGTAAATAATGAAGAGGACAAGTCACTGATTTAGAGTGATCTGGTTCACTTGGTAAACTGCGCACAAGCAAACAATGTGTGTTTTCATACGGCCAAACATAAATGTATACCTTTAGGAACAAAGAATGTAGGTCATGCTTACAGGATGGTAGACTCTACCCTGAAAAGCAAGAGCTGCCAGTATGGCACTGTCCAAAAGAGCTAATGTGATTCTGGGATGCATAAACAGGGTAATCTTGAGTAGGAGTGGAGAGGTTATTTTACCTCTATATTTGGCACTGGTCTGACTGCTGCTGGAATACTGTGTCCAGTTCTGGTGTCCAAAATTTAAGAAGGAGGTTGATAAATTAGACAGGGTTCACAGAAAAGCCACGAGAATGATCAGAGGAGTAGAAAACTGGCCTTATAGTGATGGACTCAAGGGGCTCAAAGAGAAGGTTAAGGGGTGACTTGATTATACTCTATAGGTATCTACGTGGGGAACAAAACATTTAATAATGGATTCTTCAATCCAGCAGAGAAAGGTATACCACATCCAATGGCTGGAAGTTGAAGCTAGACAAATTCAGACAGGAAATAAGGCATACATTTTTTAATGCTGAGCGTAATTAACCATTGGAACAATTTACCAAGGGTCATGATAGATTCTTCATCATTCAGTATTTTTCAATCAAGACTGAATGTTTCTCTAAAAGCTATGCTCTAGGAATTATTTGGAAGTTTGATGGCCCATGCTTTACAGTATGGCAGACTAGATGATCATAGTTGTTCCTTCTGGTCTTTGAAATTATAAATCCTTCAATAGCATCTCATGTCACAGTTCAGGGCAACTGCACCTGTCTTCCCTCTCTGTGGTCTAGCAAAGGTACCACTCTCTTTTAGGTTTCTGGCTCCCCAGCTGTCACCTTTCTCTCTCCCTTCTGATCGGGGGTTTTCCAGGCTGCATAGTTCCCTGCCTATACTGTGAGCTCCCTAGCAAGTCAGACTGCCTCAGCAGGCCAGTGTCTATACTTATAGACCCTGGAGAGAAAGCAAACAGAATAATTGCCCACAGTTAGAAGCTACCACACAACCCTTTCCAAGCAAGCACATTTATTCTTAAGGTGAAAGCATTACAGAGAAATCATTACAACAATAAAAGAGCCTACACACCTGCTAATAAGTTTACCAGATATCACCCCCAACACCAACAAGAGCTTTGGCAGGTGAACAGCCCTTGAAACCCCACCAAGAGGTTTGCTCTATGGTTACAAGTTCATAACAGCTGTTAGCTCAGAACAAGCACACCCATGAATCTGCGAGCCCCTCCTTTATGCACTTTGGTCCTTTCATCTTGGGCCCCTCGGAACAGGTAATCAGCAGACAATAGCCCTCTCCTCAGGGCATAGCTTCAAAGGTCCGTGTTCGCATATCACTAGAGGCCGGGGTGGGGAGGGGAATTTACATTCATCATCCCCTAGATATTTCCCAAGAAATCTAGTTCATTCTTGTCTTCTCCATTGTTCAATATAGTGCTCTGATCATCCAGGCCCACAATAATACATAACCTTTGCACTTAATACAATGGACTCCAAAGATATATAAACTTAATTCAGTAATTTCTCCCAAAGATATTGCAGGAAATTGCCATATCTGTCACACCTACAATATGCTTTTACAATCTTTTCTGTTAGATTAGTGCTTATGAAAGTTGCTGGATTGACAGCTCTAGAAACTCAAATCCTCTGTATTCACAACAGGAATAGTATGGACACTGGCATTCCTCAGAAATAAATCAGGTCCAAACCCAGTACTTCAAGGATAAATTCTGCTCTCACTAAACCAGTTTAAATCCAGAGTTAAATCCATCTTGAGGAGACATACCCATGCTAGATGTGATTGTAGTGCACTAAAAATAGTGTAGCCATGTTGTGTGTGTGTCAATTTTTTCAAAGAAGTGTAGGTAAAAGTGGGTATTGGGGTATCTGAAGGGCTAATAAGAATCCACTTCATTGACTCTTTGGTTCTCTATGTCCAAGTTTGATAGATTTAACTGAAATGATTTATTCTGCAAACATCAACATAGGGCGTGAAAGAACACCAGGAATGCTCAGCTATTGGGTAGGTCACAATGCATCTCACCAAAATACTAGCAGAGTAAATTGTGTTTGGCATATATGTACATGTGTACAGGGTCAGATAAACACATAGGAAAACTAGCACATGCCAAGGATCCAGATTTGTGTGTGTATCAAGGGGCCCAAAATATGTGTTTTTTCTTTTAAACCACATTGGCTTTGCATGTGATCTGAAAGAACTTCACTCATGTGAGTGCGTGCTGTTGTGACTTGGCGCACAGGGTCGCAATGCCACTCACTCAAGTGAGTGAAGTTCTTTCAGTTCTTGTGCAAATACACACCAGTGGATGAGTGAGTAGAGATAGTCTTCTCACACTGCTGAGACTCATTTTGCCATTTCCAACAGAACTAAGAAGAGAGAGGAGGGCACTGGGCAAAGAAACTTCTTCCTTCTCCAGCAAGGTAGAGGCCCAGAAGTGTGCATTTGCCTAGAGCCCAGTGATGGGTTAATCCAGCCCTACTTTCATAATGCCACCTGAAACCAAATGAGGTCTTGTGTTTTGATACAAGCCTGAAACAGAGGCTGCTTTATTAACCCTTTTAGTAAGCCTCTTGGGTTTTATCAGAAACCAAGCAAAATGTGGTGGTTTCAGCTTTTTGACTCATTCAAATCACAAAACTCAAACTACTATACAGAAAATAATATTTACAGTTTAAAACAAATACCCCACTTTTCTAATGTCATGTTATCACTGAAAAAAGCTCCATGCTAATGTAAATTAGACTATGGAGTAGGAATAGTTTTAAAAATTAATTGCTCTAACTTGTGTAGAACTTCTGGATAATACTGGATTGGAGCTGCTTCTGTCATGGCAATGTTACCAGTTCAGGCATAGTGTAAAGTTAATAGTGGCCACAAGGTTGCATCAATGCTACCACTACTGTATTGGGTCACCAGAAATATGGTGGTAGCTTTAGCTATTTTAACACAGTCTTATTAATTTTCTGATGACAATAGCTTGTCCTCATCAGAATGTCTTTTCAACAAGCGATACAGATAAAGATATTTTTGTAAAAATAAAAGGATGTGTAGTGACACAAATATTGAAAATGTATCTGTTTTTAATCCTGCAATGTAACGTTTAGGAACTAATATGATTTCAGCATTCCATATCAATTTACATACTGCTACATTCAAGAAGGACTCAGCGATAATTCAAATGAATTAAAAAAGGAAAACTCAAGTGCCAATAGGGTGTTCAACTGATTGAACTGTAAATCTGGATTACTGAAAATTGCAACCTTCCATATGAGTATAGGGGCATCCTGCCCCTAACTGGCTTTTGATGGATTTGATACTGAATGATTCATTTAATGCTTTTTTTTTCTGCTTTATTCTTCAGTTGTTGAACCAGTGGCACTACTGTCACTTTAGGAGCACTACATTTAAGTACCTTTATGGTATATCCCAACCACCAGAATGAATAGCTTGCAATAAATAATCATACATAGAACAATGTAAACAGAATGTTAGCACTTGTGAAAAGTGCCACATTAACATAGTCAGAAACCAAAGTCCAGAAGAGGTACTGTAATAGCAGTGGCTGCATGTAAGCTCCTCTACACTGCTGCCTGCTCATGCACTTTAACCCTGTTCTGGAGAGACCACCTGTAATGCTGAAAGTTGTTCATTCTCCGTGTCTAGACAGTCCGATTTTGATGTTTTGTGATCTAAACAGTCATCAACTAGGAAGTGAAGTGAAACTCCCAATTCATTTCACTTTGGCCTGGCTACACTACGAGTTTAGGTCGAATTTAGCAGCGTTAAATCAAATTAACCCCTGCAACAGTCCACACAACGAAGCCATTTACTTCGACATAAAGGGCTCTTAAAATTGATTTCTGTACTCCTCTCCGACGAGGGGAGTAGCGCTGAAATCGACATTGCTGGTTCGAATTAGGGTTAGTGTGGATAAAATTCTACGGTATTGGCGTCCGGGAGCTATCCCACAGTGCACCATTGTGATCGCTCTGGACAGCAATCTGAACTCAGATGCACTGGCCAGGTAGACAGGAAAAGCCCCGCGAACTTTTGAATTTCATTTCCTGTTTGCCCAGCATGGACAGCACAGGTGACCACGCAGAGCTCATCAGCACAGGTAACCATGTAGTCCGAGAATCAAAAAAGAGCACCAGCATGGACCGTACGGAAGGTACTGGATCTGATCGCTATATGGGGAGAGGATTCCGTGCTAGGAGAACTACGTTCCAAAAGATGAAATGCCAAAACATTTGAAAAAATCTCCAAGGGCATGATGGAGAGAGGCCACAATAGGGACTCACTACAGTGCCACGTGAAAGTTAAGGAGCTCAGACACGCGTACCAGAAAACCAAAGAAGCAAACGGAAGGTCCAGTGCAGAGCCGCAGACATGCTGCTTCTACATGGAGCTGCATGCAATTCTAGGTGGGGCCAACACCACTAACCCACCCCTGACCATGGATTCCTATGAGGGGTTACTCTCAGCCATGCCTGAGTATTCTGCGGACGGGGAAGATGAGGAGGAGGAGGAGGAGGAGGACGAGGTTGAGGAGAGCACACAGCACTCCGTTCTCCCCAACAGCCAGGATCTTTTTCTCACCCTGACTGAAGTACCCTCCAAACCCTCCCAAGGCGGTAGCCCAGACCCCATGGAAAGGACCTCTGGTGAGTGTACCTTTGTAAATATAAAACATGGTTTAAAAGCAAGCGTTTTTAATTATTAATTTGCCCTGAGGACTTGGGATGCATTCGCGGCCAGTACAGCTACTGGAAAAGTCTGTTAATGTGTCTGGGGATAGAGCGGAAATCCTCCAGGGACATCTCCAGGAAGCTCTCCTGGAGGTACTCCAAAAGCCTTTGCAGAAGGTTTCTGGGCAGTGCAGCCTTATTCTGTCCTCCATAGTAGGACACTTGACCATGCCATGCTAGTAGCAAGTAATCTGGTATCATTGCATGACAAAGCCTGGCAGCGTATGGTCCCGGTGTTTGCTGGCATTCAAGCAACATCCGTTCTTTATCTCGCCCTGTTATCCTCAGGAGAGTGATATCGTTCATGGTAACCTGGTTGAAATACGGGAATGTAATTAAGGGGACAGAGGTGGCCCCGTTCCTACTGGGCTGTTTGCCTGTGGCTGAAAAGAAATCCTTCCCTGCAGTTAGCCAAGTGGTGGTGGTAGGGGGGAAGGCATTGCCGCTGAGCTTTTCACGTTTGGCTAGCAGGGATCTTCCCTGATACCAGCCACGTGGTGGGCGGAGGGGTAAAGCGATCATCCCACAGAATTGGAAGGGGGGGGGTAGTTTGGTTTCTGCAGGGATCTTCCCTGATACCAGCCACGCGGTGGGGGAGGGGTAAAGTGATCATCCCAGAGAATTGGATGGGTGGTGGAGGAGTTTAGTTTGGTTTCTGCTCCTGCACGTTAACAGGAAAACCACAGCACTCAACGGGCTTTGCTTGGTATGGGAAAGGAGGGCGCTGCTTTTTATTAAGGTTGCAGAAGCTGAAAGACAATGGCTTACCATGGCTGCATGCAAGCCAAATTCTGTGCCCGGCCCTGCGTCTGTGATCTGTAACACCAAAGCCGCAGGCACTCAATATAAAATGCAAAATGCGACCTTGTACCGAAATCACATGTGCTTTGTAATGTGAATAGTGTTGTTCACCGTGAAAGAGTATAAGCATTGTTCTGTAAAATGTATCTTTTAAAATACTTCTCTCCCTTTTTTCCCTCCCTCCCGCAGCTGCAAATTTTTCAAGTGTCTCTCCTCCATCCCGAAGGCTATCTTAGATAAGGCGGTGAAAAAAACGCACGCGAGATGAAATGTTCTCGGAAATCCTGCAATCGACCCGCGATGAAAGAGCTCATCTGAATGAGTGGAAGAACACGGTATCAAAGTACAGGAAAGATGCCAGTGAATGTGAGGACAGGAGGGACCAACGTGAGGACAGGAGGGACGAACGTGAAGAGAGGAGGGATGCTCGAGATGAGAGGTGGCAGCAGGAAGATCAGAGGAGGCAGGATGCAACGCTGGGGCTGCTGCGTGAGCAAACGGACATGCTCCGGCGTCTGGTGGAGCTTCAGGAATGGCAGCAGGATCACAGAGTGCCACTGCAGCCCCTGTATAACCGCCCTCCCCGCTCCCCAAGTTCCGTAGCCTCCTCACCCAGACGCCCAAGAATGCAGGGGGGGGGAGGCTCCGTGCACCCTGCCACTCCACCCCAGTGGACAGCCCAAGCAAAAGGCTGTTATTATTTTGAACTTTTGAAGTGGCCTTTTCCTTCCCTCCTATCCTCCTCCCAAACCCCACCCAGGCTACCTTCTCAGTTCTCTCCCTATGTTTATAATCAATTATTAAAGAATACATGATTTTTAAACGATAGTGACTTTATTTCCTTTGAAAGCAAGCTGTGATCGAAGGGGGGAGGGTGGGTGGCTTACAGGGAATGAGTCAATCAAGGGGGCGGTTTTTCATCAAGGAGAAACAAACAGAACTTTCACACCGTAGCCTGGCCAGTCATGAAACTGGTTTTCAAAGCTTCTCTGATACGCACCGCTTCCTGGTGTGCTCTTCTAATTGCCCTGGTGTCTGGCTGCGCGTAATCAGCGGCCAGGCAATTTGCCTCAACCTCCCACCCCACCATAAATGTCTCCCCCTTACTCTCACAGAGATTGTGGAGCACACAGCAAGCAGCAATAACAATGGGAATATTGGTTTGGCTGAGGTCTGAGCGAGTCAGTAACGTGCGCCAGCGTACCTTTAAACGTCCAACGGCACATTCTACCACCATTCTGCACTTGCTCAGCCTATAGATGAACAGGTCCTGACTACTGTCCAGGCTGCCTGTGTATGGCTTCATGAGCCATGGCATTAAGGGCTAGGCTGGGTCCCCAAGGATAACTATAGGCATCTCAACATTCCCAATGGTTATTTTCTGGTCTGGGAAGTAAATCCCTTGCTGCAGCCGTTTAAACAGACAGGTGTTCCTGAAGATGCGAGCGTCATGAACCCTTCCCGGCCATCCCAAGTTGATGTTGGTGAAACGTCCCTTGTGATCCACCATTGCTTGCAGCACCATTGAAAAGTACTCCTTGCAGTTTATGTGCTGGCTGCCCTGGTGCTCCAGTGCCAAGATAGGGATATGGGTTCCATCGATCGCCCCACCACAGTTAGGGAATCCCATTGCAGCAAAGCCATCTACTATGACCTGCACATTTCCCAGAGTCACTAACTTTGGTAGCAGCAGCTCAGGGATTGCTTTGGCTACTTGCATCACAGCAGCCCCCACAGCAGATTTGCCCACTCCAAATTGATTACCGACTGACCGGTAGCTGTCTGGTGTTGCAAGCTTCCACAGGGCTATGGCCACTCGCTTCTCAACTGTGAGGGCTGCTCTCATCTTGGTATTCTGGCGCTTCAGGGCAGGGGAAAGCAAGTCATAAAGTTCCATGAAAGTGCCCTTACGCATGCGAAAGTTTCGCAGCCACTGGGAATCGTCCCACACCTGCAACACTATGCGGTCCCACCAGTCTGTGCTTGTTTCCCAGAATCGGCGTTTCACGGCTAGAACCTGCCCCATTAACAACATGATCTCCAAAGCGCCAGGGCCCATGGTTTGAGAGAATTCTGTGTCCATGTCCTCATCACTCTCGTTGCTGCGCTGCCGTCGCCGCCTCCTCCTCGCCTGGTTTTGCAGGTTCTGGTTCAGCATAAACTGCACGATAATGCGCGAGGTGTTTACAATGTTCATGACTGCTGTCTTGAGCTGAGCGGGATCCATGCTTGCCGTGGTATGGCGTCTGCACAGTTCACCCAGGAAAAAAGGTGTGAAATGGTTGTCTGCCGTTGCTTTCATGGAGGGGAAAGCAAGTCAGGGATTACCCTGAACCACTCGCAACAATGTTTTTTGCCCCATCAGGCATTGGGATCTCAACCCATAATTCCAATGGGTGGGGGAGACTGCGGGAACTATGGGATAGCTACCCACAGTGCAACACTCCGGAAGTCAACGCTAGCCTCGGTACATGGACGCGCACCACCGAATTAATGTGCTTAGTGTGGCCGCATGCACTTGACTTTATACAATCTGTTGCCAAAAATCGAATTCTGTAAATTCGGAGTAATCCCATAGTGTAGACATACCCTTAGGTAACCCAACAGCCCTCAGATGGTATATCCCATAACTGTTTTACCAGGAGTGTTCGGAGAAAGTTGGTACTGAACACTATCTGAGGCAAGATACTGGACTAGAAAGACCACTAGTCTAACATACTATGGCAATTCCAATGTTCCTAATTTTTGTTTACTAATGATCTGTGCTGAATTTAAATGGACTCCTACAGGTAAAAGACTCCATATCGTATCACATATCCCTGATCCATCCAGGCCCCTATACAAGTTGTTTCACATGCTGTCTTTTAGTACACTGGCAGGTTATACTCCTACATAATGGTGTTTGAGACACTGATTATACCAACACATTTTCAGTAACAGAGAAGAAAACTGAAGTTGTGATCTGATTTCCAGGATCAGTTTCTGACTTCCATTACAGTACTTGGGAACTGAGGGCAACATTGCGCTCTTAGGAGGAGAAAGAGGCAGGATGATACAGTGGCTAGGATGCTAGGCTAGAATATGGGAGAACCAGGTTTAATTCCTTTCTCAGCCATGGACTAGAGCCTTTCTTCTGATCTGTAAACTGGAGAGGATAGTACTTCCCTACCTCACAGGGGTATTGTTACAAAAAAAAAACATTAAAAACTGTGAGATGCTTAGATACTATCATGATGGAGGCCTTATCGGTACCATACACAGCTAGGGCCCAGTTCTACAATTCTTAATTGCAAAGGGAGTTCTTGAAACAATAGGGAGTACTCTGCATGAGAAAGGTTTGGAGAATTATGTCCTACAGTATGGATAAAATAGTTAATAGACACTAAATTCATCATGTATCCCTTTGGTATTTTAAGCAGATTTGAACTCTGCTGGACCCATGTGATATACTCTCTCCTTTCCAGATAAAGCATTCCATATTGTTATTATATTGGTTACAAAATAATTTTTCTAGTTTGCGTTTATAAAATGTTCAAAAGTTTTACCTTCACTTCAGAGTACGTTTTTCTCTTTAGCTACCTTCTTTCACCAACACAGATTAATTTTATCACTTAAATTCTTTCCAAGTGGCATAAATCATTTCAGTTTTTAGTGTTCTCTCTCAGAAGACATAACGTTCCACACCTTACTTTGCTTCCTGAGAATAAACCTCATAATCCATTTGACTAATCCAAATCACATTATATATAAAAGTAATCAGTTTCCTTAAGTGCTGATACACACTGCAGATCTTAATATCTCACAACTTACTGTCAGTTAAAAAAAAAGGTTATATTTAAGGGAACTCTGAATATGTGTCTGCATGTGTATAGAACACGCTGATTACAGCTGATATACTATAGCTCTTGTAATGAGTCTAAATTAACAATGTTAGCTTTGTTGAGGAAAAAAAAATACTGTTTGGGTACCAAATTGTTTGACACTTTTAAAAGCAGGTTATTTATCATGTCATTTTTTAAAAAATTTTTTGAGAAAACAAACTATACATTGAATTAATTTGCTGCCCATTAGACAGCCAGGATTCAATTATCACATACTTTATGCTACTGAGCTACTCAAGTGAAATAGACTCTCATATCTTTGTGCAGTTCTTAAGCGCCAGCCAGTGACAGTAAAGTTATACAGTACCCAGGTTAATCGGATTGATACTCCTCACACAGTGTTACTACATAGTGTTATCACCTCCCGGGCACCCCCTTGTGCTTGCATAGAAGGAGCCAGGAAATATATAGATTATAATATGTCATCTTACATTTTATAACATTGCAAATGATATGGTTCTGAAGTTTGAATACTGCATCTAGCAATGTTCTCTAAGTACTATAATAAGGTAGAGCGTAATATTTGCTAGACACATCAGGAGAAAGATAGCAAGGAGGCAATTTGTCATTTAGTAAGATTTCTATGGGCTGAAGAAGGAACAACATTGTGATGTCAGAAGTGGTCATTCAGAGTCCTTCAGAAGTTTATTGCCATCTCCGGTGAACTGATATTTACCAAACTAAAGGAGCAGTGTAATGGGGTTCACTCACCACTGTGGCGCTTCCTGTTGGCTGTCTTGGGAATTAGCTCAGCGCCCTCTTCAGATGATGTCTCGCTGCCATCACTCCTGCTCTAGGATCCACCTCTCTCCAAAGACTGTGGCATCCTCTTCAGCAACACAGCCCTCCGGCCATGCCACACGCTGTGCTCCCCACTTCCGCAGGACCTGCAGTCCGCAGTTCAGCCACTTCCTCATGGCCCCAGCATACTCTCTGCCCTTGCCTCAGGGCCTCAGCCTGCAAACCCCAACAGCAAGCCAGGAGCTGTCTCTCACTCCCCCAGTCTCTGCTAGCAGTACTTTTCTGTCCACGGTACTGACAGTTCTCTCAGCCCTCCAGAGACAAAGTCCTTCCTCCTTGGGCTCCCAGCAGAGAACTGCCCTGCTCTACTCTGCAGCTCCCTTTTTATATGGGCCTGCTTGGTCCTTATTGGCTGCTCCCTTCAGCCCTTCTCTGATTGGATGCCTCCTGCACAGCCTCCCTAGGGCTCTATTAACCCCTTCGAGACCAGTATGGGGCAGGCACCCCATCACACGCAGCAATGTGATTTATTGCATGAGAAAGTACATTCTTTTATACTAAATTTACTGCAAAATTTTAGAGTTTTAAGGGCTTCATAAAAATGAGTGACTGCTGAAATCAGGGTCCTTTCAATAGACTTTTCTGTATTAAGTATGGGTGACAGTTGCCTCGTATTCAATTTAAGCTCTCTTGTTCAAATTCTTCATTCTTAATTCTTATGCCTGCCCACTCCAATTTACTAGAATTGCTCTCATTAGGTTCACTAACAACAGGGTGCTGGCCAGGTCTAAGGATGTCCTCTCCATTCCCTCCTCCCTGATCTTTATGCTGCCTTCAACTGACTAAGTGATTATCCGTCTCCTCCGTGGGCTTTTATGGTTTTCTGCCCCATTTTGTTTTCCTCTCACCACACAAGTCACTCCTTCAGTGCCCCCTAGGTGGATCATTCCACTCTCAGTCTCCTTTGGGATTCATTCATGTTTTCCCCCTCTTCCTCTACATCCTATCCCTGGGTAACTTCATTTGCTGTCATGGCTTCAGTACTCTCTCTTCATTGACATCTTCCAAATTAATCTCTTCACCATTGATTTCTCCACTTCCATTCAGTCTTACATCTGTAACTGTCTTTCTAACATCTCTTCCTGGACATCCTGCAACCAACTAAAACTAAGCATGGTCAAAATTCAGCTCCACTAAATCCTCCTCTTCTTGCCTTCTCTATCATTATTGATCATTACACTATTCTTCCAGTCAGCCCATGAGACTCCTCTCTTCTTACCATGTCCATATCCAGGCTGTACCTAAATCCTGGTGGTTCTTCATCTGTAATATCTCCAAAATCTGTCCCTTCCTCTCCATCCCAACTAGCAAAGCTTTGGGCTATATCTCACCTTGACTTCTACAGCCTGCAGTTCTCTGGATTCCCTGATCTCTACAGTGTATATCAAACATCCTTGGATCCAGGGCCGGCGCTTCCATTAGGCGACCTAGGCAGTCGCCTAGGGCGCTGCTATTTTGGGGGCGCCTGCGCCCCCGCCGCCCGTAAAAATTTGGGGGCGGGACCTTCCGCCGCCGCTGTTGGGGGCGGGATTTCGGGGGCGGGACCTTCCGCCGCCTAGGGCGCCAGCAAAGCTGGCGCCGCTACTGCTTGGATCCAGTTGTGACCCCTTATACATGCACATATCACACTCCTTCCAGCTCTGTACTGATTCCTGATTTTTGTTTTTATCAGATTCAAACTCCTCACCCCATCATAACTATACTGCTACCTACATTCAGGCCAAATATTCAGAGTTAGGTGTGCAATACTCTGAGCAACTGTGTGGAGATATATACACATGCCCAGCTTGAGCATGCAAATATCTGGTGTGTGAAAACAAATCAGTAATTATTTCATACATATAACCAGCTATGTATCTAAGTGGCAGTGTGTACATACTTGGCACCTAATTACTTTTTCTCACAAGAAGCTCATTACCTTTTCTCATGTCACCTTCTATGCCTGGAACGTCTTCCCTGACCTTGTATGCAATGTGACCTCAACTCCCCTTCAATTCCCTCCTCAGAACTCACGCCTTTGTGTTTGCCATATCTCACTGACTCACTGACTCTGCCCTCTCTCCCAACATTTGCCCCAAAATTATAATATATATTAACTAAAACATAAAAAGAACTAAAATAATGTGTAACTAAGAATAAGCATATCTCATGATCTAACCCTTCTCCTAAGCTATAATTACTGCTATGCCTTGCATTGTGTCTAATTTGGGTTGCAACTTCCTAGAGACTAGGATGCCATTTAAAAAAAAAATCTGTCAAGTTCCATGCACATCTGTGGAGCTATATTAACAATAATGGAAGTAGGAACCCTACAAGTTTGGACAACTTTACCTTCTCTATAGTTCTGATCCTTCTACCATTGAAGAAAGTGGGAGTTTTGCCATTGCTTCAGTTGGAGGAGGATCAGGCCCTAAATCAGTTAAACATAATGGCAAGCATTAAGAGAGCTGCTGCTATGTAGTCTGTCAGGTGACTTTTCCTTTTTAAAGAAGACAAGCAGCATTATATGCATTTTGGTGAAGGTTATTACTTGGAAGCTGGTGTAAAAGGGATTATTAAATTAGTGACGTGGGTTGGGGAAATGAGAAACTTTACACACTACATATTGACACTTCTCCTCAGGAAATCCTTGTGCTCACTGTTTCTGTCAGGCGAGGTAATGTGTCTGTGTATTTCATCTGACACAAACAGCAGTGCTGAATAAGCAGCCCCAGAAAACAATCAAACAGTGAAAGAGGGACAGCCAAACATCTTTAACAGAGCTCACAAAATAAAACCAGTCTGTCAGTCAGGGAGCATGAAGACTCATTGTGGAGGCAGTCTGTGCTAGGCTCAGCCACTGCCAAAGTGTTCAGACATTTCAGGAGATGATGTGGATAAAATGTTCACTCTGGATCTCTTGGATAAGGCCACTGAGCATCAATGGATGTTCCCCCAATAGAAATATCCAAAAGCTACTTAGAGCCCAATACTGCTGCTATTGAAAAGAAAGGGGAAAGAACTCTCAGACTGATGTTGTCTTACACATTCTATGGAAAAATGAGTTTACCAGCCTCCACCTCAGTGCTAACTTAAAACCTACTGTGGTGTGAAAATTCTTCTAAGAAAAAAAAATGTGTCTTGGCTAGCAACCGTTGCTTTCTAGGGGAGATGACAAGCTGAAAGAGTCAATTCTACAGCACTACAAATGCCCAGCTCTTAGGGACTGCTATGATAGTAGAACAAAATAAGGTTTACGAGGCATGAAGTGCAAATATGGTTCAGGAATTTTTTCAGAAAGTTTCAAAATAATACAATTAAAATAGCAGCATTTAAACTCTTGTTTTGAAAAGCAGATTTTTCCTGTCACCAATGGCCCTGCTATAATAATATTGGGGGATCTGCATTGCCATAGACAGTAATTACCAACAGCTTCACCAGTACCCCTGAAAATACGATGAAAGGTTTTTAGAGACAGTTTAGTTGAAAGTGATATTTTCAACCAAACAGGTGCTCTAGCTTCGGGATAGGCAAAGGCTGGAGCTATTGGTAAAGTAATGAATCTTTTACCTTCAAAGAAAAAAGCAACAACTTGCAACCTGAGTGCTCTTTTATACCTGTTATTATTAGGTGGCATTGCATCTCTAGTGGTGGCTTTTTGCTTTCCTGATACAGAATTATTTACTGGACAGATAAAATGCAGGTGTAACATATGAGGAGGATACAGCTAGGTGTGGTTTAATCCTCATGGTAACCAAGTTCAGCACTGATTTCTGATTTACTAACTTGGGAAGAAGAGTAAAGAGCATTCTTTTGTGCTTCTGGGTCAGAATCAAGCAAGATAATGATCAATACATATTTTGGCCCCTAGGAATAGTCCACCTTAATAACTGAGGTGCAAGTACTAAAATTTTCATTTTAATTTTTTCCTGGGTATACCAGGTGCAATGGTTATATCTGAGAACTAAGTTACAATAATTTCTTGACAGAAAGCTGTGACACTCTCCTCTTGGAACCCAGAACTGTAAGCCACTGTGTTATTCCTCTACCTTAGCAAGAGAGAGTTTTCCTGGTGTTTGGACTATGAGACAACTTCCTGCCACACCAGGCTGTCTGCCTCACCAGCAAATTCCTCAAGACTCTTAACCTTGCATTGTTACCTGCAATCAGTGAACCCCAGTTTCCACATTCCCCAGGGACATCTCTTTGTATTGTCCAGTCCCTTTCACTAGGCATTCACAGAAATTATTAAGTTCACTGCCTCCAAAGAGACAGAGCACACAACAGTCGGTTAGCTTTGCTGAGGTCCCACTCTTTAATACACAGCACTGAGATGATTTATAGTAAAACTAAACACGTTTATTAATAAAGAACAGAGATTTAAGTGACACTAAGCAAGAGTAACAGAGACAGGTGTGGTTATAAACAAAACAAAAATAACACTTTTTCTAGTACCTAAAACTTAATTTTAGCAAGCTATATCTTTGCCTAAAACAGTTGCTCTCTTACATCAAGCTATCAGCAACTCTAGCCCTTCAGGCAGGGGGATTCACCTTTCACAAAATCAGAGGGTGCCATTCCTTTCATCACCTAATTGACGGATAACTAAGGGGTTGTCTCCCCTTCTTTTTATAGTCCAGTAAACTTCTGAGATGTATTCTTGTGACGTGTATCTCCAGATAAAGTTATTCTGCCCTGATGTTGGTCTCTTCCTGCTGATTCCCATCCCCTTGCTGGCTCATATATAAATATAACTTCCATCATCTCTGGCATTAACTTGCTCAATTTACATTGGACACACAGGCAAAACAACATTCTTTGTCTAGGAGAAACTTGTTTATCAAGTCTGTCCCCAAAAACGTATGCTAGGAATATATTTCCAGTGTGCACACAGAACTCTATACACCCCATCCATACATACATTGCACAATGATATTTATGATTAGCGTGTCACCAGGTTTTATGATACCTTACTCAATACACTTTTATAGTGCAATAATGTTGTGTATAGTCAGTTCGTTCAATTGCTTATTCTTTGGGGTTTAAACCCCCTGTTCTTTCTCTGCAGTCTCTTGAATCTGATTATCAGAGGAGTAGCCGTGTTAGTCTGGATCTGTAAAAGCAGCAAAGAATCCTGTGGCACCTTATAGACTAACAGACGTTTTGCAGCATGAGCTTTCGTGGGTGAATACCCACTTCTTCGGATGCAAGTAGTGCAGCTCATGCTGCAAAACGTCTGTTAGTCTATAAGGTGCCACAGGATTCTTTGCTGCTTTTTTGAATCTGATTGTCACCAATAGTCTGATCTAGTTGTGATGGATTTTATGTTTCCCTGTCAATACTGTAGAAAATACTGATGCAGATTTCAACCCACTGTTTCCTTTCCCAGGATGGGAGTTTAGTTGCCTTCAGGAATGGGATGGAGGGATCCATCCCCCCCTATTATATACCCTCTTCTGTTTCTCATCTAACAATGAGACACTGAAAACTTCAAGAGAAAATCCTGAAGTGGGAGCAGCACTGCTAAATGCTCCTGGAAATAGCATGAACGGGATTGCCTGTGAGTGACCTTTATTTCCTTGAGCTTCTGACATTGTAGAACAGTTTACCATGACTTTTACTTATTTCCAGGCTATCATGAGAGATCTGTATTGGTTGCCCTAGGCAAAAAGGTGAAAGGGGAAAACAGCATTTGATCTTAGCACTGCCTTGCTAATCCTCACTAATGAGTAGATCCTTTGTGAATTATATGATGAATAATGAAATGAGATGAAATGTAACGATGAAAAGCAATTTGATTAAATCCCAGGAAAGACCAACTCAGGAGAAATATCGGATTTGTTTTAAGTTTGATCTATTAGAATAACCATATAGAAATCTTAAATCACTGGAAAATTTAGGTTTGCAAATGACTAAAGGGCCAGCTAATGAGGTCACACTGTACTCTTCTTTCTAATTATTATCTAAAGTTTTTAAGTAACTGTAGCGAAGTTTCAAATTCTTTCAGAAAGAGCCATGGTTATTCATTAGGATTATGCTTATTAGCACTACTAACTGCAAAATTAAATAAAAAGTTTGCTTTTCACACAATATATGGTATAAAGTATATAGGACAACATTTTCGTACTTGAGTCCTAAAATTAGGCACCTAAGTAAGTGCTGTGGTTTTCAGAGGTGCTTAGTACCTCATCAGGCCACTCATTTAGGTGTCTTAAGTATGGTTTTAGACACCCACATTTGCAAATTTTGGGCACAGAATTGTAAATATATGAAGATAATTACTGAGAGAGGCATGTCAATTTGTAAGTTTTGTTGATCGAGGGAACTGGGTTTATTTCATACTTCTAAGTAATTATGCACAAGGCTGCCCACACTGCTTTTTTAGTGTTCTTCAGTCCTGACCTGCAATACCACTGCTTTATTAATCCTCATCCTCTCTCGAGCAGAGCAAGGTAGTTGTATCCAAATGGGATCGTGGTTTTGAAATATGAAACAAATACCTAAATGGAAGTGGATTAAAATTAACCGGATGAAGAATCAGCAGAACACAGATAACCTAGACATACAAATACCAACTAAATATATTTTGTGATTTAATCCAGGGTTTGAATTTACATTATGTCCCTAGAAATATAAAGCTAGTGTCTAGCTCACTATACTCCCTAGTTCCCTACTCTTTCCTTCCTTCATTTTATTTCAGTCCATTTGAAAACTCTTGTTCATCCATCATCACGCAGAGTATATCCCAATGCCATTTATCCTTCCTTCGTATCTTCACAGGGTGCCATTTCCCCCTCCTTTTCCAGCAATAGGTGGCTTTTATGAAAAATGTACTAAAATGAGGCTATTGATATTTTGTTTTTTTTTCCCTGGGTACTCTGTCTCCTTGGTTTATAGCAAGCAGAGTTTTAAAGACCAATTTACCTTCATTGACCTTTCTTTCCCTTTCCCCACTTTGCATGCTATGGCTCATTTCCATAGGGAGCCTTTGACACTCTACCACTCTTCTATATCTATATTTAAGACCAGAAGAAAGATTTGAGAGAGAAAAATTAAACACCCAATCTCCCCCCACAGTCCCACACTCTGGTCATAGCCTGAGCACGGTTGAATGTTTTTGCAAAAATTATTCATATTTAACATTGTTGACAATCAACGTGAGATGAACAGTAATGATTCAGACTGCTTTTACAGGTCTTATTTTAGGCTACCAGGAGACTCAGTAAGACAGCACCTTCAGAAGTGTTATATCTTCTCTTTTGTAATGTTTTAAAGTTAATTTGGTGCAAAATGAAAGCTTACATTCTGCAGAACTCTTGGTACTATTAGGGAAATGCTTGTCCAATGTATTGGTTCAAGCCTACCTTCATTTGCCTCCCTCTGACCTTACTGTTACCGACCTATCCTTCGCTTACAAATTTTTGGGGAAAACCTTGCAAATATTACTTATATAATTTTATTTGGATAAATATTGGGACAAAATTCTGTAAAATGTTAGAGAAGTACAAATTTTGCAAAATGATCTTTTTTTTTTTTTTAATGGACTAATCTGGACAATATTTCACCCTGTTCTTTCATTTGGTGAAGCCTATAAGGAGATTTGTTGCAGTCTGGGAAGTTTTGGACAATTTTGTCCTAATAGTTGAAAAGATAAGGCGATAATACTGTAAGTGATGATACTGCACATGATGATGTGCTTGACCATGTTCTATAAAGTTACCATACAACAGAATAAGTGGGATTGTGTTTCACCAGATTGGATGAACATTATTATTTATTACTAAACAGAGGAGTATAATTTTGTTTTAAACTTAGGAACAGTTGAAAACCTATTGAACTCTTTAATATATTACACTCCAAAAGGGTTGCTTATACAGTATGTTGCACAGAGGCTTTGAAACCATTATGCACAATAATGAATACAGGTCATGGAATAAAAGCCTTGCGCTATTAGTCTCTACAACTATAATCATATATCATTAGACTTTAAAAATAATCACTGTAGGAGCAGCTTTGCCCTTGATAATGGAACTGAAATAATACCTCCCAGCTAGAAACTATTGGGATTGTTTTAATTGAATTAATTGTTGCATTTTTGCCTCTCTTTGTTTGTTCATAACCTGGTTCTTGCTTTAAAAATGGATTTTAGTGCAAATATTTATCTGGCTAAGCAAATAAATAAAAGCATATAAATCTACAACAAATCCAGTTAATGATGCAGGAGAAAGTGGATGGGAGGGCCTGTTGTAAAAGACTGTAACTTCCAGCCTTCGGGAAAGACTCTGTGCTGTGGTTACAGTGTTCCCTCTCTCTGCATTACCAGTGACTACTGATCATTTAGCAGGAGCTGTTTTCTACTGAAGTCGAAGGCCACTAACTTTAAGCATCAGAAGCAGGCTTATAAGCACAAATACTATTGACTTGAGCCAAATAATTTTTTTAATGAAAATTTAGATCCCCTGCTTGAAATACAATTATGGCAACACACTGTTTGGTGCTGCCTGAAATATGTATTAGCAGGGTTAACAGACGGCCTAAAAGGAACTTAAATTAGCATCACATTCTGGTGATAACATTTTACAGATCACATCCCATGATCCAAATATGGATTTTGTCATTCAGATAATTCAGTCAGTCCTGTCCACACCTGTATCTTATCGTATTACCTGTAATAATTTATTTGACTTATACAATGTTCTTATTGCATTCTCCAAGTACACACATAACAATCAAAAACATACCCATGAAATAAGAAAAAGTAACTGTGACGGGTTCAGTCACAGAGACCCCCTTGGGACTGTCACCTGGTGTGCTGAAACTACCTCTGAGCCCATTTTCTTTGCCAGCTTGGGACTCCAGAACCCTGTCTTGTTGAGCCAGAAATGCTAGCCTGCTGCAACACAGATCCTGGGTCTGAACCACGCCCCCAAAGTTGCAGGCTTTAACCAAAAACTGCTCAGCGGGTCATCTTTCTCCAGCACCCAGACACCCAGTTCCTAATGGGATCTAAACCCCAAATAAATCCGTTTTACTCTGTATAAAGCTTATATAGGGTAAACTCATAAATTGTCCACCCTCTATAACCCTGATAGAGAGATATGCAGAGCTGTTTGCTCCCCCAGGTATTGATCACTTACTTTGGGTTAATTAATAAACAAAAGTGATTTTATTAAGTATAAAAAGTAGGATGTAAGTGGTTCCAAGTAATAACAGACAGAACAAAGTAAGTTACCAAGCAAAATAAAACAAAACACGCAAGTCTAAGCCTAATACATTAAGAAACTGAATACAGGTAAATCTCACCCTCAGAGATGTTCCAAAAAGCTTCTTTCACAGACTAGACTCCTTCTTAGTCTGGGCCTAATCCTTTCCCCTGGTACAGTCCTTGTTAGTTCCAGCTCAGTTGGTAACTCGGGGATTTCTCATGACTGGCAGCCCCTTTGTCCTGCTCCACCCCCTTTTATAGCTTTGGCACAAGGCGGGAATCGTTTGTCTCTCTGGGTCCCCACCCCACTTTCTAAATGGAAAAGCACCAGGATTAAGATGGATTCCAGTATCATGTCACATGGTCACATGTCACTTTAAGACCTCCTTCTTCATTACCTAGTAGCTGGAAGACACGTACATAGGAAGGCTTGCAGGTAAACAAACCCATTCAGAGTTCATTGATTCTGAAGCACCCTTAATGGCTTCCACTTAACATATTTACATCAGTAATACAAGTTCATATCTTATTCTCCTAACTCCAGGCATAGAAATCATAGAATCATAGACTTTAAGGTCAGAAGGGACCATTATGATTATCTAGTCTGATCTCCTGCACAATGCAGGCCACAGAATCTCACCCACCCACTCCTGTATCAAACCTGTGTCTGAGCCATTGAAGTCCTCAAATCATGGTTTAAAGACTTCAAGCTGCAGAGAATCTTCCAGCAAGTGACCCGTGCCCCACGCTGCAGAGGAAAGTGAAAAACCCCCAGGACTTCTGCCAATCTGCCCTGGAGGAAAATTACTTCCCGACCCCAAATATGGTGATCAGCTAAACCCTGAACATGTGGGCAAGACTCACCAGCCAGACACCCAGGAAAGAATTATCTGTAGTAACTCAGATCCCACCCCATCTAATATCCCATCACAAGCCATTGGGCATATTTACCGCTAGTAGTCAAAGACATGCCAAAATTAGGCTATCCCATTATACCATCCCCTCCATAAACTTATCAAGCTTAGTCTTGAAGCCAGATATATCTTTTGCCCCCACTAATACATGCAAACAAATAGGATGAACACACTCAGTAGATCATAAGCTTTGTAATGATACCTTAAAAGAGACCTTTTGCATGAAGCATATTCCAGTTACATCATATTCACACTTATAAACATATTTCCATAGAACATTATGAAGTGCAACATCACAGTAACAATTAACAAATGATTATTACAGTTCACTAAAGAAACCCAGTCAAGATTGGATTCCCCATTGTTTTAGTTATTACACAGACAAGAATACAATCACATCCTGTCTGTTTTCTCTCCGAAAAAGTTGGCAAGTTATGATGCAGAGAGAGAAGTGTGTGGAGGGTTTTAAGAGTGACTCAAAGGTGTTGTATTGATGGATGGGATGGGGGGGAGAGAGGGGGTTAGTCAACAAGAGAGAAGAAGTAGTGCAGCTTGACCAAGACAATGGCAGAAGACCTTGCTGACTTTATGTCAAATGAAGGACAATAAAATCCTCACTGCACACAACAAAAAACAGACAGACAGAAAGGGTGTCAGAACATTCTTTGGGCAAAAGCTTTTGTAAACAGATGAGCCTTTCTGTATGCTCTGAAGGAGAACTTCTCACTTTAAACAAGCTAGGGAAGTGAGTTCCAGGTTTGAGGGCCCTTCTCTGAAAATACCCTACCATCAGTCCCAAGATATTTCAATACGGAAGCCTGCTAGCTCACACACCTTCTCTGTCTCAGCATCTGATATGGTACCAGGCAACAGCTGACATCTAACACACATTGGACCTAAACCATATAGGGTTTTGTAGATCAAAAGCAAAGGCTTGAATTGTAGTGAAGACTACAGAACAACAGTGTCATCAGCTCCAGAGGTATTGACCACTAGCTGAAGTTTGAGAGCAAACTTTAGGTTTGTCTAGATCCCAGCAGAGTGCATTGCAGTGATTATGTGGAGGTAAACATAGCATGGATATTCATGCCAATGTATTTAACCAAGAGAAAAGCCCACAGTTTCCAACAAATAATCACATTTTCTCAGCAGGCGATCTATAGTTAGGGTTTTTACTTAGGGACTATTTTAAGTGTTCATTTTTGTTATTAAATGGGGATCATGCACAGCACAGCACCATTTTGCATCTGTTATGACACAGGGAACCAGGAATAAACAGTCTATTTTATTTATGTATAGAGTAACTATTGCTGTAATAGCAAGATGCTTCTTAATTACAATCCAAAATCATGAATTCCATAAAACTATATGTCACAGTTCCTGAGATATCTGCACCTTTGACTTCTTTGTGGCTTCCTTGAAGACTCCCCACACCAGTCTTAGGCTTCTAGCCAACACTTCTCTCAGGGTGGGAATGCACTTGCCTCACCCACAAGACCAGACATTTAGGCTGCAATTCCTCATGACAACTTACTGTGATCATCTCAGCAAGTCTGAATTTAGCTCAGTACCTGTAGTCCTGCTGCCTAAGGGCTATCACACACTGACCAGCCAACCTTCATCAAGCAAGGTATTTTATCAGAACAAATGAATTACAGAGAAAACATGTCACAAAGCAATACACAGCTTACACACAAGCTTACCAGGTAATACCTATTTACCTCATAGGACCCTGGTAGGTCTCTAAGTCCTTCAAACCCTTTCTGCAGGATCTGTCCCTGTTAGTTGCAGTGTCATATTAGTTCTTGGATTGAGTGAGAGTGACCTTTCCTCTGTATTAGGCTGGTCACTTTATACAGCTCTCATCTTCTTTGTTTGGGTTGCCTTCTTTAAACAGTTCCAACTGGTATATATAATTTTCCGCGGCATGGTGATATCTCTCCAGAGTTGCTTACCTTTCTAGAGTCTTGCATTAATTTCCCCCCAGTGATTTTAGTTCCAGATTTTTCATTCAGGGTGAAGTGTCTTTTCCCACAGTCACAGTGTTGCTTGTGATGTTGCAAGAAAAAAAAATACCCTTCACACCTGGCAGGTAACAATACAAGAAGAAAGAGGAACCTAAGTTACATTACGTATATATAATACAGAGAACTGAGAAACTTCTCTTTCTGTGCAAAAATGTAGACTCTATAAAATCAAAACCAACTAAAATAAATCAATCCATCTTGCATAGTGCCCTGGAGCTTGGTATAGTTGGACTCCTGTGCACTGCCAAAAGAAAATGAACGGCAAAGGTGAAGACTCTCAACTGAAAATGTTCTATTGCTCGCTTCAGAGAGACTTACCTTAGAACAGCAAGAGCATGTGCCTAGTTATACAGTAAGAGGTATACTCTCATATCCATATTCTGGACTTTTAAAGATTACTGTCATGAACCTGAAATAAATATCAAATAACAGGTAAATATTTATTAAGATGATCAGTATGCACTAGAGATTTAATATACCAATTAGACAGAGGCATAGGCGCCAACTTCCTTTCTTCCCGGTGGGTGCTCGACCCTCCCCCCGCCGCTGGCCCCACCCCTGCCCCACCCTCACCCCACCCCCATTCCACCCCCTTCCCCCAAGTCCCCACCCCTGCCCCACCTCTTCTCTGCCTCCTCCCCTGAGCACACTGTATCCCCACTCCTCCCCCCTCCCTCCCAGAAAGTCTTAAGCACCGCCAAACAGCTATTTGGTGATGGGAAGTGCTGGGAGGGAGGGTGAGGAGCAGGGATGCAGCACCTCGGGGGGGGGAGAAGGAGGTGAGGAGGGGGGAGCTTCGCCACCGGTAGGTGCAGAGCATCCACTAATTTTTCCCCATGGGCGCTCCAGCCCCGGAGCACCCATAGAGTTGGCGCCTACGGACAGAGGTTAAAAATGTGTTCCAAACCTGGTAGTCATCAATATTTAATTTTGATAAATCTTACGGGCACAATTGTTCCCCAGTTCCAATGCCATGCAGCAGAGCATAAGTACATGCAATATGTCAGTATAACTTGGAAAATATCTACCTTAATATCAAGGCAGATATTGTGCAAGTAGATCCTAGGTGCAGTGCAACATGCTTTGGTCTGAGCACTGTGATTGCATTATAGAAGTGCACTGTTATAAATGGGGACATGACACATTTGGGGCATTCAAACAGCATTCAGGACAGTGCTGAATGAACCTCATGGCTATATGTGTGTTGCAGGCCCAGCTGAAATATTAAGCCAACTCACAGCAGCTCTAAAATGCACTCCAGAGTTGAAGAACCCTGAAACATGTACTGTTAACTCTGCTGCAGTTCACATACAGCCACCATTAACAACATTAGTTCTTCCTGCATATATTTCAGACTGTGTCATGATAGCCTGTAAGTTAATAGGTGACACTAACAATAATGTTTATTATAGTTACATCCATAGTCTTCTAGTTATTCTCTAGCTATCTTCTCTATGGAGCTCATGTAGGAGTATTCTACTTACTGACATTTGTAAGTATGGAGTGTATGCAAAGTAAACTCTTTTCAGCTTATTCCCCTCATTTCATTTGGGTGCATGCTTTTATATACACTGGGGGAATGCTGAGCACCAGATGTATTTAAGTAGTACTTTAGGAAGACTGCAGCTTTGGGAGGATATTCATTTGCATTTCCCCTGAAATTTCAGGGCATCAAGTCTTTGGGCAATATTAATACTTGTAAACTGGTATCACCTCATTACAGCACCAGTTTACAATAGGATTGAATTTGTCTCTAAGAAAATTATTCAAACTCATTAGAGTTTATTTTGTTATATATAGAATTCAGGTGGTTGGAATTGTTTAACGACCTCTCTATAGTAGAAATTAGAGAGTTGCTTACAAGAGCCTACAAAGAATCTTCCTACTTAAAATACATGACAGAGAGAGAGAATTTGGCATTTTGAAATCCTTGTTAATGCCATTTTCCCTCATGCCCTTCTCTCCTCATTCCATTGTATTATTCCATATTTATCATCAGATATATTCTTTGGTCACTTTAATCCTTCCTAAATCTTGATAAGCTTTTCACCTTAGACTCATGTTCTTCAGATAAAGTGTCACCACTGATGTTCTGTCGGTGAGAAACTCTCATCCAGAAATCAAATTTCTTCCTTCTAGCTTTGATACAGCAGGACTCAGTGCAGCACTCAAATGCCCAAATGTTAGCAAGAAAACAGCAACCTAAATGAAGTAAATCCTTGCTTGTGTAATTCCCCTGAAAGGTAGTAATCACAGCTTTGATGTTTCTGTTAACCTTCTCAACAGGATGTGACAGAAGTTCAATGAAAATAAAATATTGCTGCTTTGGGAAGTTCTCTGTGAGTTTGGAGACTTAATAGTCCCCAAAGTTCTTGACGAAAGGCAAATACAAGTGTTTAGACATCAACATTTCAAAAAGCCCTAGAGGAAAAGCAATAGAAGTCGACCATTGTAGTGCTGCTATTGTTCTTTAATGAACTTCTGAGAATTCTTTTATGTTATGCAGAACAAATAAATTATTAGTAACATGTTCCTATATTATGTGTTGTTACTTTATTTGGATCCATCCACTACTTTATATCATAACATTGACAATCACTCTCCTAGAATTCCTGCAGAAGTCTGGCAGAGAAGAAACTTCATTAAAACTATTTGAGTTGATTTAAAAATAAAAACAACCTACAAAATAAAACCACAATGAGCCAATTAAAAATAAATCCCTAAACACTTACTGAATTCAATGGTGTGAGCATTTAGAGAACCACTGGCTATGCGTGAAAATGAATGTTAATGAAATAAATTCAGGATTCACACAGCAGAATATTATTCATTATGTGCAGTTGGTTATTTTTTGTTTAAAATGTTTCAGTCATCCAATCATGGAGCAGAAAAAAATATCACTTAATTGACCAAGCAAAAACCAGAAATAATGAATAGCCAATAATTGAAGCCAATATTTTGCAAGCAGCCCAGAGTCTGCAAGTTATTTGCCCACACTATTCAAATACAAATAAACATAAACTTCATTATACCTATTTCACCATGTGGTTGATATAATTCAGTATGAAAGAAAATGACTTGTTTGTTACCAACATTGTAAAGAAAGCAGTGGGTGGCATGAGACAAGTGGTTATGTACTTTAATAAGGAAACAGTGCTGTTGTTTTTGAACTCCTACTCCATTTTGTATCTCTTGTCCAAGCTCCATTTTGAGTTTGGCTAATCTGGTTTACTCTGGCATAAGCCCACCAATGCAAGTCACATTTTACACTAGTGCAGCGTATCTACACTTGGAGTTTGCACTAGTGCAGCTATATCAGTGCAAAACAAAACAAAAAAGAAACACAACCTACAGCACACAAGACCTTGGTTAAGTAGACAGCTACCTCACAGGGGCCAGATTTTAGCTAGGATGTTATAACTTGCCTTAGCCCTTCACTCGCCTTCCACTGCTCTTTTGCGGCTGCCAGGGCTTTTCAGTGAAGTCCTCCGAATGCTGCTTTGAGATCCCTTTCTGGAATGTGCACATCTGCACTAGGTACCTGGTACAGGACAAAAGGAAAAAATATTTTATTTAATTTTCTTTCTAATTCCTTTGGGTGAGGTGATGCCCGAGTGATATGTTGGAATCTATTCTTTGGCTGAAAATGGATAGAAATAATTATGAAATTATTTATTCCTTATTTATTATTATTATTATCAGCTAATAGATCAGATTGTTCCTTTTTGGCACAACAGGGTCTCTGGACTCTGCTCATATTTAAATAGTAAATAACGATAATTTTAAAGCAGCAGACTGACTCTAAGAAGACCTTTCACGACCTTCCCCTTCTGTGTTTTAATGCCATGGCCAACATCACACTGGGTATCATTCACTCCCAGGAGGAGCAGCATCTTGTAACACTGAGGATGTGTTTGATGTATGTTGTGAAGTAGGACTCACCCCTCCTGCAAATTTGTTACGTCTCCTATTGCCTGTCTTAGAGAGGGGGTTCAGTATGTTGGGACCCTAGGCTTCCTTACTGCATTCACCTTGTATCTCTATTTTAAAATTATCCTTCAGTCTGTCACTGAGGGCTGCATTTAATGTGTACTGTACATTTAGTGAATGACAACTTTCTTTCCTTTTTTGATGAGGGAGGACAGAAACAGAAAGAAAAAGACTGAGGAACTCATTCATTGAGAGTGCTGTAAGCTAACCTCTCATTTCATGTGCATTTTTTGTCTTGCTCTTTTTCAAATGTAATTTCTCTTGGATGGATACATGTGCTTGAGACCCATGCAGAACTAGTGCTTAAAGTATTTGCTGCTGACCACAGCTGTGGAGCTACCCCTGCTACAGCCGCTGGCCCCAGTGCCTCCTCACTGAGTCAGTTCCATGCTCAGCCCCTGCCTTCCAGCCCAGTATAAGAGGGGACATGGACTGCTGGAAACAGGGCGAGATCAGGAAAGCCACTGGGGTGAAAGCCCTGGTGCAAAAGCTGGTCCCAGGACAGTGGCAAAGAGGAGCAGAGCTGGCCTACCCACTGCCCACTCAGGTTTGGCCTTTTCAGCCCTCCACGACAGAGGGACTACAGGGCCTAAACTGAGCTGCAACTCCCATGCACCAGTTCACAATCCCACTCACTCAATTTTGGACCCGCTGGTCCCCCACACCTTGGTCATGACAGATGGGCCATGGGGGCAATCCTCAGTGGGCAGTGGGGTGGCCAGCACTGCTCCTTTTCATCCCTGCCAATGGTTACACACCGTGCATACTGAGTTTATGGCTGCGGGTGCCACTGGACGATAGAATATATGCGGAGCCTGGGACCTGGATATGTCTGTGACGGGTCCCCCCTGGGGTGCAACCTGGAACTGGGGTACCGTTGAGCCCTCTGAACTCTCCAGCCTGGTCTGTCTCTCACAGTGCCTTGCTAGTGACAAGCAGCAAACCCCTCCAGGCGCTGTTGTCACTCAGCCCAACAGCATGTGGAGCCCCCACACCCAGCTAGATTGTATGAATGCTCCCAGAGCCATTCATGAACTAACAATAGAGAGAGGCTTCAGCCAAAAAGCTCCCAGCTCCCCAGCCTAGGACCCTGGAGCTGTACCATCCTGCCCTGGTCAAAAGCCTGACCAGTACATGAGTTATTACCCAGTCCACCACTTCTACAAAGGAAAGTGGACATGCACCAACTCTTGTTCCTGAGCTGAGATTTTACCCCCAGCACTTCACTCAAACCACACTGTTTTAGGTAACATATAAAACAGATTTATTAACTACAGAAAGATAGATTTTAAGTGATGATAAGTGATAGATATACAGATCAAAGAAGATTAGCTAGCCAATAAACAAAAAACACAATCTAAGCCTAATATGCTAGATAGGATTTGAATCAAGCAGTGTTTCACCCTGTTAGATACTATAAACAGTCCACCAAGGTTTCATACACAGGCTTCCTTCTTTCCCGCCTGGGACCAGCACTTCCCCCAGTTCAGTCTTTGTTCCTCAGGTGTTTCTAGGTATTCTCTTGTGTGTTGTGTGAGGCCAACTGGTGATGTCACTTCCCCCTTTTATATCTCCTTCCATGTGGTGGGAACCCTTTGTCCCAAGCCAAGCTACCACCAGTTTGTGGAAAAATACAGGTACCAAAATAGAGTTTAGTATCATGTGATCCAGTCACATGCCCTTGCATGCTTCCATGACTCACGGCAGCCATTATCCATAGGCTGACTGAAGTGTCCCCAGGTGAAGATAAGCCTTTTCATGGCCTGTTGTCTTTGTTGACAGGCCATTCCATTTGAATAGGCCATTCATAATGTGCTGGGTAGACTTTATGGAAAGCTTTGTGGGTGTTATCCAGAGCAAGCACATTTGAAATACAGATGCATAGTCAATATTTATAACTCCAGATACAAAAATGATATAAGCATACAAAAATGATATAAGCATACAAATAGGATAATCATATTCAGCAAATCATAATTTTTCATTGACACCTTACATGGCACATTTTGTACAAGGTGCATCATAATTATGTCATAATTATATCATAATCATACCACTACAGTGAATATGGGGTGAAGACTGTCACAATGTCACATACACATTACCCCTTGGGGCATATGAACCAGGCCACCTCCTGGCACACAAGGAAAGCTTGGCTAGAAAATAGGCTACAGTAAATCTCAACAGAGTGAGTGCTAGGAATGTATCCTACTCTAATGCTCCACAGCTGTGCTAGAGAGAGAGAAGGTATGCCTACACTGTCATCAGCTGTGTGATTGCAGGGTATGTAGGATACCTGTGCTAGCTTTAATCTAGCTTGTGTGGCAAAAATGTCAGTGAGGATGAGGTGGCATAGAATGTACCAGGGCTGAACTCCTGAGTACATGCTCGTATTCTTAGCCTGTGCCGGCATCCATGCTACCTCATCTTCACTGTCACTTTTAGCCATGTTAGCTAAATTAAAGCCTACATGAGCGGCAATCACACCTCCAATTATTGTAAACATACCCAGAGAGAGAGCTACCTGGGACCTATTTCCCCTTCACCCTTCAGTTCCTCCACAAATAGATTTTTCCCTTATCATTTAAGCAAAGCTTCTTTCTCTCTTGGTTTGGTTTAAAGCAGTGAGGATTTTTCTCACAGCTGTATTCACCAATGGGTAGAAGAATCCACTGCAAGTCCATTTACATTAAAATAGATAGCTCTCCTTGGCACATCAGAGTATCAATTATGAATGAACACTTGGAAAACATTTAACTACTTCAAGGTTATAAACGTGTCCATTTGAAACTATTGAACTGTGTTGAAAATGTTTTTGGCTTCTGAGCTTTGTAATGCATAAATATTCTTTTAGACTTTTTCCTTGCCTCCTTACTTAATATATTACATTTTAATTGAGGACAATAGGCTTCAACTGGAGTATTGTGTCCAGTTCTGGCTGCCATGTTTCAGGAAAGATATAGACAAATTGGAGAAAGTCCAGAGAAGAGCAACAAAAATGATTCTAGGTGTAGAAAACATGACCTATGAGGGAAGATTGAAAAAAATTGGGTCTGTTTAGTCTGTAGAAGAGAAGGCTGAGAGGGTGCATGATACAGTTTTCAAGTACAGAAAAGGTTGTTACAAGGAGGATGGAGAAAGATTGTTTCCCTTAACCTCTAAGGATAGGACAAGAAGCAATGGGCTTAAATTACAGCAAGGTCGACTTAGGTTGGACATTAGGAAAAAACTTCCTAACTGTCAGGGCGGTTAAGCACTGAAATAAATTGCTTAGGGAGGTTGTGGAATCTCCATTATTGGAGATTTTTAAGAGCGGGTTAGACAAACACATCTCAGGGATGGTCTAGATAATCCTTAGTCCTGGCATGAGTGCAGGGGACTGTACTACATGACCTTCCAGTCCTATGATTCTATGAATACTACCCTACCCCTAAGTTATGGTTATTTTCTGAGCATGTTTATTCATGACAACTTGCTTCTGCAAACTGCTGCATCAATCAATAAAGTGGGAGTAAGTGTGTTTCTCAAGATATTCTTCATGTATTGTTCATTGCAAATCAATAGCAAAAAAGCATCAGGACTGTCCATCTGACTCAGGGATTTGAAAGGCTGTATCAGATGATAAAAGTCAAAAAATTTAAATGTGTATTTCTCAAATCCATTGCAACTCATTCAGCAGATCTGGAATCTCTCTCCTGCATACTGCAATGGGTCTTGACTCCATGAGGTGGCCTTTTGTCTTCAATAATCTTAAATTTCACATTATTAAACTTTTCATTGTATTTGTTATCATATTTTATTTTTTTATCCTCCTTGTATTTTGTACAAAAATGCGACTTCTTACCTCCATCCAGAACAGCAGGAGTCCTATGCCCTGTGCCAAAACACACATAGGTTGAAATCTATTCCTAACACTATACAAGAAACAAATACTAGCATTACTGTACTTTTCACTCCTTGAGTTCCGCTGCTCATTCATTTGTGCATTTTCAGTACCCCTAAAAGACAGAACTTCCATGATTGATACACCTGAATGTTTGATTATATATATGCTGTTTCGTCTTATATATTTTAACTGGAATACATTTCCTCCTTTCATGCTGGGTTCTGTCCACCGACATTCTTGTGTTATTCCATTTTCTGCTAATGCTGGTGCTGTCTTTGAAGTTATCATTAGTTCTTATCAGGTTCCTCAGATTTCTTGGCAGTAAACTTTCCTAATGCATACTGTATGCTGAAAAACCTTTAGTTGATTAGTGATCACGTCAACCTGAATTACTCAAGTAGGTATTTAATTTATGCTTATATCTGTTTAATGAGGCCTTTTGCATGCTCCCATTAAACTGGCTTCAAGCTTCTTCTTGAGCGATTTCATTTTTTCACTGTAGTTTTCCACTTTTACTTGTTAGAATATTCTACCATGGAATTCCAATCCATTGTTAAAATTTTCTAGATGGCTTGCCAAGTCCTCTTGATAAGTCTATGGTTGCATTACCCTAATGTATTTGTTGGTTATTGCCCAATTGTTTTTATATCCTTCTGCTGACATGGTCTTTTTTTAAAGCTAGTGTATTCTTTCTTGGCTTTCTATGCATCTCTACATAGATCATTTGTTTAAGTCTATCAAAGACAGTGTAGCTTTCCAGTAACTTTTTCAGCACTTGCAAAGGAACATCATTCATCACACATAATAGCAGCCTTTCAGCCACTCAAAAGCAACATATTTAATCAACAAAAAATGTGAATCCAAACAGAGCGATTTTACAGTGTAGAATTTTGGTACAAGGATAACATTAATCTATTCAAAAACCATTTTTATTACATTTTAGTGGAAAAAAGACAATTTCAGTTAGCTTATACATTACATAGCACAAGCCTTTACCTACAAATGGTTTTATCATGAAGGTTAAATAGATATTACAGTAAATTAAGTAAGAGCCTATATACTGTACATTTACACCACATATAAGTTACATACATATATAATTTAAGTAGAATGGCATTTTGTTTTAAATAGTGATGTTTGTATTGAAGTTCTCCCAAACTGCTAACAAGAATGAGTTGAAGAGGTAGCATAGTGCCTCTGTAGGCACAGAAATCAACTATTATACAAAACTATCAACTACTGTGAACAATACCTAAAAGCATTATAACATGTTTTACTGCGAGACAGACAGGACACATGAGAACAAAACTAAGATTACATCCTATTATTTTTAAAGAATATCATGGGATCTTTGAGTTTCACTCCATATCAACAAATACAAGGAACACACATGGATGATGCAGCAATCAAGTATTCAAGTTTAAAACAAAGAATATGCAAGGAGTGTGCCTAGTGAAGTGTAGTTCCTTGTACATTCCAATGACCTTTGGATCCATTCTCCATTTATGCATGATCCTTGCACTTTGCTCATACAGTGTCCTGGAGAGCCATCAGAAGACATCAGGAAAGACTGGATGTGTCAGCTGATGGTTGTCTGGCTCCTAGTCCCCTTCTTTAACTACAAAAGGTATTCACTAGAAGTTGCAACATGGGATGGCAGCAGAATTGTACTTTCTAATCTAACTTTAATTATGATTAGAATTTGTTTTATATGTTAATCTGTTAATTATGATAGGTATATGTTTTCTCTTGTGCCAACTTCTTTATTCTGACCATTATTTTCAGCACCTCAGCTCACTTTGGGTTTTGTACTAATAGATCAGACATCATCATTTAGGATCATGCATTTAAAACAATAACTATCTAAGCAAGTACATGCATTGAACACTGTCTTATGCATGGGATGCATTAAAGTCACTGGAGATATTAATGATGGTGTAAATGAAGTGTCAAGCCTAAAACTGGTAAAAAGATATAATTTGCACTTATTTGGCATTTAGGGTGAAAGGGGAACTAGCCAGAAATGTGACTAATACAAGAGCGTAAAGTTAAATGAGTGGAGAGGGCTGCTTTCTCTGAGACCTACCCCCAGTTCGTTTTTTGTCCTGCTTATATACCAAGCGAATGAGATTGTAGAGGGGGGAGAGAGTAAGATATACTTATTTATCCTCAAAACTGAATTCCAAATAACTGCAGGTTACATTTTGCTACCACTGTCTGTGGTCATCATTAAAGAGTCAGCATTCGCTAATAGGTTCCACGTACTGGTATTTAAAAATACAATAGATTTTTCTTCTCCACTTAGAATTAATTGGCCACATCTGTGTAACTGTGTGGTAACAGTTGACATATATTGAGTTTTTCATGGCTTAACTGTGCACCAATTTAAGTTTGCGGTATAATTTATACCACTGTTTGAGTTCCAGCTGAATTCGGCCCAGAGACTTCCATGGGAACTACATTGTTTACATAAGGGCTAACCTTGTCTCAATTCATCTGCATTAAAAATTAAACTTTTTCCATGACACATGGCTAAAAGGAACAAAAAATAATCTTCCCAAATGAAACTGTAGCTATTAAATAAATCACCAGTGCCATTACTTAGTTCAGGCCCTGGGTTTTACACACACATCTTGTACATCATTTTGAAAACATATAGTGGTATTTCTAGCTACTATCAGATAAAGATGTCACACAATAAAAATCTATATATTTTTTAATCAATTCACTGACTTTAATCATAGGAAATTATGACTGTGTTAAATGGCCACATAAAAACTGCAGTAGGACATGATTTGCTCTTATGGCACTTGTGCAAGGGGGAAAATAATCAAATAGCAGAATCTGGTGTCATTTATACAGTATCAGCTGAAAGTATCAATGCTCATATTAAAAATGAAACAGATCATTTTTACAGAGTCAAAGAGAGTTCAGAGATTCACAGTGCTCTGTTTTGCCTTTTCAGTCCACCTTAACAGATGAGGCGTAAGTTGTCTAAATTAGGTGACTTTGGATGAGCTTTTTTTTGTTTTCTTTTGCTCATTTTCATAGATTGCAGTATTGCTGTAGTCAAACTTCCTTTGAGTTATTTACTATTTGGAGGAAAGAACCATCTGTAAGGCTCAAGTCTTCTGTTAGCAGGCTGACAAATATACTGTATGGAAACTAATGTTCTTAGCCTTTTAATGGCCAATTACATTCTTGTCTACAAAAATGAAATCTGCAAAGTTAGCATTCACTTTTATAGTATTGCTTCAGCAAACAATTTTTGGTCATCAATTCAGATCCCTCTCTGTCCCTTTCAGGCACACTGATAGTTCTTGGCTATCTTATGGAAATGTATCAGAACGTGTTAACTAAAACATTTTAACTAATATGATATTAAACATGAATTAGCACTTAGTGTGGACAAGTACATATCATGTTTAAAAACATATTAGCTGGCTGTGGTTCACATGTTTTCTATCAGGATCCATTTTCCCCAGTGTGAACAAGCAGTGGTGTTGGAACAATTTTTATAGTGGGGGTGCTGAAAGTCATTGAACAAAATTGTAAACCCTGTATATAATGAAAACCACATCAAGCCAAGGGGTGCTGCCATAATCCCAACACTCCTAGCTCCAGCATCCCTGTGAACAAGATCATAAATCTTCCCTTGTGATCTTTTGAAGCTTGTTTACTTCCCAGATGGTATGTCTACACTTCGAGTGTGATTATCAGCTTGAGAAGACACACTCACGTTAGCACTCCCTGAGCTGGCATGCTAAACACAGAATGCAGCCATAGCAGTGTAAGCCATGGGATGGGATGGCAGCCCCAAGTACATGCCTAGGGTCTCAAATAGGTAGGTAGTCACAGAACCTAACCCCTCCTACAGCTGGCATTGCCCCAGCTACATTCTATGTGTAGCACGCTAGTTCAATGAGAGCTAGTGCGAGTGTATCTACTCGAGCTGGGAGTCCTTTCTTATGGGAGGAAGGATAGACCTGTAGTTGAAACACTGTGTACCACAAAATCTGGTTCTAGTCTTGGTTCAGCTACACACTTGGTTCAGCTACACTTATTCCTTAATAAGTTTGCCAAGTAATTTAAACTCTCTGGACTTCAATTTACCCATCTGTAAAAGGGAACTAAGTTTGTCTGAAACAACATCTTTTCAGCTTCATGAGCATCCTATATCTCATACAATTACTTTAAAGTGATGGACATCATTGGGGGTTCACATAATCTACAATTCAATGGATCCAGAATTAGCAGTAGGATCTGCCCTTTTTGTAAAACCATGCTCCAAAATCTAAGCTTTCTTTTTTAAAAAATCTTTAGCCTTTATGGTTGCAAATACCTTCCAAAAATGAACCAAATGCAGACTGATGCAGTAATGTCTACCTGACTCTATAAACAGACATCCTGAATCAATGGCACTAAACTGCCCAGTTTATTAAACTGGATGCTAACCAAGGAATTGTACCAATGGAACTATCAATCTGATGCATGTGACTTGTTTGTATGGGTGACTCAGCAACTGGCCAACAACTACAAAGCTTGCTCCTGGTAGAGATAAGATGTACCACAAGTCTGTGTTTAGTTCCAGTATAAAACCATTTATTTGAACTAGTTCCAGTAATGAAACCAAAAGCCAGGTTCTGATTGTTTTGTGCATGAAAAGAAAGGTACAGAGGTTCTTTGTCATGTTTACTTTTATAATTTTAGAGGAACTCACATACCATGGCAAAGGGGACAGCATAAGTGCCGAGAGATAGGCAAATGAGAGAGAGAAGGTGGATGAGGTAATGTGTTTTTATTGGACCAACTTCTCTTGGCAGAAGAGACAAAGCTTTTGAGCTTCACAGACCTATTCTTCAGGTCTGGAAAAGGTAACCAAAGTGTCACAGCTAAATACAAGGTACACAGTTAGACTAGCTTAGTATCCTTACATTTTACTTTACAATGTACACAGGTACATTATGTGATTACAGACCATTTCCCCTGAAAGTTAAGATTCTGTTCAGGCTAAGAACAATGTAAATTATTTAATGTTTTATATTAGCTAATTCTTCTGATGTCAGGACATGCATACTTTCCAAAAAAATGAGTTGTCTGCTTCTGATCTCCAGAAATCCTATAAAAATGTTGTGGCGCCTCAAATATGGAACTAATTCTACAGAGGAAAACAAAACCCTCAAACGTTCAGGAACTTTGTGCCATTTGCCAGATAGACTTACTCAGTCTTTATCATCAGCTTGAACGTGCAATGAAGACTGAGCCTTTAAACAACTGTTCCGAACAGATGGGAAACACATACCATACCGGGCTTGAATTAATTGGTTTTGAAATAAAAAGGTAACAACCGGTAGCCAACCCTCAAAATATAATTGTGATTCTCCTAGACAGTTTTTGGTTATGTTGCTGGACAATTCAATAGACTAGACCAACTGATAATATTATTTCTAGGGCTGTCAAGTGATTAACAAAATTGAGATGCCTCATGTGACTAAAAAAAATTGCGATTAAACAATAATAGAATAAAATTTATTTAAATATTTTTGGATGTTTTCTACATTTTCAAATATATTTATTTCAATTACAACACAGAATACAAAGTACACAGTGCTCAGTTTATATTTATTTTTATTACAAATATTTGTACTGTAAAAACCCTAAAAGAAATAGCATTTTTCAATTCCCCCATTGCAAGTACTGTAGTGCAATCTCTTTATCATGAAAGTTGAATTTACAAATATAGAATGATGTAAAAAAAACCTGCATTCAAAAATAAACCAATGTAAAACTTTAGAGCCTACAAGTCCACTCAGTCCTAGTTCTTGTTCAGCCAATTGCTCAGAAAAACAAGTCTGTTTACATTTGCAGGAGATAATGCTGTCCACTTCTTGTTTACAATGTCACCTGAAAGTGAGAACAGGCGTTCACATGGCACTGTTATAGCCAGCATCACAAGATATTTATTTGCCAAATGCCCTAAAGATTCATATGTCCCTTCATGCTTCAACCACCATTCCAGAGGACATGCATCCACACTGATGAAGGGTTCTGCTCGATAATGATCCAAAGCAGTGCGGACCGACACATGTTCATTTTCATTATCTGAGTGAGATGCCACCAGCAGAAAGTTGATTTTCTTTTTTGGTGGTTTGGGTTCTCTTGTTTCCGCATCAGAGTGTTGCTCTTTTAAAACTTCTGAAAGCATGCTCCACACCTCATCCCTCTCAGATTTTGGAAGGCACTTCAGATTCTTAAACCTTGGGTCGATTGCTGTAGCTATCTTTAGAAATCTCACGTTGGTACCTTCGTTGCATTTTGTCAAATCTGCAATGAAAGTGTTCTTAAAACAAGCACCATGTGCTGGGTCATCATCCGAGACTTCTATAACATGAAATATATGGCAGAATGCGGATAAAACAGAGCAGAAGACATAGAATTCTCCCCCAAGGAGTTCAGTCATAAATGTAATTAACATATTATTTTTTTAACAAGAGTCATCAGCACAGAAGCATGTCTTCTGGAATGGCAGCCGAAGCATGAAGGTTCATACAAATGTTTAGCATATCTGGCATGTAAATACCTTGCAATCCCAGCTACAAAAGTGCCATGTGAACACTTGTTCTCACTTTCAGGTGACACTGTAAATAAGAAGTGTATAGCATTATGTCCCGTAAATCTGAACAAACTTGTTTGACTTCACGATTGGCTGAACAAGAAGTAGGACTGAGTGGACTTGTAGGCTCTAAAATTTTACATTGTTTTGTTTTTGAGCGCAGTTATGTAACAAAAAAAATCTACATTTGTAAATTCCACATTCACGATAAAGAGATTGCACTACAGTACTTGTATGAGGTGAATTGAAAAATACTTTCTTTTCTTTATCATTTTTAGAGTGCAAATATTTATAATAAAAATAATATAGTGAGCACTGTACACTTTGTATTCTGTGTTGTAATTGAAATCAATATATTTGAAAATGTAGAAAAACATCCAAAATATTTAATAAATTTACATTGGTATTCTATTGCTTAACAGTGCAATTAAAACTGCGATTAATCGTGATTCATTTTTTAAATTGCAATTCATTTTTATTTTGTTAATCACCTGAGTTAACTGCGATTAATCGACAGTCCTAATTATTTCTCAACTGGTTTTAAGTTAAGCTCTTGGTCCTGACAAAGTTATATCACTAACATTAGAGCTGGGTGAAAAACATTTTACATTCTGTGAGAAATTCTGACATTTTGAAGTTTGTTTTAATTCTGAATTGGAACTTTCCTGCGGAATGAAAAAATCCAACAAATTTTTATTTGGAACCATTAAAACATCTTGTTTGGTAAAGCTAAAATATTTTGTTTCAATAATGTTGAAAATAATATAATACAATATTTAAAATATTTAATACAATATAAAAGTTTAAACAAAACATTTTACCTTATGAAAATGAAATGTTTCAACAATATCAAAATGAGAAAGTTTAAACTATTCATATTTACTTTTTCTTGTCAAAATGGACACATTCCTGGGAAATGCTTCAATTTCGAAGAAACTGCATTTTTTATGGGAAAACTGTTCAACCTCAAATATTTCAACCAGCTCTAAATAATAGATAATGAAGAAACATTTATTTTCACTTTCAAGGTGTTATTTAAAAGAAGGAAAAGATCAAATATAAAGTATGAAAGAGCGGTGTGCAAGACTCACTTGAAACAACAGCCATTTTGAAATATCTCACAGGGAGTGCTCTGCAGTCCGGCCAGGGGCCAATGATGCTCTAGAAGGTGCAGTACAAAGAGAACATCCTTAAAATTACACAGCTACACAAAAATATTATTCTCTGCCTAGCATAGTTCACACTACTGTATGGGCTAATGGCCAAAGTTGTGTTTATTTGTAAATCAAAAGGTTTGTTTATGCATGGCAATGTTTCCATGGAGGTCCACATTTTGCCCTCAGCTGTGCACTGATATCTAAGAGAACTATGCATGTGATTAGTGGCCAAGATTGGCCCATTGTATTTATGATGTTCTAGAGATCACTCAGACTAGTAAGGGGTTCTGTCTCAGGTGGCCACTGATTCATCCCCAGAATACAGGACATCCCTGCCCACACCTGCATGGCCCAACCCCAACCTGTGTCAGCCAGCCTGCATGGGCCTGCCCCAGCATGTTGCCTCCTCCTCCCCCCCCCCCCAAAAAAACCCCAAACAAACAAACAAACAAAAGAAACTAGGACTTTAAACCAGACAAATGGCCTCCCTAGTTCTGTCACTCCCTGCCCTGTAATCTTTGGTGCCTTAATGCTGTGCTGCTATGGCTCAGAGTCCTGATACAGGTAGCCTGCCCACAAGGCACAGGTCTTACCTTTACTTCCACCTAGGCTAGTTACTCCTTGCAGGGTGACAGCAGTAGCCCTTCCAGTCCCTAGTCTCCAGAAATAGTTTATCCTTAATTACCAGACACTCAGACTTTTCCCCTCTGGTTTTTCACCCCAGAGAGGAGTGAAGCCTGCCTTCAATTATCAGTTCACTTTGGCATACACACTGAACACAGTTTGCACAAAGGAGACTTGCTTGTGTAAAAATAAACAAAAGTTTATTTAATAGAAAAATCACAGATTCAATGATGAAATAGTAAGGAAAAGCAAACACATGCAAGTTACACAGAAATTAAACATAAAGCTGCAACTTCAGGCTTTGCAGTTCTATATTACATAATTTCCCCCTTTCTAATACCAGCTACTTATTGCCTTTGAACAGTTTCCCAGCATGCCCCTTGTCACAGAGGGGATCCAGCATTCACAGACAGCCCCCTGCCTTCGAAACCGTCACTCAGTTCTGGATAAAAATCCTAAAACAAAACCCTGCTTTTAAAAGGCTTTTTACATTTTTTTCTTTCCTGGCATGGTGAGTGATGGTTATTCAGAGTGGAAGGAATTTCCAATTGTCTCAATGTCCTTCCATTAACTCTAATGGTCCACCATTATCTTTTCCTGGCTGGAGAATGGATGGGTACTTGAAGTTGGTGTCATAAACAACTGGGTTGGGAGGTTCCCCTACCTGTCTGATTGCTTCACATCTTGTTGAGAGGTGATGCTGAAGTTGCACCACCATTACAATTACAATATTCTACATCTATATACACATACATACATTTATAACCATAACCTGTGTACATATCTCCTAATGACTATCAAGTTCAGAACATTACAAGCTTTCATAAAAGACCTTACTTGACATATTTTCATACACAATAACATTCTATACAACCGGTTGATTCAACTACTTATTTTGGGGGGTTTAGTCCCCCTGTTCTCCCTTTGGAGAAGATTGCTTTCCAAAATTACTTATAAAGCCTTGTCAATAAGGAATATTCAGAACAGATAGCTAACTATTTACATATATGGCCATCAGTGACATACAAGTCTTATACGTTTTTACCCAAACTTCTGGTGTTTTTTAACTAGAGTCAGGTGAAATATTTTTCAGTTGAATACTAAATTGGTTGGGATGATTGGAACTATCCATTAACTAGGATCAACTTTGGTGATTTTTGGCCAAATAGAAAATGAGGAAAAATATGTTTGAAAAAGTATAAATGAACAATCTTGAAATATCATTTCAAATTGACCTTTTGCTTAGAAACTAACCACCTCAATTCTAAATGTCATTTTGAAACAATGTTTGAAAATGTTTCATTTGACTCAAATCATTTTGTGCATGTGTGTGTGTGTGTGTGTGTGTGTGAGAGAGAGAGAGAGAGAGAGAGAGGGAGAGAGAGAGATAAAGCAAGAAAAAACAAAAGAATTCCAGTTTAGTGCCAAATGAAGGCCTACTATTAAAATTTCCCCATTGCGAAAGCAAGAACATTACTTTCTAGACATTTTTAGTACTTACTAAACTAAACCTTTTAATATTTGTTTTGATTCACTGGCTTCATTTAAAAGTGGACAAATCTTTTTTTTAAATGTCAGACTCTGTTTTTAAGTATTTTATAGAAGTCAACGTGGTATTTATTTTTCCCACTCAATGTTCAAAAATTCGATTTTGCAAAAGCATTTAATAAAGTGAGCTGTGAGTCACCAAACTAAAGTAAAAATTCCTAATTTACACCAGGATGTTCTGAAAGACCATAAGTACAAAACCAATGAGTCATATGTCAGCATCACAAACAGGAAACAGAAATCAATAGAGTGTTAGAACTGCTAATGCTGTTGCAGGATAATTTATTTATATGAACTGAAACTGGTACAGAACCTGGGCAGAAAATTTTCCACACAAAGCAAATGTTAGCTTTTTGGTAAATTAGAGTGAAATGCTCCCCTGTGCAGAGGGCCAACACAAGGCCATGAAACCCTTAAGCCATATTTTCAAGATTTATGTGGAGCAAAGGTTTTGTGTTGGCTCTCCAGTTGTGAGTGAATATCATCCATTGTGAATATGAAAATATTTTGACTTTATACAAGTAAATGTTTGCGTGGCACCGGAATGACAATTCCGTTCCAGGTGAAAACTACCTTGAAGTGTGGTTGTGCTTTGAGAGGTGACTGAACAAATATTGCAAGGGTTCCATTTTCATTCATTCTCTCAATGACTCTATATGTAACATGCTTACTTTACAATTAAAAATATAGGGGACTTTTCCTCCCTAACTCCCAACCCTGCAAAGTCAGCATTGGTTGCAAGGATCAATCTGGGTCATTATATACATCACCACCAGGGCGGAAAGAAAGTTTGGAAGGCCAAATGAGGCTCACATTGACACCTATGCAACACATGCAGACCAAACAAGGCCACAATTGGCACCTTTGCTTTATTGGTATTAGTGAGGTTGCACAGACATAGCTGATGGGGACTTAGCAACAATTCTTCTGCCAATGCAGAAGCAGCAATAGAATCCATTGCCCTTTCTTTTAGCAATGCTGTGTTTGCACAGCAGTGCTAACAGAAGTAAAGGGTTTGTGGCAACAGATAGGGCTCTGAATACACAAAGGTATGTATATACAGACCGTAGCAGAGAGCCTCCCAACCCGGGTTGACAGATTCAGGCTAGTGGGGCTCATGCTTGTGCTCTAAAAATAGCTGTGTAGACAGCACTTTGAAGTTGTGGCTCAGGCTGGCGCTCATGCTCTGAAGCTTAGGAAGGGGGTTGGGCTTCAGAGCTTGAGTTACAGCCTAAGCCACAACTTCAAAGGCACTGGTAGGCTAACTGGAGCAGGCTGCGCAGACCTACACAAAAGGAGCATAGCTGCTATTATTACAGCATCACTCTCCAGGTTGGAACCTTGGTGGTTGGGACTTCATAGGATTAATCCTGTTAAAAAGAGAGAGAGAAATGTTCAGGGGTGAAGAGTGTTGTATGGATTCTTATATGCCATCTCCTAGGACTGTACTATGCTGGCCCATTGCTATGAATATGCAAGTTGTGTGTACAATCCAACTCTTAGGGAGGAGAGAAATAAGAACAGACAAGATATAGACTCCTAGAAATAGAGGGCTGGAAGGAACCTCGAGAGATCATCAAGTCCACCCCCCCTGCACTGAGGCAAGATCAAGTATATATAGACCAGGCCTGGCAAGTGTGTGTCTAACTTGTTCTTAAAAACCTCCAGAGATGTGGATTCTACAACTTCCCTTGGAAGCCTATTCCACAGTTTCATTACCCTTAACATTAGAAAGCTTTTCATAATATCTAACCAAAATCTCCCTTGCTGCAGATTAAGCTCATTATGTCTTATTTTATCTTCAGTGGACATGGGGAACAATTGATCACAGTCCTCTTTATAACAGCTCTTAACATATTTGAAGATGGTTATCAGGTCCTCTCACGGTCGTCTTTTCTCAACACTAAACATGCCCACTTTTTTAAACTTTTCCTCACAGGTCATGTTTTCCAAACTTTCTTTCATTTTTGGCGCTTTCCTCTGGACTTTCTCAAATTTGTCCACATCTTTCCTAAAGCGTGGCACCCAGTACTGAACACAAAACCCCATGTGAGGCTTTACCAGTGCCAAGCAGAGCATAACAATTACCTCCCATCTCTTACATACAATACTCCTGTTAATACATCCTAGAATTATATTCATCTTTTTTCACAACTGCATCACATTGTTGGCTCATTAAATTTGTGATTCATTATAAACCTTCCATCCTTTTCCTAGTCAGTTATTCTCCATTGTGTATCTGTGCATTTGATTTTTCCTTCCTAAGTGCAGTACTTTATGCTTGTCTTTAATGAATTTCATCTTGCTGATTTTAGACCAACTCTCCAATTTATCAAGGTCATTTTGAATTCCTATCTTGTCCTCCAAAGTGCTTGCAACCCCTCCCAGCTAGGTATCATCTTCAAATTGTATAAGTATACTGTCCACTCCATTACTCAAGCCGTTAATGAAAATACTGAATAGTACCAGACGCAGGACAGACATCTGTGGAATCCCATTAGAAACATCCTTCCAGTTTGACAGTGAAACATTTTAACTAATTTTGCAGCTACTTTATAATAATTTAATCTAGACTATATTTCCCTAGTTTGCTTATGAGACTATTGTTTTGAACTTTGCCAAAATTCTTACTAAAATCAAGATATATCACATCTACTGCTTCCCTCTATCCACTCAGACAGTAACCCTGTAAAAAAAGATATACTAAATTATGAATGATATAGGAAAGATATAAAGATTGGGCACAGCTGTTCACCCACTTTCATAATTCAAGAATATGGGGAATTCAAAGAAATTGAAAGGAAGCAAAACTTAAAACTGTTAAAAGGAAATACTTTTTCACACAATGCACAATTTGCTTGTTGAACTCATTGCCACAATATTTCATTGAAGTGAAGAGCACACGTCAAAACTCAAAAGTACATTGTAATTGGCATGGATAACAAGAGTATCTACAATTATAATAGTAAGGAATTAAAAAAATAGGGAGGGATATATATCCTCAAGGGCACAAACCAAACTTTAATTACTAGGAGTTAGCAAGAAACTTCCCCTGTGGACAGATTATTCCAGAATTTTCTTATGTCAGGATTCCTGTAACTTCCACTCAAGCAGCCAGTGTTGGCCACTGTCTAAAACAGGCTCCTGCAGTAGATGAGTACTAATCTGATTTAGTCTGGCAAATCCTAGGTTCCTCAACAGAGATGTGAAGGGAGGATGAGGAGGGGGAGATATTTTAGCACTTCTGTAGTGAATAGAAATGGAGTAGTATCCCTTTAAAAAGTTTGTGAGCCCTCTTAATGGCACTCACATTGTTCTGTTTTAGAAGCCTCACTGTATTATTTTTGATAATTACTATACTACCCAACACATACCTCTCCTTACAATCCAGCCACAAATGAATTAGTGGAAAGCTTTATCCAGACATTCAAACAAGTGATTCATACTAGGTCTCCACATAAACTTAGTCAATGACACAATTTTGTCCCATTTGACATTTTCAAAATGAAATGTTCTGATTTTTTGTTTTGAAATAATTTTTCATTTTCATTTTTATTTTTTGTATGATATTAGATATAATATAAAATGTTAAAAAGTTAAAATGGAACATTTTGATCAATCAATATCTTCTCCAGAATTTTCTTTGCGAATTTACATATTTTGGGATTTTGTTTAGAATCAGAGCAAAACCAAATTTCAAAATCTGTAAGTTCTTTGCTTAACAGAATTTCTGTCCTCTGTACAGCTATAGCTAGAATGAAGTTTGCTCAGCTCCAGTCCCATAGTAAAGACCACTCAGAACAGGGACCCGAATGCTGCAATAGTTTTAATGGGCCTGTTCATAACTTTGAAGTTAAGCACATGCATTTAAGTCTTGACAGGATTGGGGTCTTAATGCTGTAAGAGTTAACATTACTATATAGATCAATAATTTGCTGTGACTGACACTCATAAAACACGTTAAACTTCCAAAGGTTTGCACCAGTGCCAGACTTCTCGGGAATTTTTAGACTCAAAGATTTTTTAACATAAATAGAACTCAAATTGTTTTAATTATGGCTGACTTTATCTTAGTTCATACTTCAATCTGGCATTTCCTTTTGACTATAAGGAGGCTGAAACAAGAAACTTAAATAGCAGCACAACTATTCTATGGAGTCCTTTTGGGTGAGAGTTGTTTTTTTGGCTTTGTTCTTAGGCCATTCAGAGATCTCTCTGGAATTTTTCCTATTTCTTAATTTTCTTTCTTCAATGTCAAGAACATATTATATGGGCTACACTTTCACTGTATAACAATTTAGCCACATACTTATTATGGCTCTTCATGAGGCCCATGCAGCTAAATTACCATGAACAGCTCTGAAAATGTCCCCTTTGGGTCTGTATCATGATTAGTTTTCCCAGAGGTTAACTCTTGACTACAGAAAATAGTTGTACTGAAACACTAAAGCTCTCCTGTCTAGCAGTTACTTCAGACTTTAATGTGACCAGGAACTTGGATGTCATTCTGAATTCTGTTCTGTGTATGCACTTTTGATTATTACTCTTATTTCCCTGAGGACTCCTAATGCAAACTCTCAAATCTTTTCTCTTTTTACTAGCTGTGAACATCATCTTCCTTGCATTTTTTCTCCAATTTAAAATGCTTCTAAAAACAATTTCTTGATGTCTACATAACCATCTTAAAATTTGTTGTTCCTCTGGGAGCTTTTCTTATGAGAGCTTTCTCAGCATACTAGTTTATACAATACCATATACAGTGGGAGTTTGTTTGTTCTCAATATTTCTCACACCATCCTTCGAGAACTGGCATGGGAATTTTAACCTTTAGAGAAATGTACAATTATAGAGGCCTCTCACCTCTAATAAAATTGTGATGTAGTCCGCCCTGTATTTATGGGTGAATTTGATATTGCTAACTTTGCTTTTTCATTCAGCTGGTTACATTCATTGGCTCCATCTGATCATGGGGAGGAGTTCATGGGTATTTTTACTATCCTGCAAGTAAGTTTCAATCCCACTTTAAAAAGGGCCACCTCTAAGGACCAAAAGATTCTTATTTTTCATTTTATTCATAGTTCATATTCATTGAAATACTTGGCCTCTCTGCTTAGAAGGTGCCAATTGATGGCAAACAAGGGGGCCAAGTGTTAAGGTAGATTCGGTGACATTCTGGCCACTAGAAATTGGACTGAAGCCACCAAATCACTCAGCATCCAGCACTTTGTAGCTAGCAGACCAACAGTTTTGGTCACTACTGATCTGGGACAGATTGAAAACTCTGACCTATAAGTGAAGAGCTTCATACATTTAGTCCACTGGGCCATTAGTATCCCCACAGTGCTGCTTATGTTTGGGTCCCCAACTCCTCTTCCAATAACTGATGGCAGTGTCAAAGTGCAGGAGATAGTTGGAGTCAGCTCATTTTAATTGGATACTCCTTATATCACATTTTTATAATTAACAGAATGAGTTAGACCCTTGGGCCTTCTTCAGTGGTGCTTAACTGGCTATCATGGGATTCCAGCATAGACCCCAGTTTAAGGAAGGGATCTGGCCAGGGGACATAGGCATTCAGGTAAAAACTTAGAGCATCCCTGAGGCTACTCTTGGATGCACCAATGGCTGAACAAGACCCCAGCCAGCCCCAGGCCTGAAAGGTAGCATAAAGCCACCTTTCCCCTGACTCCAGCTCTGCTGTGAGAATCCTGCTCCATTGTCCCATACTGGTATGAGCTTGGCTATACGATGATATCTTTAATGGTAACACAGAATTTAGAAAGGAAGTAGTAGTTCTTGGGCTGCAACTAAGTTCAGCCGTGACTAGCAGAGCACAGAAGATTACTGCAGTATAATAAAATTTGCGAGAACACTTTGGAATTGACCCCAGTGAACTCCTATGCAGGTAACTAAGTCTTACTTGTTCCCCTACTGCTGAGATTCACATGGAACCTGAGATACATTCACATATGTTGTATAATTTTTTGGTACAATCGGCTTCTTTAAACATGCAGATAAGCTTCTAACTGAGCATCACATAAATTAAAATTGGTAAGGTGATGGCAGGGACTTGCCAGAGCTCAGATGTTAGAATTTCTAGGTAGATAATCCTTAGACCAGGACAAAATTAGAAGAATTTCAAGACAAACACAGAAAGTAGAGAAGAGTTCTCTGAGGTTTTAGTAGGATTGTAAATAGTTTGATAGGACAAAGAAATTATTTTAATCCAATCCATAATTAGGGTGCATAGTTACAACTAAGGATCAGCATGAGTTATCTACATGGGGAACTAATGGCTACAAGAAATTTGGGAAACTAAGGTACTCAAAGAAAAAAATATTTGTACACTGGCTCTACAAACACATAAAGCAACTTCATTAATAGAACTTGACTCTCCTGTCCCCCATCCCATCACTAAGTGACCATATTTATACAATAAGAAGCAAAGTTGAAGTTCAAGAGTAGGATGCTGGCTATTAATAAGTGGCTTCCATGAAGACCATTCAGAATAGAGCAAGCCACAAAGCTTCCAGACACGGCCTGGGCTTTCTTCCCTCTGAAAGCAGCTGTTTTGCTAACCACTACTGGATTGTAGAGTTACTACTCTTTAGTATTCACGGGAACAGCTTATGTAACCAAAAAAGGATCATCAGTGAGATGCAGTTGCTGGTCTCATCAGTCTGTTTTTGCTTCAGGTTGCTGGGCAATTTCTTTCTTACTGCTGTTGGGTTTTTCTCTAGGGTGTATTTACTTTCCTGTTGCTCTCCAGCTTGCCCTACTGTGCTGCAGGGCCACTAATGCTTACCTGGCATTAGACTGTATATAGCCACATCACACAAAGGTAATGAACTGAGTTTGTATTGAACATATTGTTCAGAATGGCAGGACTCAAACTCCCTTCAGAGATCTTTTTTTATTCTCTTCTTGCATTTTATAGGCATGAATTACACTCCTATGGTCAATTTCTTAGGGCTTAACTATTAAGCCTTGTCATCATTAAAAGGATAAGAAGCCATTAAAGAAGACTTTAGCAAACCTGAAAGCACTGGATAAGAAAGCTGGTGGCCACTCATTAGTGGCAATAAATGACAGGAAGAGTAACTGATAGTATGGATTCAAACAATCTAATTGAGATTCAAGTGAGAAACTCAGAAGACTGTATAACACCTAATTATTAAAATTATAATGCACATAGTTTCCTTTCATTTTAGGGACCTACCTCTGAAGCAACATTTTAATTTAATATTAATTTATGTCATGGCAACTAGCAATAGACCGGCAGTGGAGTGAGCTGGACTGCTTATGACATAAGGATCTTTGGATTAACCTGAGAAAATCAATGTTATGATTTTGCTGATGACCACAAAGTTTGGCAAAAGGCTCATCTTGCAAAAACAGATATTTTTAAAAAGTTATGACAGAAAAGCTTAAAGACTGAACACTCTGCAAAATGAGAAAAAAAAAACCTACAACATTTGATTGTCTCTCACAGGCAGAGTTATAAGAATTCATAGGTAGAACCCTGCCCTGCTGTTCCTTTCACCTTGGTAAGGTGAAGCTCAAATCAATTGCTTTATTATAATAAAACCACCGACATAAATCGTTAGAAGATTTAAGAAAAATATTGTCCAAGTCTGGCACTTACCCAGGCCCCTCATTGCCCTCCCACCAGTATGAGGACTCTCACTCCAGATGTTCTCAAACTGTAATCACTTCAAAATTATTCTGCTGCCAAATATGCCAGCGTCTCTCCCTCTCACACGATCTACTTATACTTCCTGTCACCACACAGCTCAGACCGACATGTTTGCCTGATTAAGTTATTTGGCCCAAATGGAGACGTAACTTAGGCAAATACAACTCCCATGAAAGTGTCATATTCAGTCATACATTATGGGATAAGTTACATGTCAAGAATAAATTGGACACAAAAGAAATGATAAAGTAATGTGACGTGCACCAATTTGGACTTAATGGATGTACAACATGAGTATCGGTTAAATGTTGAAGGAGTAGAGAAGGAAAAGCAGCTAAGAGGAGAATAATTCAAGATAAAGAAGACAAGTCCAGCTTGCTGTCCCATTAGTCACTTCTCCTTCTACATACACCCACACTACTTTATACTCACACTAGGGTCGCCAATTTTGGTTGGACGTATTCCTGGAGATTTCATCACATGACATAATCTTTAATTAAAGATTGATCTTTAATTCCAGGATACTCCAGGACAATCCTGGAGGGTTGGCAACCCTAACTCACACTTGATGTGTAACTTACACCACCTTATATATCACTGAGTGTTCCCATAGCATCCATCCCAGAGAAAGGCTTTTGCACAACTCAGTAGCTGCAACTGTGTCAAACTTTTAGCTTTTACATGAAAAGCAAGACATCAAAAATCTGAGGCCTGTGATGTGCATGTGAAGTGGATAATACCTAGGAACCTGGAGGTAGAATACTGTAGAGTAGGTTTAGCAGAAGACTCTGATATCAGTAAAGGCAAAGGTTTGGAGGTAGAGAAGGCGTTTCCATTTCATCCAATGATCTTGACATTTTGGAGAAATGCTTTGGTTCTGACATGCACTGTGGCTGTACTACATGCAGCTTCAAAGGCACTGTACACGTATAGCAGTGTTCACAAGATATACAGATGTATTTTCCCTCTATGTATTTAATCATTATGGATAAAGATACACAATAACTTATCAAAAATACTGAAAATGAAGACTCCTTTCTGCCCATCATTTATGTTAAACTGGTCTGTTTGAATATATTTTGTTTGTACAAAACAGAATTGTTCAGCACTCTCTTCTGAGCTTTCTTCAATAAAGAATTATTTTCATATCGACTATGAATTTAACATCTATTACATTAACCAGCTTATGTGTCCTCAACAGGAATTTTTTTACACTGGTAGAGATTGGGATCAGTTGGAAAAAAAGGACTACTGTGAAAAATGGGACCATATGTTACACTTTATATTTCAATTATGGAAAAAAAATACTCTCCCAATATAAATTATCATCATATTAGCAATATTACTTATAATACAATATAACATTTTGCATTTTCAAAATACTGTATAAACATTATTTAATTGACCTCACAACTAGAACTGGGCAAAGTTTGCCAGATGAATAGTATCAAAGGGGTAGCCGTGTTAGTCTGGATCTGTAAAAAGCAACAGAGAGTCCTGTGGCACCTTTAAGGGTATGTCTACACTACGAAATTAGGTCGAATTTATAGAAGTCGGTTTTATAGAAATCATTTTTATACAGTCGATTGTGTGTGTCCCCACACAAAATGCTCTAAGTGCATTAAGTCGGCGGACTTCGTCCACAGTACCGAGGCTAGCGTCGACTTCTGGAGCGTTGCACTGTGGGTAGCTATCCCACAGTTCCCGCAGTCTCTGCCGCCCATTGGAATTCTGGGTTGAGATCCCAATGCCTGATGGGGCAAAAACAGTGTCGCGGGTGATTCTGGGTACATGTCGTCAGGCCCCCACTCCCTCCCTCCCTCCCTCCCTCCGTGAAAGCAACAGCAGACAATCGTTTCGCGCCTTTTTTCTGCCCAGACGCCATAGCACTGGGATCATGGAGCCCGCTCAGATCACCGCGGCAATTATGAGCACTATGACAACCACGCGCATTATCCTGGAGTATATGCATAGCCGGAACCTGTCAAAGCAAAACCAGGAGGAGGAGGAGGAGGAGGCAACAGCAGCGCAGAGGCAACAGCAGCGCGGTGACGAGAGTGATGAGGAAATAGACATAGACTTCTCACAAAGTACGGGCCACAGCAATGTGAAAATCATGGTGGTAATGGGGCAGGTTCATGCCGTGGAACGCCGATTCTGGGCCCGGGAAACAAGCACAGACTGGTGGGACCGCATAGTGCTGCAGGTGTGGGACGATTCCCAGTGGCTGCGAAACTTTCGCATGCGTAAGGGCACTTTCATGGAACTTTGTGACTTGCTTTCCCCTGCCCTGAAGCGCCAGAATACCAAGATGAGAGCAGCCCTGACAGTTGAGAAGCGAGTGGCCATAGCCCTGTGGAAGCTTGCAACGCCAGACAGCTACCGGTCAGTCGGACATCAATTTGGAGTGGGCAAATCTACTGTGGGGGCTGCTGTGATTCAAGTAGCCAGGGCAATCAAAGAGCTGCTGATATCAAGGGTAGTGACTCTGGGAAATGTGCAGGTCATAGTGGATGGCTTTGCTGCAATGGGATTCCCTAACTGTGGTGGGGCGATAGATGGAACCCATATCCCTATCTTGGCACCGGAGCACCAAGCCAGCGAGTACATAAACCGAAAGGGGTACTTTTCAATGCTGCTGCAAGCACTGGTGGATCACAAGGGACGTTTTACCAACATCAACGTGGGATGGCCAGGAAAGGTACATGACGCTCGCGTCTTCAGGAACTCTGGTCTGTTTCAAAAGCTGCAGGAAGGGACTTTCTTCCCAGACCAGAAAATAACCGTTGGGGATGTTGAAATGCCTATAGTTATCCTTGGGGACCCAGCCTACCCCTTAATGCCATGGCTCATGAAGCCATACACAGGCAGCCTGGACAGTAGTCAGGACCTGTTCAACTACAGGCTGAGCAAGTGCAGAATGGTGGTAGAATGTGCATTTGGACGTTTAAAAGCGCGCTGGCGCAGTTTACTGACTCGGTTAGACCTCAGCGAAAACAATATTCCCATTGTTATTACTGCTTGTTGTGCGCTCCACAATATCTGTGAGAGTAAGGGGGAGACGTTTATGGCGGGGTGGGAGGCTGAGGCAAATCGCCTGGCCGCTAATTACGCGCAGCCAGACACCAGGGCGATTAGAAGAGTACAGCAGGGTGCGGTGCGCATCAGAGAAGCTTTGAAAACCAGTTTCATGACTGGCCAGGCTACGGTGTGAAAGTTCTGTTTGTTTCTCCTTGATGAACCTCCCCCCCGCCCCCGCCCGGTTCACTCTACTTCACTGTAAGCTAGACACCCTCCCCTCCCCCCTTCGATCACCGCTTGCAGAGGCAATAAAGTCATTGTTACTTCAAATTCATGCATTCTTTATTAATTCACACAAATAGGAGGATAACTGCCAAGGTAGCCCAGGAGGGATGGGGGAGGAGGGAAGCGCTGGGTGGGGTGGGGGAGGAGGGAAGGACAAGGACACCGTGCACTATAAAACTTTAAAACTTTAAAAATTAGAAACTTCAAAACTTATTGAAGGCCAGCCTTCTGCTGCTTGAGCAATCCTCTGGGGTGGAGTGGCTGGGTGGCCGGAGGCCCCCCCACCGCGTTCTTGGGCGTCTGGGTGAGGACGCCATGGAACTTGGGGAGGAGGGCTGTTGGTTACACAGGGGCTGTAGTGGCGGTCTGTGCTCCTGCTGCCTTTCTTGCAGCTCAACCATACGCTGGAGCATCTCACTTTGATGCTCCAGCAGTCGGAGCATGGACTCCTGCCTTCTGTTCTCAATCTGACGCCACCTCTCAGATTCAGCCCGCGATTCAGCACGCAACCTCTCCGATTCAGCACGCGATTCAGCCCGCCACCTCTCCTCGCGTTCAAACTGTGCTTTTCTGCAGTCAGACATTGTCTGCCTCCAAGCATTCTGCTGAACCCTGTCAGCGTGGGAGGCCGTCTGGAGCTCCGAGAACATTTCATCCCGAGTTCTCTTCTTCCTCCTTCTAATCTTCACTAGCCTCTGCGAAGGAGAAACATTTGCAGCTGGTGGGGGAAAAGGGAGATAGGTAGTTAAAAAGACACATTTTAGAGAACAATAGGATCACTCTTTCCCGTTAAACCTTGCTGTTCACATTACATAGCACAAATGCTTTCGTTACAAGGTCGTATTTTGCCTCTATTTATATTGAGGGTCTGCCGATTTGGTGTGAGAGATCACTCACGCAGGGCCAGGCAACAGAATTCGGCTTGCAGGCAGCCATGGTAAGCCACAGTCTTTTGGCTTCTTTAACCTTAATAACATGTGGGAATGGTTTCAAACAGCAGCACCCTCATTTTCCATACCAAGCAGCCGTTGGGTTGGCCATTTAAAATGGTATGGCAATTTAAAAGGAGGGAGGGATGCGGTTGCCGGGTTAACGTGCAGCACAAACCCAACTAACCCCCCACACACACACACCCAATTCCCTGGGATGATCACTTCACCCCTCCCCCCACCGCGTGGCTAACAGCGGGGAACATTTCTGTTCAGCCGAGCAGGAACGGGCACTCTGAATGTCCCCTTAATAAAAGCACCCTATTTCAACCAGGTGACCATGAATGATATCACTCTCCTGAGGATAACACAGAGAGATAAGGAATGGATGTTGTCTGAATGCCAGCAAACACCGGGACCATACGCTGCCATGCTTTGCTATGCAATGATTCCAGACTACGTGCTACTGGCCTGGCGTGGTAAAGTGTCCTACCATGGCGGACGGAATAAGGCAGCCCTCCCCAGAAACCTTTTGCAAAGGCTTTGGGAGTACATCCAGGAGAGCTTTCTGGAGATGTCCCTGGAGGATTTCCGCTCCATCCCCATACACGTTAACAGACTTTTCCAGTAGCTGTCCTGGCCGTGAATGCCAGGGCAAATTAATCATTAAACACGCTTGCTTTTAAACCATGTGTAATATTTACAAAGGTACACTCACCAGAGGTCCCTTCTCCGGGGTCTGCGAGCACGCTTTGGGATTCGGTGGGTTCGGGGTTTACTGGCTCCAGGTCCAGGGTGATAAACAGATCCTGGCTGTTGGGGAAAACGGTTTCTCTGCCTCCTTGCTGTGAGCCATCTCCCGTCTGTTCATCATCATCGTCTTCCTCGTCCCCAGAACCCGCTTCTGTGTTGCGTGAGTCTCCATTGACGGAGTCATAGCACAGGGTTGGGATAGTGGTGGCTGCACCCCCTAGCATGGCATGCAGCTCGGCGTAGAAGCGGCATGTCTGCGGCTGTGCCCCGGACCTTCCGTTTGCCTCTCTGGTTTTCTGGTAGGCTTGCCTTAGCTCCTTAATTTTCACGCGGCACTGCTGTGCATCCCTGTTATGGCCTCTGTCCTTCATGCCCTTTGATACTTTTTCAAATGTTTTTGCATTTCTTTTACTGCTACGGAGTTCCGCTAGCACGGATTCGTCTCCCCATATGGCGATCAGATCCCGTACCTCCCGTTCGGTCCATGCTGGAGCTCTTCTGCGATCCTGGGACTCCATCATGGTTACCTGTGCTGATGAGCTCTGCGTGGTCACCTGTGCTCTCCACGCTGGGCAAACAGGAAATTAAATTCAAACGTTCGCGGGGCTTTTCCTGTCTACCTGGCCAGTGCATCCGAGTTCAGATTGATGTCCAGAGCGGTCACAATGGTGCACCGTGGGATAGTTCCCGGAGGCCAATACCATCGAATTGCGGCCACACTAACCCTAATTCGAAATGGCAAAACCGATTTCAGCGATAATCCCGTCGTCGGAGGTGGTGTAAAGAAATCGATTTAAAGAGCCCTTTAATTCGAATAAAAGGGCTTAATTGTGTGGACGAGTCCAGGCTTAAATCGAGGTAACGCTACTAAATTCGACCTAAAGTCGTAGTGTAGACCAGCCCTAAGACTAACAGATGTATTGGAGCATAAGCTTTTGTGGGTGAATGCCCACTTCGTCAGACTGAACCGGTAATGTTGTAGCTGATCTGGTTAGGTCCTGTGATGGTGTCGCTGGTGTAGATATGTGGACAGAGTTGGCATCAAGGTTTGTTGCATGGATTGGTTCCTGAGTTAGAGTGGTTATGGTGCGGTGTGTGGTTGCTGGTGAGAATATGCTTAAGGTTGGTGGGTTGTCTGTGGGCCAGGACTGGCCTGCCTCCCAAGGTCTGTGAAAGCGAGCGATCATTGTCCAGGATGGGTTGTAGATCACGGATGATGCGTTGGAGAGGTTTAAGCTGAGGACTGTAGGTGATGGCCAGTGGAGTTCTGTTGGTTTCTTTCTTGGGCTTGTCTTGTAGCAGGAGGCTTCTGGGTACACGTCTGGCTCTGTTGATTTGTTTCCTTATTTCCTTGTGTGGATATCGTAGTTTTGAGAATGCTTGGTGAAGATCTTGTAGGTGCTGGTCTCTGTCTGAGGGATTGGAGCAGATGCGGTTGTACCTCAGCGCTTGGCTGTAGACGATGGATCGTTTGGTGTGTCCGGGGTGGAAGCTGGAGGCATGAAGGTAAGCATAGCGGTTGGTGGGTTTTCGGTATAGGGTGGTGTTAACGTGACCTTCACTTATTTGTACTGTGGTGTCTAGGAAGTGGACCTCCCGTGTAGATTGGTCCAGGCTGAGGTTGATGGTGGTGTGGAAGCTGTTGAAATCGTGGTGGAATTCTTCCAGAGCCTCCTTCCCATGGGTCCAGATGATGAAGATGTCATCAATGTAGCGTAGGTAAAGAAGGGGCGTGAGTGGATGAGAGCTGAGGAAGCGTTGTTCCAGGTCAGCCATAAAATGTTGGCATATTGTGGGGCCATGCAACCACACACCGCACCATAACCACTCTAACTCAGGAACCAATCTATGCAACAAACCTCGATGCCAACTCTGCCCACATATCTACACCAGCAACATCATCTCAGGACCTAACCAGATCAGCTACAACATCACCGGTTCATTCACCTGCACGTCCACCAATGTTATATATGCCATCATGTGCCAGCAATGCCCCTCTGCTATGTACATCGGCCAAACTGGACAGTCACTATGTAAAAGGATAAATGGACACAAGTCAGATATCAGGAATGGCAATATACAAAAACCTGTAGGAGAACACTTCAACCTTCCTGGCCACGCAATAGCAGATTTTAAGGTAGCCATCCTACAGCAAAAAAACTTCAGGACCAGACTTCAAAGAGAAACTTCTGAGCTTCAGTTCATTTGCAAATTTGACACCATCAGCTCAGGATTAAACAAAGACTGTGAATGGCTAGCCAACTACAAAAGCAGTTTCTCCTCCCTTGGTGTTCACACCTCAACTGCTAGAAGAGGGCCTCACCCTCCCTGATTGAACTAACCTCGTTATCTCCAGACTGATTCTTGCCTGCATATTTATACCTGCCTCTGGATATTTCCATTACATGCGTCTGACGAAGTGGGCATTCACCCACTAAAGCTTATGCTCCAATACTTCTGTTAGTCTTAAAGGTGCCACAGAACTCCCAAATGAATAGTTTATTTGCTGACAAATGCAGTTTTGGTCAACCTGAAACCCTTCATGGATTTGGCATAAATTTGCCAACCGGTTTGGGGCAAAAACAATATTTTTGGAGGGGTGAAGCTAGAGTCACAAGGGGATTGAGGCACTATTCACAATATGGCTGGAGGAGGAGCCTTTTAACCCTGTGTTAGGATAGTCATCTTGGAGTGGAAGACCTGGATTCAGTCTATACCCCCCTGATGTAGAACAGGGATTTGAACTTCTCTCTCACACACAACAGGAGCATGCCCTACCCATTGGGGTATCCAGGAGCGGTTCACTCGCCATTTCTTCTGCTAAAGTTGTTCCACTTTGCATAAATAATTAAATAGCCATTGGAGCAGGCAATTTGAGCTTGAATCTCCCATCACTCAGGGGAGTGCCCTCACCAAGCAGGCTACAGAGTCATTCTCACTCACGCTGACACAATAAATATTTAATTTTGACATCAAATTTTTGTTGACTTTTTGATTTGCTGAAATGTTCCATTTTCAGTTTGACACAAATCAAATTATTGCTTCAATTTGTAAGCAGGGTCTGAATGAGCTCACCCTTGACGTCTAGTGATGAGCTGGTGGGGAAAAGACTTCAGGAGCAGATCATATTTGCAGAAACACACCTACTCTGCCTAGGTATTCAGCAGACAGAGCTGGGTTTCCAAATAGGATCAATTTTGGCTCGTGTTGGGTCACAAATCACTTTAGTGTTGAATGCAGGGGTAGTGAAATATTGTTATCCTTATTGTATGAGTAAAGGGCAGCAGAACTGTGCTTAGCATGCCCTGATTGTGGGGGTCACCCCAGGGTTACCATATTTTAGGTTGCAAGAAAGGGACACTTCCAAGGGGGGTAGGTGGAGAGGGGAGGGAGAGCTGAGGGGCATACAGTTGGGGTGCTGGAGGTGGTATTTGGGGACAGTGGAGGGGTGTGTGTGTACTGGGAGGGGCATTTGGGGGGTGCTGGAGGGGATACACGGGGGGTGCAGGAGGGATGTGTGTACTGGACAGGGTATTTGGGGGAGAGCTGGAGGGGCTACCTGCAGTGGGGGTACTCACTGGAGGTGGGGGACAGTGTCATTCCCTGTCACGGTGGCAGGGCAGGTGGTGCAAATCCAGGATTCAGTGCCAGCCATCAGTCAGTGCCTCCCTGTGGGATCCTCTTCTCTGGGCTAGGAGCAGGGGCCTGCATGGGCTGGATCCATCAGTTTTCCCTCCAACCCTTCTTGACATAACCCTGTGAGTGCGGTGTGCAAACATTATTTTCCCTATTTTACATCTAGCAATAGAGACAGCGAGGTTAAAGTTATTTCCCACTTGCCACAGATTCTCCTTGTAAGTACAAGATCTAGAACTAGGGGTTACTGGCTAACTGCCTTATGTTCATTCCACTCGACCACACACTTTGCCTGAAGGAAGTTTAAAAAATATATTTCTGCTGCATGAATTAGCATGTATAACTTCTATAGTTACCGGTATACCTCAGTTCTTTTTTTGTTTTCTCCTGCTCTGCTGCTTCCTAAAATAGAAAGTTAAACAATTTTGTTCAAGCTTTGATGCAGAACTGATATGAGTCATTGGCAGAGGTGCCCTTCCCTGAATAGAGTTACATTTCTGTCTGCAATATTCTGTGGGGGAAAATAACAATAGCTGGGACTTGGTAGATGTTCTAGGGCCAGCCATCTAACAACCTATAGGTATTTAAATTGGATTCAGCCTAGGTCCTGGACTTGGAGCACCTGACCTCATCAAGAAAAAAAATCCTTCTCAACTGTAATAATAAGGATTTAGTAAGAAGTAATCCCTTCCCAAAGGGCTTGGTTGCAGATATACAGTGTTATTAGCTAGATCCTAGAAAGAATTCTTCCTCTGGACATAGCATTTTTTTCTAAGGGGGAATATCCAGCTACTTTAAGATTACACTAAGCTTGTAGCTGTGTCTCTTTTCACAGCTAAGAAATCCATCCCGATTAAGTGAACTTCTAATTCAGTATCTACTGTGTCTCTCTGGGCATCAACTTTGTTAAATATTCTAACCATGGAGAGAGATTCTGCTTTTATGGATAATATATTAGAGGATTTTTTTATACTGGACCCATTTATCAACCTTTTGCCTGTTTCAAATGCTACTCTAATTAAACTGACCAGTGATTTTCATTCGGGACATATATAATACTACCTGCACATAAACTTATTTGTTTCAGGAATAGCTATCTGTGAAACTTGATGTTTATATGTTATTTGTAATTTTTTATTTATGGGCATAGTTAAACTTGTTATATTGGACACCACTCAGGGTTTATGCAAGTACTTTATTTTTTAGTATATTATTTTTACTTATAGGGTATACTAAAAAAATATGATTTAAAAAGTATTAAAAAGTATTTTGTTTAACCCTTTCACTATTGTGCGGGGTTTATGTGTTGATGTTTCATTGGCATGATAAATTCAGAGTGTCCAGTCATTGCAACAGAATAGATTTAAGACTGCAAGATATTCAGCAGAAATCTAGTTCCTGTTTAAGGTGCCTGGACAGGCTGATCTTCACTTTGCAAAATATTTACTATCTATAGGTGTTTATAGAGGGCTGACCTAGTATTTATAGTAGTAAAAATACGGAAGAGCCATACAATATATACCAGAACTAAGTCATACCATACCAGGTCTCAATCTTGACAGGTGCTGACTGTTCCTGACTCCTATTAACATCAATAGGAGTTGAAGGCACTCAGAATCACCAGGAGTTGTCCAGCACCTTTCTGGATCAAGTCCAAAACTGTCTATTACCAGAGTATCTAAACATCAAAAAAAAATATATATGGACAACTTCCAGGCAGTGAACCAATTCTACTGTCATAGCTCTGTCATAGCTTAACAGTTCATTGGTCTTTAAAGGCCAAATCTCCCTCTTCCATCTAACCTTGCCTTCTCTATCTACCATGAGGTTATGCATGTAAAGCAAGTAGGATTATTCTTGCTACAATACTGCTTCAATAATACAACTTACATCAGCTCCTATGGAACGTCTAACCTGACTTCAACTTCAGTCTCACTTCCCATGGCTTGCATGAGTCCTCCAGGCAGTAGGCCTAGGCTGGACTAGCTAGAAGGTAGGTATTTGCCCATAGGCATGTCATTTTCTTGGGTACACTCTGCATTCTAGTGCCTCCCTTTTTCTGAATCTGCATGTGGAAGCAGCCAAAGCAGAAATGGCACCCTTGCTGGCTGCTGCTCCAGCCCACTGCTCCTTCCTTCATGATAGAAACTGCCAATGGAACATGCAAGAGGAGGAAGAGTAGGAGTAGAGGAAGCTAAAAAAGGGACTGCAATGAGGGCAGGGCTTTTCTGTGGATCATCCTTTAGGCAGGTGTCAAAATACTGCATAACACTGCTCACAGGGGCCCCTGGAGCCTCTTCCTCACTGCTCACTCCAAGCCACAGCAGCAGTACTGCAATGGAGAAAGTGGCTAAATTAGGTGTAGGGTTCTGTTCACTAACCAGCTCTGATGGACCCTCCATCTGAAGTACCCAAACCAGCAGTGCCAACCTCTTCAGGAGAGATGAACCCCCGATGACCTAGGGAAAAAGATGTTTGGTGAGCAGTAACTAGTGAACAATTGTTTGTGTTTTGGTAGCTGGGAGGAAGTGGGGTGCAGAAGACAGTGAGAGAGCTTGGTGCTAAGGGAAGGACTCCAGGTGTGTGATGGTGGGCAGGAGAGATTATGGGGAATGAGTGAGTTCAGAAAGGTGTGAGACTTAGAATGGGGAAGAGAAGAAAGTAATGAGAATCTATTGGGAATAAGAGGTGAGGGAGGAGTGAATAAATGTTGGTGGAACAGAAGGAAAGAGAAGGCACCTCAAGGACAAAAAGGGGAAGGGGAACAAGGAGTTGGAAGGAAAGAGAAGCAAAGAAGGAACAATTGATACTGGAAGAGATTGGAGAGCTAAACCAATATACAGAAGAGGAAAAAGGGAATGAAGAAAGGGAGAGAAGTTATATTAATAGATATGTAATAGAATATTGAATACCAATATATAGGCAATAGAGAGACAAGGTGGGTGAGGTAATATCTTTTATTGTACCAACTTCTGTCCAATAATCCAATATCCGTAAGATTACCTCACCTACCTTGTCTCTCTAATACCCTGACATGGCTACAACAAACACTGCATACAATATGTAGCAATAACATAAGAGTGTAGCTTCCTGCTACCAAAACCCAGCAGTGTGCCTACATGTTGACAGACAGATATACTTACAGTTGAAGGGATGGCATGAAGAGTCTTTACCTGCCCCTAACAGACTTCAGTTAATTCTCCTTTCTGGAGCTCCTGTGACCCACCCTGTGATAAATGAAGGGGGGTGGGGGGAGCTCCCTTTTATGGACATCCAGCCAGCCTGTTAGCTGAAGAACAGGATTGGATTTTTGTGTCCCTAAGAGGTTTGTGCATATGTTGTTTAATTAGCTGGTGGCAACAGCTGATTTCCTTTGTTTTTTTCTCAGCTGTTCCCAGGAAGGGGGGTGAAAGGGCTTGAGGGTACCCCACAGGAAGGAATTCCCAAGTGTTCCTTTCTGGGTTCTCAAAAGGGGGAGGGAAGGGTTGTACTTGGGTGGTGGCAGCATCTACCCATCCAAGGTCAGAGAGAAGCTGTGACCTTGGGAGTTTAATACCAGCCTGGAGTGGCCAGTATTAATTTTTAAAATCCTTGCAGGCCCGCACTTTCTGCACTCGAAGTGCCAGGGTGGGGAATCAGCCTTGACACACCCCTCTGAAGTTGACCCTGTAATCATTAAGATATATGAGAAGAGCAGGGTTTGTTCATTTTGGGTTGTATGTTTGTTTGGGTTTTGCCTTCCAAATATACCAGAATGCACCAAAAGGCACAAGGGCCTTCCCACTGGTCTGGAAATACATCTGAGTCTTGCACATGAGCTTTATTTTCCCTTCCCCACATATACACATGCATCAGTCTCATGGACTGATGCACTGTCACTATAAAATCCTCTTATGCAATACATGGCAGTAAAATGGTATCACTTCCTTCACTTATAGTATGTAGCTGAATGGGTGGGACAGCCAGCACCATATCACTGTCCCCTACCTCATCAGTTGCATTTAAAGCCTTGATTTTCCCTTGGAATGGCTTCCTGCATTGTGATCTGTCCCTTTTACCCTTGAAAACCTGAGGTTTCTGTATTTCCTCATCTAAGGAAAGTATTGAGAAACAGCACTGGATATTGCATATATCAATTTCAAGGCACAGAATATTTTCATCACTATGTCTTGCTATCACATTTTTCCAAGAATAAAGCATTGAAACAGCTTTTCTGCAGGGTTTTTAAACAACAGCAAGAAAAAAAAACTGCTACATGATACTTGTGAATAAGCTTACTTCCTCCATAGCCCAAAATAATGTTGTTGTTTTTTAAAAAATCATTATTGTAATGACTGTCAGCCTGGATCCTCTACCTCCTCCCAGGATTGAGAATTAATATATCCCTTGTCTTCTAGTTCTCTCATTATGTGCCTCTGTTTTCTTCATTGAACCTACTAAAGATAAAATTTACTGTTCAGTCTTTGTTCTACCTTCTCACTGTCTTAGGCAGGAGATCTCCAGCACTGTTAAAATATATATGCTGAATATTAATTCTTACATGACGACATCTCAGATAGAACAGAGGCAGACTATAAAGTGATAATAAAATTATCTTATCTGTCAGTAGCTGTCATCAATCACACTTTAAGAAATGGAGTCAGAAGTTCAGTGCTTGAGGAAAAAATGCCTTCTTTCAATCACTACAATGACTCTTCCTAAAATATTACTATGATTTTTTCCTGACTATTCCCCTTTTCATTTTGATGAAAACATAGAGCTAATATTTTCTAACCTAATGTTCATCACCTAATTTTTTATTTAAGCACTTAATAAATCACCTGATTTCATGAGATGTTGAGAACATATAGCTATTTGAGTCAATGGGATCTGGGGATGCTCTGCACCACTGAAAAAGCAGGTCTTTCATTTTAGCTGCCTAAATATGAATTTAGGTGCCTAACTTTGCTCAAGCTAGCTTGAAAATATTGGCCTAGATTCTCTTTGGAGAAGGTGCATGCATCATGAAAAGCTACTGTTAACGGTGAGTATGATCATATTTTGGTTAAGGAAAGGAGTCCTCAAGTCCCTCAGAGACATGGGCTGCCCCTCTGACAGACTTGATTTTCTTTAACAAATTTCACAAGAGTGAAATCTTAAAATAGCAACAGAATGACTTCTGGGTTGTACCGTTACCTAGTCACACTACAATAACTTTCATAAGAATGGACATATGTTCAAACACTTCCCCTTCGCACTGCCATCTTTGTTGTAAGAACAAAACATCAGCATTTGGAAGGCCCATGTGATCTGTGAAAGACCGCATTGCTATGGTATATTAAGCTATTAACTATCTAATATATTCATTGGCTGATCATTAGTAATGTTGTGTGAACAGGTCTTTTTTCCCCTCTGCGGCATTCTATGAGACCATTTAATCCTTAGACCTATTTTAATCCTTAGATTTATGTTGGATGCCAAATGAATGAATAAGGTGTGTGTAGGCAGGGGGGCATTGCCTAGTGATTTGGCTGCATCTAAGGGCTTGTCTACATGGGGAAATTTACCAGAAACATTATATCACTAGATGTGATAGCTGATGAATTCCTTCATCAAGTGGTTGCTGAACCGACGAGGGGGGATGCCATTTTAGATTTCGTTTTGGTGAGTAGTGAGGACCTCGTTGAGGAAATGGTTGTAGGGGACAACCTTGGCTCGAGTGATCATGAGCTAATTCGGTTCAAACTAAATGGAAGGATAAACAAAAATGCATCTGAGACTAAGGTTTATGATTTCAAGAGGGCTAACTTTACTAAATTAAGGCAGCTAGTTAAGAAAGTGGATTGGGCAAACGTATTTAGAGATCTAAAGGCGGAAGAGGCGTGGGATTATTTTAGGTTGAGGTTGCAGGAACTGTCTGAGGCCTGTATCCCGAGAAAGGGAAAAAGGGTTGTAGGTAGCGGTTTTAGACCGAACTGGATGAGCAAGCGTCTCAGAGGGGTGATTAAGAAAAAACAGAAGGCGTATAAACAGTGGAAGATGGGAGGGATCAGCAAAGAAACCTACCTTATGGAGGTCAGAGGGTGTCGGGATGCGGTTAGAAAGGCCAAAAGCCGGGTGGAGATAGATCTTGCGAAGGGAATTAAAAACAATAGTAAAAGGTTTTTTAGCCATATAAATAGGAAGAAATCCAAGAAAGAAGAAGTGGGACCGCTTAAGAATGGAGACGGGGTGGAGATTAAGGATCATCTAGGCATGGCACAATATCTAAACGAATATTTTGCCTCGGTATTTAATGAGGCTACTGAAGGGCTTGGGGATAGTGGCGGCGTGACTGATGGGAATGAAGGGGGGGG